>JANZLP010000080.1:19500323-19510501 GCA_026930925.1 Chelictinia riocourii
ATAATCCCCTGGTGCAAAGGTACTTTGCACTTGCTTACTTTCCTAAGAACTATAAAGAAAAAAACACCATTTTTTTTGGCCCCAGGCTTCAGTAGACATGCTTACCTAGACTGCAAGGCCAATGTCTGAGTACACGTCTCTGTTTAAACCATGCGAGCATTTAGCATTTATGAGGTTCAAAATAGCCAGGCCAAACACCCTTATTATCTATTTAATGCTACCATCAGTTTCTTGGCTGCCATCGAGGCTGATGCCATCTTCCTATTGCTGTGTATTTACAGGGATATAAATCTTATGCAGAAGTTTCTAAAGGCATCAAAATGTTGAAATGCTTAAATGAAAGGTTATCAGGAACCACTCACTTGGTACCAGTAAATAAGGTACAGCACATGTCAAATTCTGTGCCTTCACTTTTCTGATCATTGTTCTTGCCTGTACACCTTCCAAAACCTGGGTTAGTAATCTACCATGGCCATAAAGTTTCTTTCATAAGAAATTAACAAGTCTGTTCTGACCTTTTCCCAGGGCTGGGCTGGGATTTCATGAAGCGTTTCTTGTCAATCACTATATTCTTTGCACAGCTTGCACTGTTCTATGTATGCTTTCAACTGGGTATTCATGCCTGGCCTGTAGATACATTTCCTGGCTCATCTCAGGCATGTCTCTATCCCCAGGTGTGAAATATGTATCCACTGCATGATCTCAGCTCTTATATCTCCTGGGATTACTGTTCAGTTCCATTTAAAACAAAATCCATGCAGTTCTTTATTCACTTCCTAGTGTGGCTGGGGGTGGCCACAACCTCCTGTGGCACTTACTCCTTTCTCACTGGCTGACTATGGATTAAAAATTGCTTTCATGCCTGTCACACACCATGCTGTTCTGTTGGACTGCCTTGAACTGGTGAACATTTGAGTCAGTAGTAACTTTTCACCTCATTGTTTCCCGTTTCTGCATATACCAGGGCTCCATCAGTAAATGCTGCAGTCTACATCTTTACACCAGAGCTGTTTGACTCGCCTTTCTCAGGCACCCCCCCATTGGTGCTTTCGGTGCTCTGCAACTGTGTAACGCTTTAAGGACTTCTGCTCCACTTTCAATTTTCTCCTCTAAATGCCTGTTTTTTTCTAATCTCTGAGCATTCTCACAAGATTTCACGTTGTTTTCAGTGGTCAAGGAAAGTCCAATGTGATAGATCCATAGCCAGGCTCACTTTCAGTTTGCTTTCATTCAGCTTAGCATTTTGTCTCCAGCACCCATCTAGAAGTTATCACAAGTAAATATCATGATCTTCAGTGCCTATTATTTGACATCTCTTTTCTGCAATAAAGGTGTCCTCAGCTATAATGTTGGTGGCTAGAGGCGAAGGCTATCAGTCAGCAGAATAGCTCTTCCTCTTCAGCATGCCACAGTAACTGATTCTCTGATTTCCTCCTTAAGTCTTTAACCACCTACTCCATCATGACAGGATACATCCACACAGAAAATAATCCACATAAAAAGGATACAGATGGGAGTGTGTACCCAAGCCAATCACCCAAGCCAGGTGATTACTCCTACTTTGCCAATTAAAATCACATTGCCATTTTTGCCAGTTTAACAATAAGCATCTATTTTACATTCAGCTCTTTGTTTTAGAGCAGATGTGATCATTCTTACTTTTTA
Organism: Chelictinia riocourii; assembly: GCA_026930925.1. NCBI lineage: Eukaryota > Metazoa > Chordata > Aves > Accipitriformes > Accipitridae > Chelictinia > Chelictinia riocourii. Next base: position 19,501,989 of record JANZLP010000080.1, read on the forward strand.
AACTATGTCACCTTTCCTTCAATGTGGGCTTAGGTTAATAAACTGTACCTCAAGCATTGCTTAAAAGCTGGCTTTGCAGGATAACTGATGAGGGAATTGCTTTTAATTTTTACTGTACAAGTGAGTAGATTAAAACTGCAGTCCTAATAATCAGCTCCAGAAACTGACAGCAGCAAAGTCTCACATTTCAAATGCAGATTATTTTTTCTTTCAGCATTCGGCTACAGAAGGCAAATGTTAGTGGTTGGATCATCTTCTGTAGGCAAGCCAAAGTTATGTGTAACATTTTTGGATGCTAATAGGACACAGTTCTGGCAGAACAGAAATAAGGGTAATGTTAAAGATTAGAGCAAGCTTGGAAGGGAAGGAAAGTGCTTTTCTCAATCCAGAGTTTCAGAAGAACAATCATCTCACCTACATCTGCTGCTAGAACTTTTAAAATCTGAGGACAGCAAAAGCAAACAACATACTTGCACAGCTATCAAGATTCAGAGAGAGCATGAGGCTTCCCAGACTGCCTTCAAAACCAGCAGCATTTGGCCCATTACCATCCACACCAGGCTAATGTATTTTTAATAGTTAACCTCCTAAAGAGATACTGCAGGCCATGAGATGCAAATTAGCCAGCCAGAATTGAGCAAGTTTGTGCTATGAGAAATTTCAGGGGAGGATGAAATAAATTAAAATAGGATTACAAACTGGGTTTGGTGCTCTGGTGAGAGGAGAAAAATGTGCTCATGAAGCCCCGTAAAACTTTCTTTTTCTGGTTTATTAGGTGTTTGCAAAAAAGTCTCAGTTGCAAAGTACGACATGTTCTTTTTCTGAAGACTCATCTATAGCACAGAGGCTCTGATAAATCAGCTGCTTTCTTTTTTAGCCAGCTATGAGCGTATGGGAAGCTAAGGCTTGTATTATGGCTTTGTTAAAACATTAGATGTTGCCTGAAAGCTGCCATGTGAACTCCATTTTGAATGTATTTCAATGCAGGTTTTTACAATAGGAAAAATAAACCTGGGGGTTTGACAAATTCATTCACAGAACAAGTCTAATTTTGCAATTAGACTGCCCTCTTGGTATCTGAGCACTTTAAATTAAGCTTGAAAAACAGCAAGAGTAATTCAAAACATTAAGAAAATAGAGTGTCAGTAAAATGAAGCACATAAGTGATTCTAAAGAGAGTATTTCTTCCATTCAACCAATATATTTCTAAAATCTCTACTATTACCTATAAATGAGGATTGTGACAAAAAGCTTGTGACAAGTCCTGAAGTTTCTCTTCCTGTATCATATTTCACATTTTGGAGGAAAAGCTCTAGGCCCAAAAATAAAATTAACTTTCTTTAATATAACTTTTTTTTTAAACTTTAGTAGCAGAAAAAAACATGAGAAGACCATATCACACAATTTCTGTAAACGCAAAAAGCCCAAGGTCTTGTTTCTATAGCGTATTTAAAAAAAAAATTGCTTGAGACTGACTCACAAAGTAGACCTTTAAAACAGAGTCTATTGACTGTAGAACCAAATAGCAAGACATTCTCCGACAGGGATATGCAGAAAATAATTACTGTGTAGGTGACCCTCCTCTTGGGCCAAGACACAAGTACTTATTACATAAGTAATGAGACACTGGCTCAGTTCATCTTTTCCAACTGGAAAGTCTAGGTTCATTTGGAAAAAAATAAACCTTGAAATTTACACTTATTCTATAACACAAAGCTTACTAATAGCTTGATGTCAAAAAGATTCATTTTCTGAAAAAAGAACTCCTATGAAATTGTCAACATAAAATGCTGGCAGTTGCAGCTAATTAGTGGTAATTCTGTTAGTTTGGAAAAATTAGGAAGTCCATCTAAAAAAAAAAAAAGTTAGCAGTGAAATAGCATTAGGCCTAGCCTTAAAAATTCAGCACTTTCTTAAGCTTTGTCTTTCAAGAGAAAAATACTTCCTTGAAGAAAATTTCTCCTTTCTCACTTTATTAAGTGAATGTTTAAAACTACTTTTTTTTTTTACATCATTGATTTTCAAATTTATTTGATAATCTAAATAAAGAAGGTACCTGAAGTCAGCCAATGAGTATTTTTAAACTTCTACAACCATCCAGAAACAGGGAGATCATTAAAAAAAGAAAAAGAAAAAAAAAATCTATCATTTGAGGGATTTGTTATGCTCTGTGAGCACAGGTTTGTTCGCTTTCTTAGCAGTAACAAAACCCAAAGCCAAATATTTTAAAATTAAGTAGAGGAAGAGAGTTATCACAACAATCAATTCATCTTGGGACCAAAAAAATACAGATAAAACAATCAAGTCCATTAAAGAGAAAACCAAATCATGTTATGTGGACAAAGGGAATAAGAGAATTACTGAGGGTTTTGTTGAAAATAACTTCAAAATATTGTATTTGTTCCTGAAGCCATTTTCATTTCAGTATGCCTCAGTGAATGTGAGAGTGTGACTTTCCTCTGGGATGTCCCCACACAATTCAGTTGAAGAATAATTCCAGAAAAGAGAACTGAAAATCATGCAGCAAGTTTCAAAGAATCTAATTTTTTTCTTCCCATAATCAAAATTTTTCCATGTTTCATCATCCTTTTTAAACCACTCATTTAATCCGTTTTTTCTCTTTATTTACTTAAGGGCCACTTGCTAATGCAGCAGTTAAATGATGTGGAAATGTTTTTGACCCAGCCCTTTATTTTAATGTACCTTACAAAACCTAGTTAAATAGATACTCAGCTAGAGGATTAAAAGACAGAATAATAGTTACTACGCCTTTGATTCAACAAGACAAACAAGTAAATCTCACAACCAAACCTCTCTGTCTTCCGTAAGGCACTTGAGTACCTGTTCATCTTTAATTACAGTAGTAGCTGTTGCAACTTTTTCCCACCAAAGCAGAACACATGCACAATTTTCCCCCTCACGACCAGCGCCCAAGGCTTCCAACACCAGACCAAGAGCCACGGCCCGGTGGCTACAGAGAATCAGTGATCCATGCTGAGAGATACCAATGGAAAGAGAGCCCTGTTACACGTTAGCAGAGCATAAAACCAGATCAATGACAAACCAGCCCTTGTTGCATGAGAGATGAACCACTTAGTTTTGCACTGTGTCTCAATAAACAACCTAAAGCTGCTGTTTTCACCGAAAATGTTATACTCTACTTGTTTGTTCTGTTGACACCTTAGGGCTCAGGAGAAAAATAAAACCCGTAGGTCGCATGCAAATTCTGTTTTGCATAGTTTTCCTGCCAACCTGCCCATTTAGGCCTCCTGTCCCCTACAGAAGGTTTTGCAGCTGCAGCCGTCCTCCCCGTCCGAAGGCCCGAGCTCCCCTACAGCCTCAGCTGCACCTGAGAAAACGGGTGCTTCAAAAGCAGTCTCTCGAGAAGCGAACCCCAAGACCATCTCTGGCCTGAGGGGGTTTGGGGGGCTGTTTTTTTACGTCCTCCCGAAGGTTTTACCCATCGCTGAGGCAGCACCGGGCCTGTTTCCCTCAGCACACACCGGCCTTTCACGAAACTCGCGCCAAACGCGCGAAGCGACCGCGCAACCACGTTTTGGGGGAGACCGAGACAAAACCAATAATGCCCTCTTCCCGCAGGGCCTGACGCTTCGGGACCGGCTGCAGTTACCCACCGGGAAGCCCACGCTCTCTCGGGGAGCAGGGCAGTGGAAAGGCAGTGGCTGCAGGCGGCGAGGCCAGCCCTTCCAGTCAGGCCGCCCCCGGCGCTGCCAAAGGGTACCAAGGGGTGTCCGCCACGGGTGCCCGGCCATCCCCCCGGGGAAGCGTTGTTGTTGCTGTTCCGCAGCCCCTCGGCCCATGGCTCGCTCCCGCCGCCGGCCGGCTCCTCTGTCACTTACCCCAAGAATCTTCCTCTGGCACTTTGAACACTCAGGAGCGAAGAACTTCTCGTAGCAGACCTCACAATACAGTGCCCCTTTCTCTTCCACAAATCCAATGTAAGCCATGGAGGTTTTGCAATGAGCACAGTTAAACTCCTCTGGATGCCACGACTTCCCCAAAGCCACCAAGAAGGGTCCTCTGAATAGGAAGAAGAGATTTTGTCAGCAAATGCCCTGGGTCGGCTCCTGCAAAAGCTGTTAATAGGCTTAACCTACAATACCTCTGTGCCATTACTACGCTGTTAACAAACATATACTGCTCCATCCCTCTTTCCTCCAGCAGGCTCTAAGAAAGCATCAAGCATTGACTGTATCTATTCCCATTGAAATATCTCCCAGAAACACCTGGTCACAATAAATACTAATTCTCTTTGCTTCACTGCCTTTCAGAAATTTTATTTTAGAACTATATTAAACACAGTGCTGAAGTGGCTGCTAAGGAAGAGAAGAAGGATGTTCCCCATGTTCCCAGTTATTTCCATCTATTGCAGAGAGATATTTGACTCAGTGATACGATCAGCTGTCTTTCAGTGTGCATTTGTATCAAGGCCACAAATGTTCAAAAAGACTTAACTCTATTAAGAGCCAATATCATCAGTTTCTTGTGAGACAAAAATTCAATCGCTGTCCTTATCTGACAAGTTTGTTACAAGATAACCCATCCCAGTTGTTGGGGGATTTTTTGGGTGGGGTGGGGTGGAGTGTTCCTTTTCCTTTTCCTTCAGAAGCTAGTTAAAATAGGACCATTTTCTCCAAATACAGAGCCTCCTCTATTATTTGCAAACACAAAACAATGATGCTTTTAATAGCATTTGTCTGGCTAACGCAACAAGGTTAAGAGACAAGATAAACCTGTCCATTTCTCAGTCAACAAAAAATTCTCAGTTTGTAAGTCATAAATCCCAGGCATATACCATTGTAACTGTATTCATTTGAAAACATATTCAGCATGCTAATTTCTTTAATGAACATATTTATTTTAATGAGGTACCTCCAAGGTCCCACCTACATTCAGTCTTCCAGAATTTAGGTTTCAGGTGGACTTTGTGGTTCAAGTTCACCTCCCTCACCGGATTTCCCATTTTTGCAGCACCAGTAAAGATGCTATTCTTTCAGTAATGCATCACTTTTTTTCTGATCTAATACTTCACTGCAAAAAAAGTGTAAGGTACTAACATCAGCACCCTATTGCTAAACATTTTTTTGGAAACAGAGTAAGCTACAAGAACATTTTGTGTAAGATAAGATTTTTGTATGAACAAAGCAACAGCAATAGAGAAGAAAAAAACCTTAGAATTTGCTTCCAGGGTTATACTGACTCTAAGATGGGAGCAGGCAGAGGACAGAGGGCAACTTCATTGAGAGTAGGGGGTAATTATTTTCATTTCTCTTTTACATTTTCTCTGGAGATGCGATGTATTTTCAACAGGATGAAAAGTCAAAGCTAAGGGACTCAAACAGATTTAGGACAACTCACACACCTTCTGAGATGATGAACACATTTAATCCGAAACAGTTCCTTCTATTCACCTCTGATTATTGGAGAGAAAGCCATGGAAAAAAGGCTCCTGGAGAGCAGCTCATAGCCCTTTAAGGTGGGAGCCGGGGTCGAGCGCAGCTCTCTGGACCCCACTCCCAGCGGATGCCAGAGCAGTGCAAACACTGACCTAACCCGATACCCTCCCGTCGCTCTACAAGCACCTTTTTACATCAATGCCCTTTCAGTTATGTACTGATCAAACAATACAAGCCCTTATGTACAACAAAGTGCTCTCAGTGCGCTGTGTCAGCACAGGCTAATTTAACAGATTCATTAACACGGGGCTGACACCAAAGAGACTCTCCCAGCTCCAGGTAGGATTGAGTTTCTGGCCATCTGCACCGAAACGATAGGCTCAGTTAGCTCTGCAATGGAAAGCAAGTTTGCTAGTGACGGGAGGGGAAGGAATTTTTACAACATCTGCTGCATTTAGCTCTCCAGAGTTTACAGCTCTGACATGTTGAGGTTAGCCATTCAGGACAGCGCACAGGAACCCAGACGGACGGGGAACAGCCTGAGAGTGCATCTACAGAGTTTCTTTCCCAAAGTCCCCAGACAGCTGTGGCCGTGCCCTGCACAATGTCTCCGAGGTGTTCCATTAGCGGGCTGGCTCCCTGCGCACACGTGTCCAGAAGAACGCTTTCTAAACACAATTTTACTTTTAATCAGGCCGTAGTTTAAACATGTCAAGCTGACGCTGCAGCTTAATGATACTAGTGACTTAAAAGCTGCCCCAAAGCACGTGGAAGAAAGAAAAAAATAAATAAACACCTGCCACGTAAAATACACTAAACCACGATATTCAGAACTTGGAGGTGTTCCTGGTCTCTGCAGATTTTTGCGACTGAAACGATAGCTTCCAGTAATGAAAGGTATTTATTTGCTGTATTCATCTGTAAAGGAGTTTAAAGCCCCGATTTGAGTAAGGGGAGTGCATGTCTACACTTGTGCAACCTGATGGGAAGTAGCTAAGGCATGAAATGCTAGGAAGATGGCTGCAGACAGTTTCATCCTTCTTTCCCCATAAAAAAACCAAAAAAAACCAACGAAAAAAAAAATCCCACATGCCTCTGTCAATTGGAACATATTTTTAAAGGTGGTGCTAAAAAACCGTGTTCCTTCTACCCAAAGATATGGGATGATCCAATGGCAACAGCTGGCTATGAATGTGCCTCTATCCCAGGCTACTTCAAAATGCTTAAGCATTTCTGAACAGATTTTCTGGTATCACCATCTAGACCATGTGAACCAAACTCACAGATGGAGGCAAATAGTAGTAATTTATTTTTACTTTTTTTTTTTTTTTTACAAGGGATTCTGATGTGTTTACCACAGTATTTACAGAATCTTATGCCCCAAAGAATCACCAGGTACATAAATTTGGTAGTCACCTAAAACATCTGGGTTTTGCATGTAGCAATGATATAGGGGCAAATTGGAAGGAGAAGTAAGTAACGTACAAGGAATATAATTGCAATTTCATTATCTTTACACTTGTAACAAAACATAACTTCATCAGTATGGCCATGATGTATTAGTATGCCAATAATCTAGCTTCTCATGTGGTTTTTATTATGATAGCAAGCCAGAACTGAAATTTGGGGGTAGAGAGATCATACGGATTTCCACATCTGCTAAGTAGGTCAATCACTTTACAGTTAACCATACAGCAGCCTACACTCTGGGAAGTTTCTTTTTCTTCGCACTTGAAAATGCCATGATATATATAATTTCTGTATAGGAGATCCTGAAGGGAAGCACCATTCATACTTTTTCCCTCTTGCCTTTAAAAGCAATTAAGCTGTATGAAAAGGTGACAAAGCCAAATCATCATTCACAAGCAGACATGCCAAAGAATACGTTTTCAATGGAGATCCAGGGAAAACACATCTGGACTTCAAAGGAAGAGCCCACTGCACTATACCACTCAGTAAGACTGCCCGGGAACCAGAAATCTTCATCAGGAAATGTCAGAAATTTGTCAGACCATCTCAGCAAGAAGATCATGGGAAATTTAGCTTGCCTCCAGCTTTGATTCTTTTAGACATGGAAAGAAAAGCTTACTTAATGAAGCTTTGGAAAAAAATGGAATCTTCAGACAATCACTGTATGAACAATTAAAGATATATTAAAAAGTTATAACATGTCTCTAAGAAATGGTTTTGCCTCAACCACTCATGGTTATTCTATGCCTGAGTGTAAAGTAACCAACTTCACAATGCATTTTGGCTTCAAAACAGATGTACAATGCAATGTCACCTGATCCTCCTCCTACCTTTTCATAGGTAATGCTACCACTAAGGCCATGAACTGTAATTATGCTAAAACTTGAATTCAAAATGCCATTGCAATCTTTCAAATCCACTGTACGCTGTGAACACAAGGCATATTTGGCATTGATTAATGCACGTCAACTCATCCTCAAATGAAACAATGCTTGCTTTTAATAATTGAAGTGGCATTTAACGTATGAAGAAATATAAGGATTTAAACACCACCAGCAAGTTACAAAGAAGTTAGACGTGGGTATCTGTTACTATTCATGAAGAGGTGTCACTTACAGTAGGTGACAATGGCTTAAGTACTGTCAAGTAGGGCTCTGCGGTTTCTCCTCATGCATCCACAAAGGAGCAAAGGTTGCTCCGTGGACCAATACAGTCCCCTACTTACAGGACGGCAGCTCATCTCCTTTTTAATGGTGATCGAAGTGGGAAAGCAGGGAGTAGCAGCAAGTGATTTAAGGGCCGAGAGGAGAGGTTGGCTGCTCAGGAGTGATCTGTGGACTGTGCTGCGAGACTCCACGGCACAGAGCATCAGCAAACCCTGCTAAACCACAGGTGCTGTAAAAGGCACTGAAGTGTCTTGCATAAAAGATGCAGCATATAGTGGATTTGCTATGTTCAGTTCTAATTTTAAACTGAAATGATAGTAACAAAAAGGAAAGTGCGTGGTTGCTTGCATATTATTTACTAGACACAAATCCGAAGCCCAGGGAACAAAAAGGTCAGAATACTGAAGACAGACAGAACGATTATACAGGCCAAACTGTTCAACAAATCAGATTAGTCTCA
>JANZLP010000080.1:19589885-19599950 GCA_026930925.1 Chelictinia riocourii
AAACATAGACTAATTTCAACAGTCTTATCCTGTCTGCAATAAAAGATTACACTTTATGGTATCCCCAGCTGGCTTCTAAGGACTCAGATTTATAAGTCTCTTTGGAAAAGTTTGATTAGGTATGGATGCTGGCTTATAAGAGGGGCATTAACGCTTAAAACTAAGGTATCCACAAACATCTTGGCATAGTAGGGTACCAAATATTGCTGGTATATATCAAGTATGTCCAGAAATGCTTCCACAATACTATCTGTTTATATCTGCACCTCTGCTACAGTATCTCCTAAAAATTACCATGTAATAGTTTCAGCCTGAGCTGAGTGCTTCTTCATTCACATATCATCACAAACTGTTTGAGTCAAAGGCTGCTTTCAGTAACACTTGTCCTAAAGAAATTGGCTTAATTGCATTATGAATCAATCTACCTCTACATTAAAAAACTTATTCAAAAAGAAATGAGAATTGTATGTTGCTTTAAGAGCCTTCTGCTAACAACTAATGTATGTTGTACTGAAACATACTGTTTGAGCTGTAGAAACTACCATAGTAGTAATTGTGGTCAGTAAGACGCAAAATAAAACCAAGTCTGGATTTCAATTTAAATAGTATGCTTACAGCTGGAATTATTTGTATTTATGCATTTCCTCTTGGGTTTCATTCCCAACCCAGGGGATCTTTAGCTCCTGTAACCCTATTGCAGCATTTTTATACAACAGCAATTCAGGTACATACTATAGTTTAGAGCGCATTTCTTCCCCATGGGAATGAGTTTTCCACTCATGTAACTTTAAGTACATAGAGTGCTATTGCCAGCAAAGTAGTAATAAAGCCCTTCCTTGACTCATTTCGTTCAACTTCTCATTGGGTAAACCACAGCTCTCAAGTCTATCTGTTCCCCTTGTTTAGTAAACCCAGAAAATGCAGCAAATTACTTCCCTGCTCTTTCTATCTGAGTACAATTCAGGGGACCTCAGAAAGGGTCCTACTTCCTTACTGAAACTGCTCCATCAGTGCCAGCACCATGACCAGTAACAGCAGAATTAGGTTGTACATCACTTGAGTGTTTTTAGGTACCATGGCAGCATAACAAGTGTGACTGGGTTTGAAGGTGTAATGTTACCATCTATTTACATAACTTCTAATGAACAACAGCTTTGTGTTTCCTGTAAAAAGGAATTAACCTAAAGAATGAAAAAGGGGTTTAATCTATCTGTAAAGAACAACAAAGGCTCCAAAATTTCCTCATGGTGGGGCCATATCTGGACAGAGAATGCACATGTGTGCCACTGAGAGGGATAAATTCAGAGTAAATAAAAACTAAACACACCAGATATTAGGCTAATCTCTAACACTACCATCATCCCCATGCCACCTATTCCAGAGAAATTAAACACTAAGTCCAAATTCAAACAATTTACATTTAACAGCATTCTTTACTTCTGTAACAGCCATCTCTCAGGGTCTCCAGCATAAAGCCAGGATCCTTTTATATGCTAACAAAACCAGAAAGAGTGTATTGATACCAACTAATTGACCACTTTACAAAGTTAACAGACACCTCAGGAAACAGTGCGTTCAGAATGAGGTATGCCAGAAACATCAGGGCAACCACAGTAAGAGGCTGCAGTCGCTGCATACCAACCACCCCACCAGTGAGTATGCCAGGGAATGAGGTACTGACAGCAAGACAGTGAAACGTCTGAGATGCTGGAAAATGCAGGAATTGCATTTGGCTGGCTCAGCTCTTACACTTCTCACAGTCTGGACAAATTCATTGTACATATGGAAGCTGAACTGTTGTAGTGCAGACTTAAGTGAGAGCAATATAATGCCCAAACATACAAAAGGTCTCAGAACTGAACACAGGGGGAGGTTTGGATAGCTAAGCATTTCAGACTAGGAAATGTGAATGACATGATGGGCCAGATAAAAAGACAAACGCAAAATCTCCAAACCTGTTTGTCATTGCATTATTACATCACAGCGTATTTCAGTGTTCCCACTTTCAACTGTCTAAAACCAGATGCTTACAGAAATCACAGTATCAAACCAAACATTTTATCCTTATTTAAAATAAGAAAGTTTAATGTTTGGTGCAACTCCACCTGTCTGCTTTTTTTAACAGACATTTCATTATGTGGCTATAGGATAAGTTCCAGATCTTAACATAAGATGGAGAAGGCATAAACCTATTAACATAGTCATAACTACTGGTTCTTACTCTGAACCCCACCATTACATGCAAGGTGCAGTGCTAAACTGTAGCAGGTTTTTTAGGTTACTCTGAGCCAAGCAGAATCTCATTAGGGACCTCTTCAAAGATCAGCTTCTCTGAAAGAGAAATGAAATTATCCTGTAAGTCTTGGCTACTCGCAGCAGCACCTTTACATTATGTATTGTTCTTGATTGCTCTTAGTGTGGGCAAATTGCAGAGCACACTATTAGGGATTTTCACTTTTATGCGAAGGATGGGAATTTATTGCTGGTTTTATGCTAACACATTGGTGTTCTGAGTATTTATAACATATTGTTGCATTTGTTATTAATAGAGCAGTGTACTGGGGAGGGAGTAAGAATCAATAAAACTCTCTCGCATCTGCATTTATAGTATTTAAAAACAAGATAGAACATACATAGTCCACAGGGTTTACTTGGGGAGATGTGTTTCCTGAGCAATTTCATCATTCTTCCTTGGGCGGGTAGGGTGGATAACTGATATCATTGGAATGCGATGGTGAAAATAAAAGAAATTGAGAAGCAGTATTTTCTATGGGTCGGACAATGCTAAGACAGGGAACAAAGACCCCAAGTTCTGTCCCACATCAATTATGTGCTACGTGATATGTTATGGGCCAACTTTTAAGAGCATTTAACTGCCTAAGGACAGTACCCTGTGGGATTCCTAAAGGATCCTCACCCTCAACCACCATTGAACCTCTCTCTGCTCGCAAAATAGAAGTAGCTATACCACAGACTGAAGCCACAAGCAGTATGAGGAGCTCTGAGAGGCAGTATGTTTCAAGAAGATCTAATATTAAGACCTAAAGGCGTGCAGAACATGATTCCTAGGCAGCCTGTGTAGGGTGCATAGCAATAGGAGTGTTTAAGTGGAAAGAGGGATGTCTGAACGCACTGCTCTGACTAGCTCTGAATTTTCCATTTCTATACCAAACTTCCCTTTTGTTACCTGCAGGAATCTCCTGACACCTGTGCTCCACCTAGTCTGATAAGCCCAGAATTGGCTTCTCCCAAGGTTTGTGTTTAACAGGAACTCCACACCATCAACAGGACTGAGGCCACTGCTTGTGCTTCCTGCTGGGCTGCCCATCATCACATTTCCTACCAAACTGCCACATATCCCTCCCACATGCACTGTTCATGCCCACTCTTTCTACATTCTGGTAAGGCAAAGCAGCCACAAGACAGCAGCATTTACTCCACGCTTTTTGCAGGTTTCCAGCTCCTACTGGGAGAGGGACTCAAACCTGAGCAACACACAAGTGGCAGAATCTGCCAAAGGATTGTTCACAAGTTCACACACCAGCAGCCACCAGGGAGCATGAAGGATTCTTGCATATTCTGCCTGAAGGCATTTTGATAGATGAAAGGTGAGTAGGTAGGGCAGAGAGCTAAGGAAAAGAAAAAGAAAAGGCATATCATATTCTGCCTCCACACAAGTAATAAAATAGGCTGCTGCAATGCCCCTGCAGTTCTGTCTGGTTCCCCCCTCACGTCTCAAGTTCTTACTCTGTATAAAATCTTATTTCCAGATTCAGTCCTCCCATTTCTTTAATCCCTTGCAAAAGACACTTTCCAAAACACCTACCACTGTTCACTCTCTCCACCCATCCTGCAGCCCTCCAGTCTTCTTGACTCTATTTCTAAAAGATGTATATTAACATGTTTTATCTCAGATGCACAGGTAATTTTTAACTGTGTGCACCTGCTGTAGTGAACCTAGCCTAAGGACTTCAGTTAGTCTGCAGGACCTAGTGATGCAAATAATAAAATTATTTCCTGAGAATTAGCAAAAGGAGAAGAGTATGATACTGAGAAAACACACTTGTGCCTAACTGGCTGAACGGGGTCTAATTTATGTGGCTTTAGCTGCCAAGCTGTTGGTAGAAGTCAACAGCTCTGGACCTGAAAACCTGGGAAGATGGGTATATCACAATAACCAGAGAAGCTACAATTCAGTCCCTTTAATTAGGCAAATTTGTATTTGTGGGTGTGGTGGCAAACAGAGTATACGTTACAGTCAACTCCTTGAGCGACATTTCCCTTAGTGCCATTTTTTTGGCATGGAGACATATCACTTCCTGCAGGCACCAGATTGGCTTCAAGCATTTGTGGATGGAAATCCTAAACTATGCAGATAAATTTGAAAAGATGAATAAGCATCTGCACTCCAATATAATTTATATGCAATAATACATGTTATTTATACACTCTGAAGGCTCTGCAAGCCAAAACATCACCATTTTGTCTATTTTCCAAATGTATAAATAAGACATAAGATTGTACAGAAATTATACTGGAGTGCAAAGTCTCATTTATCTTTTGAAACTTACTTGCATACCTTTTACAATAGGAAAAATAACACCATCCAGAATTTAAACAGAAATAAAATTGGTCAGATGAAAGGCTCTAAATAAAGTGTTAATGGCAACACACTCAAATTAAGTAAATTCAGCCTTTTTCAAATTCATTAACCCCCACCATAACCTAAGAACAGTTTAAACTATCCATATGTAGAAAATATGATGCAAAGGCAGGTCAAGTTAGCTGAAAACTAAGAACTACTCTTGCAAGGAAGGCCAAATTTTGCTTTCGCTCATACAAAGGTAACAGCCATGAGTTGAAAGTTATTATTCTAGCTTTACAGAGATCAAAGTGACAGCATAATTTGCTCTAAGGAAAGAAACACTTGCTCAGGCTTTAACAATCTTTAAAAACTCTAGCACGTATAAACTGGAAGACGGTTTCTAACTCCATAGTGCATCTTCGCTATGCGTAACTAACTCTTGCTCAGGAAGAAGCTATGTAATACACTTATTTATTACCAGTAATTACATTCACTCTTAAGTCAACTGATTAGCATTACATCTTTCAGTTACAGCATTTGGAAAAAAATATTTAAAAAACACCTTCCCAATCTTTTTTTTTTATATCAACTTCAATTTTTCTTAAAAACAATAAATCGATGGCAGAAAGTCAGATTCTTCTGTCCATTTCATAACCATGGCTCTGTTATTTTTTACACAGCTTAGTCTTTTAATGCATCAACCACTGAGGTTTCTGTTTCATGTCAGAGCAGATCCACAGTTTTAATGACTCGGGTAGAGTTTCATACCAGCCCAGAGTCCACATCAAACCTGTCCTACAGCTATTCCTGTTTCTCCTTTCTGGCTGTTTCTTGTGGATGAAAGACACACTGCTCTCATAAATTCATACTGAAACATCTTCTAAAGGCTTCCACATCTCTCAGTTTTTCACTATAAAAAAACATTTAGTACATTCTGTAGGAGAGCTCAGACTCTGTGACAAAACTATCGAAACACACATGTTGCCAGAAAACCTAATCCAAAGTCACTGAGGTTAAAGGAGACATTTCTGTCCAGATATCAACAGAGTGGACAGTTATGCTTCATTCTCCCTGAACTGCTCTCTCTCCTAATACTTTTTAGCTTTTGCTTTGTCACTTGAACTTAATTGCACTATTACCTTTAATGCAGAAACAGCACTGGTATTTCTTCCTTTCATCAGCAAGGATTTGTTAAGGTATTTGAAACTGAAAAAATACACTAACTCCCACATGAAAATGATAGGGGATTTGCCTCTATTTGTAAGTTAAAAAAAGGAGAAACCACTCTAGGTGAAAAAAGAACGAAATCAAAAGCACACCAAAGTACTCCTGACCCGGATTCTTCATGTTATTTCCACTATGCAGACATATCAAATTTCTGTGCAAAGCAAAGAATTGGAGAAGGATAAATCAAAAGAGTTCAAAATTCGCTTAGCCTGGGAAATCCCTTTTTCAACAGAGACAGTTTTGAAGGAATCAAAACTAGAATTTCAGTTTTCTGTTTCTCCAGTCACAAATACAATTGCTGGTTATACTTTCTTCCAGGTGATACAACCCTTTAGATAGCAGTTCTGGTCTGGTTAAATACAGTACAGTATGCTAAAACTTCTGCTGCAAAGTGCACAAATAAATAACTGATGTTTAAGTGCACTGTGGGACAAAAGCTTTATAGATCCAGAAACATTTTTCATCTGCTCAGTTTTGCAGCACATACCTGCTTAAGGCCTTCTGGCAACATCATATGCAGCTGCAGTCAGGGAGTTCCGAATCCACCAGCTTACCCCTGTATCTTTCTTTTTCTGCAGATGCTATAATCTTTTTTTCTCTATGCACATTCCTAGTACCAAACAACAGAACCAAAGCTTGATAAAGTGACAACAGAAGATAAAGCATTTCTTGAAATCTAAACAGCCAGAAGCAAAGGTAATCACAGTATTTCTATACCTCTGGTTGGAAAGCAATACAAAAATACAGGAGTACCTAGTTTAAACTACTGAATTGAGCTTGGTATCCAGGTTTAGGCAAGCTGTCTTCTGAGGGTGATTTTTTTCAACACAGAAAAAGAACATCTGCAAGTTCACAACTACTATTTTAGATGTTTCTTTTGCACTAGAAAGTTAGAAAAAATACAAATAAAGCATCTGATGCAGATAAAAAGTGGTGGCCTGTGTCACATGGTGCTGTTTCTCCTCTTGGACTGGGTGGTTCCTAACCCAGCTGTGCCAGAACCAGCTCTGCAAACAATTTCAGCAGGTAAATGCATACAGTCCCATGCATGTGCAGCCACTAGCCATGTCCTTTCTCAGTTCACTGACCATAGGAAACCATACAAGGAGTTTTGACCCTCAGAAAAGAAATATGGAGGTAAACACAGGAGGGACAGGAGCTACAGTATCATGTATTTTAGAGACTGATAAAATGAGACACCAAGCCAGAGTTACACAGCATATCAGCAACAGAGTAGAATTAGCCTAGAGTCTCCTAGAAAACATGTCAGTGCCATGAAGAAACAAGGTGCTAAGATGTCTCCTGTAGACTACTGTGCGGCCACACCACACTATCAAGTTCTGCTGGGAATAATCAAGCAACTAAAACCTCCTACAATTAAATCAGTCTTAAGGAGCAAAAGACAAAATAGGTTACAGGAAAATCAGCTTCATAGATATCACCAGAGCAGATTTTAACTCTTAAATATGTCAACTTGAAAAAAAGATGCCCAACTTCCATTCATGAGTGCTGTCCTCCCCAGGCTGAAGGAGGGCAGGTAACTCAACAGACAGGAAGGAGATTCCAGTTGGTACAAATGAATTATCCAGAGTTTCCTAACTAGACCCCATTCAAGTCTACCACAGAAATAGCTTCTTTCTCCCTCCCTCCCTGAGCAGGAAAGCACTTCTTGGGACTAGATATTAACCTAGGTCAAGCAATGAAATTTAAAACATAACTGCCTCTCTGGGTGCTTGCCGAGATAGGTCAGGCAACCTCTTGAACATATCTTTCTAATATATGTCAAGACCGTAGCACATTGTCCTCACACTCCAACCAGGAATCTATGGTATGGGACAGCCGAGACACCTGCGACCACTCAGATGTCCAAGCAAACTGGATGGGACACCGCAGGTAAAGGACACCAGGCCAGATAAGTTTGGTTAGGATCAGAGATGGAAGGAAGGGGAAGTCCTTTTTAGCAAGATGAACACACAGGACGGCTTTTGTACAGATTTCTCATGAAAAGTGAGCACAGCAGAGGTGCAAAGGTCATACCAACATCTACAAAGGCTGTTTTGTGTTAATTATTCTTTTTTCAATTCAGGAAGAAGGTGTTGGTTGGGGGTTTTTTTGTCTGTCTGGTCTTACACACACCCATGACAGTGAAGAGGTGATGGAAAATGTATATAGCTCCTCTTAGAAATACACACAATTGCCAGCCCTGTCAGAAATCCTCTCTATAGTTGTGAAATAGCTATGAAAAGATTACTGCCTGTGTTTCAGTTAGGAAGCTGAAAGCAGCAGCAAGACTTCAATCCAGCAAAACCATCATTTTTATTATTGTATCATCTAGGGACTTCTAGTGTGGGAACACTAGGAGCGTACAGTCAGTATCGACTATCCCCCTAAGTGCTACCATTTAGATAAGCACATACTTAAAAGATAATACATAGAAAGCCCGGAGTTCCAAACTGAACCGTAGGCTAAATGAGGTATGTGCACTGAAATATGGAGACTAAGGGTGTTCCAGAAGCCAAAAGAGTGCTAAAGCTGAATCAGCATTACAAAGGAGAAGTGCAATGACCTGTGTAACTGTAGATTGATTAATTTTGATAATAACCCAAGATAAAATAAAGTGATAATTAATTTAAACAGGATTTAGAAGAAGGAGGATAATTAATGCCAGTATTTTTTCACAGAACACATCTCTCTGTCAAGAACCTTTTTTTTTTAATCTTCTGAAGAAATGATATGTTTATTTTATAAAGGTAGCAGCACAGACTTTTATGGAACATCTTATATGGTACTCTGTGGAATTCACAATAAAAACAGTGCTTTAGGATAGTAGTTAATCACATGGATTTCAAATTTACACAAGCTTACTGATAGATCTTCAAAGGTATTATCTGTCAATGGAGAATCATCACTGAATGGAGATTTTCCTACCAACATTTTTCAGGCAGCAGCACTAGATTCAGTACTAGTCAACACCTCCATTATTTATTGGATAAAAGATTGCTACTCTTAAAGTATGTGAATGGTAAAATATAAACGATAGCATAAGAATAAAAAACTGGAAAATAAACCATGACACATGTAGAACAATGCTCTCTACAAACACATTTTCATTAATCTGGTATGCCTAATGACATCCTTCCCCTCCACACAGCCTCCTTCAACTTCACCTAAGCACCTTTTAATTTTCATCTTTTATGTTGCAACTGCAATATAGCTGACGACCATAGCAGTAGGTGTCCGAGCCAAAGTCCATTACAGTCTATTGAGTTTTTCTATTGACTAGATTTTGGACTGTATGCTTCAGTTTTTTGTACTTTAGAATTAAGAAGTTAATTAAATAATCCTAAACACAAATAAAAGCTGTATCCAGGCAACATATGAATTGACATTAGTTAGTACGTCCCATACATTACTTGTAAAACGTGCTCTTTATTTGTCTACTATAGGGCAATTAGTTAGCATGTCTGAGAATGCCAGATGATAGCTTAGTAATCTGAGACTGAGAGCATGAGAAAGGAAATTGGTGGCTAACCAAATAACCGTCATCATGTTTTTTAATACACTATGATAAAGTTGTATTTAGGTCTCACAACAGAAATCGTCTTGTTGAGCTTTACAACACATTTAAAACCGGAAATTAAAACAAGGGAGAATAAGAATATGGCCTGAAATAATGATTTCAGTTTACTCTTAAAAATGAGGGCTGGAGCTAATGCCACATCATGGTATGTTCTACAGAAAAAGTCAACACGGAGAAGAAAAGAATTTAACCTTATAGGACATCTGTCTTCCTGCCTCTCTAGGGTTTCTGGTGCTCATCACTCTGGTATGTGACTTCAGCTGGAACAAAAAGCATTCCCTGTTTTGAAGATCATAAAAACCTTGATGGACTACAAACGAGTAATTCCAGGTTCTTATTAAAAACAGCTTTTTTTTTTTTTTTTTTAAGGAAGAAGAAAAATTACAACAATCCCTTACTGTCCTCTATCATTCCTCATGAGGAGACATCTTTCTGTACTATTTCCTGCAAAAGTATGAGATATTTCTTGTTCTTAGTGTCATCAATTATAGAATGGTGACCATGAAAACAGTAAGGCATCCAGTTTGAAATGCAAGCATGGAAACTTTTCTGTCATATTAAAGTGCATTAATTTGTAAAGGACTCTTCCCTCCTCTTGCCCGCAAAACACACACAGAAAGCTTACCAAAAGAATTGGGGAGAATTGTGCAGTCGTAAGTCTGAATGAAGTCTT
>JANZLP010000080.1:19629080-19639447 GCA_026930925.1 Chelictinia riocourii
ATGAACTGCCCTGCAATTGAAAAAAATGGTGTGTAGATTTTAATGGGTTGTCACTGGAAAATAATTTTTTTCTTTTGGCTATTATCTATGGTCTCCCAGTCATGAGAGAGGATGAGGAAGGAGTAACAACTTATTAGAGCAGTTAATTATTGATATTTGGCTATTAGACAAGAAATCCCCCCAAAACTGCTCTCCAGTCTAAGTGACTCAAAGTAAACAAATTTCATAAGTAAGGCCTTCCTACAAAGACTTGAAGCATGAGAGAAAGGAGGGGGACAGCTAGAGAAAAGGCACTTAAATCTAGTCAGAGTTAGCCTGGGCAATTGCATACTTTTACAGCTGTGGCCCTTGCACTTATCTTTCCTTGGGCACCTTCTACCTGCTCTTTGTCAAACTTGCTTCTTGTATTTTAACTTCAGTTAAGTCATCTTGACTTTCTGAAACACTTCATTAATAACACAAGCCAACTACCTTGAACTGAAACAGAGCTCTTTGCTCCTGAAAATACAAGCACCTACAGCTTGACCTGAAGAGTAAGGCTTTCTGACCTGATAGTTGCTGGCACTTTTGTGGATAAACACAGAGGAGAAGCCGTAACATCTGAACACCAGAGGGCAGGTGCAAATGAACACAGCAAGATGCTACAGACACATGCAAGTGGTAAGACCATTGATGAAGGAGCAGTAATTTTCTATGTACCTGTGAAGATCTCTGGACCAACAGGATCTTCATCATGTCCTCCTGGAATTGCTGCGACAGCTGCTGAACAATTACTAAGAGGCTTCACAAGTAGAACTTTTCCCTAGTTTATAATGCAAGAACATCCCTATTCTCAACTACATCTCTGTATTTAATTTGACTACAGAAGGCTTTTTTGTTTGTTTGGGTGGGTTTGTTTAGAACGTGCAAATCTGGTAAAAAAAATCAGTTGTATTGATTACTTTTCAGTTCAGGGGTGGGGAAAAAGAGATCTTTTAAAATTTTAGTAAGTAGTTTAAAGCTCATTTTCCCTTTTCCCTTCGTACTGGTTTGTTTGAAAAAGCAAAATCCATTTGTTACCCCCCAATTTATCATCAAAACAAGCCTGACATTAATTGCATTCTGTTATTACAAGCAGAGGTCATATGTGCTTTTCCTAATAGAGTTTGCAGCTCTTATTTTTATAGATATTCCATGTGGGCTAAATAACATTAAGAAAGCTAAGGTCAAGCCCAGTCATTTCAAAGGAATAAAGGGGAAGATTTACAAGACATCTGGTGAGAACAGTTTATAAGGGGAAGCAAGGCTTTTCTACTGAGATTACACCATTTGAAGCCTAAATTGGGGAAGAAATCCCAAAGGGAGACACACTCCACTTGGTAAATCAATACTGCTCAGAGATGCAACTGATTTGATCCTGAATTTTAAATGGGTGACAGGTTCTCACACTCCAGGAAGCTTCCCTACAAACATTAAGTTTTGACTTCCATAAAGCACCTTTGGGATTCATGCCCCCCGAGCTTTGCAACAAAGCAGTCAGACATCCTGTTCAGGGGTTACCACTTTGAAGTGACCTCGGCTGTGTGTCACCAACCTGTACCTGCCCTCACAGATATGTTCTCTCAGGTCTGCTGACATAATTGCTTATGAAATCATTTCCTAAACCACTTCTTAAAAAAAATTATTTGCCTGGGTTATACATTTCCCGCCCCCCCCCCCGGCCCCCTCTAAGCTGACTGATTTTAACCACATTAAATTACATGAGCAATTATGCCGGTTGACCAGAGTGGGGGATCCCCACTCTAAGTAGCCAGGGACAAGGATGTCCATAGGACAGTAACCTGTCAACCTAGTATAGCTAAAGCCATAAGAGGGCTGACCAAAGCCTGATATTGCTGTGGCGACACCTATTTTTACTACTATAAAGCAAACAAATGTTTTTTTAAAAAATAATTCTTACCATCATTCAAAATGTTTTCTTGCTTTTAGTGCTTGTTGTATGCTACCCAGAGTTTTGCTCACACAAACTATTGATTGCTTGCATGACTGCCTGCCCATACTGTGCAGGTACTGGCTTGAATTAAGGCGAGCACTTAGCACATCACCTAACCTCAGTTCCAGAGTGAAGTTAATAAAACCTAATCTGTGGTTTCACCTTACAAAGAGGTTTTGGGCTGTTTTGTTTCTGTAAAGGCAGAGCAGCCCACTCACCCAGCTCACAGCACTTACCACTCAAGCAGCTGGGCTAGCCAAGGAGTGACTCCACCTTGTTTTCTTATGGCAGCAGCCCTCACTCAAGCAACTTGCCCTCACATCTGCTCCACACTTGCACTGCATTAGCAGGACTGCTCAGTCCATTCAGCAGCCTGGGAAAGGAGCTGATCCAGCTCAACTATCATCCCTGCCCTGGGGTCAGGGTGGGTGTTTCTCACCCGGATCTGTTAACCCAGCTCGAGTGGCCCTGCTGCTGAACATGAAACTACTGCTGAGGCAGAACTGAACCATGGGTGCAGGAGTCAGTGACATGGGGCTGAAAAACACAATAATCCAGCATTGCCTCTAAACTTTGTATTGTGTAACTAGAACCTGGACATACACAGAAGCCTTTTATGAAATACTTTTGAGTCATTGTGTCTGCCTACATTTATTTTCTTGGGTAATGCACACAGTTGGATAAGTGTTACTCTATAAGTGCAAAAAACACCTTTGTAAAAAGCATTTCTCCTGAGCATTCCCCAGGCTAACTGCACCTCCAAAGTAAAATTATGCAATCCTACACCCACCTTGGGCTGCAAGATCACAGTGAGAGAGATCATGTTGTCAGTCTCCTCCTACCCGCCCCAACCCTCCAAATGCCAAAAGGTAGTAGTAGGTTTAACGTTGTAGAAAGCTGTGCCAGAGATACCAAGCTTTCCATATAGAGTGAAACAGTCATCAAAATGGTGATAAGTTTCTGTGACCGCTAAATCTGATCTTAATTTAAATTTGTGCACTAATCTGGAGATGCTTAGGTCTGTCTAGCTACTACTTGCTTTCTTTGCTACCCAAAGTTTCATACTGACCACCAAATCCCCCTCCCTGTGGGAGGTAGTACGGCTGGCTGGGGCCTTAATCCATCCAAAGACAGGCACCAGCACTCAGCCTCTCACCTCAGTGTGCTTCACCCCATGAGCTCTATTACTGCCTGCAAATGCATTAGCAATACCCTCTTCTACACATTACATGGTAGGAGAGACGCTAGGTGTCTGGATGATAAATGCCTTTATTTTGGCAATCCTAGGATACAGGGAGAGTGAGCTAGAGATGAGGGCAGCATATAGCAAACTATACTGCCCAGACAAAAAAAACCCTAGTCTGTAAACAGGAAGTTCCAAACTTTGCACTAATTCTTATTAATAAGTTAAGAAAAAACAACCATCTGAACCACAGAAGTCTATTTACAATTGCTCAAAAGCCTGCAAAATAAAGGTACAAGTCTCAATTTGTTGAAAAGCTGTGCTGCAGTTATATACGTTGGTTGAGGGGAATTTAGTGTTTTTCAAAAAGCATTCCATTACTTTGCTTATGTAAGAGATATAACATTAAGGGTCTCTCTAATCAGATCTTTGCCCCTTAGCAAACTTAGGGTCCTCTTACATCACAGTTCTCTATTAAAAGATGTCATAGCATCTTCATGTTCTTCTCTTAAGTGACCCTATAGACATGGGAAAAGAAAAACAAGAACAAACAAAAACCAAAGCCAATCCCAGTCTTCATGTCATAGAAGGAAAAAGAAAAGCCAAGGTGTTCTAATCTGCTAGCTTTTTCCTTTTGTCTTCCTCTTTCTATTTTCTTTTAAAGTGTAATCAATTTGTCCCTCTTCTCCCTCTCACATCCAACAACTCTTCTTTAGTTCTAGGGGAGAATTCTGCTGAGAATCCTGCTGAAAGTTCACTTTGGACAAGCCTAAAAACTGCTGATACTAGTCCTCAATGACTGCAAGATGTGGTTTCAACTGCATCCATACATCAAACCTGCATCATCTGCTTTAATTACCATACATTTTGATCAGTCTCCTTCTATTGCTTTACCCCCTGTAATAGTATTTCCTTTGCTATGGAATTTGAGACTGTTTCTTGTACATCTTCAGTAACTTTGCAATTTAAGTTGTCTGGGCACAGCATCTTGCATTGTGTAAACTATGTTGTTCCACTGGCTTCATATACATACAGACGCTAAAGATATGGTGAACAACCCCTTTTTCCTCCTCTCAGTAACCTATTCAACTATTATGAATATAATGCATTGCCTGGATCTTCTCCTTTTAGCACTTATTTCAGCCCTGTCCCCAAATATCTATTTAAAGGCTATGATCTATTATTTTGCATGGCTTCAAGTTAGCGCTGAAACCATACATGGCCCGCTGAAATATCTGTAGCCTGTAGGTTTGCCTCAGGCTAAACCATCTCCTGTACTAATAGTCAAAGCAACGACCTTCTCATTTATTAAAGATATGTTGCATTCACATACCTCCTGCAGCTGCTGTGGCTACCTGCATAAAAGATAAACTACAGTCAGTTCAGATGAGGTTCACATGAGACTTTCAGCTCCCATGTCAAAAAACAGGTTAGAGAGAAACCCGAGTTTAGATTTCTTTGATCTGACCATCTGGAATTGCTTAGAAATATCAGCTAGAAGTCTGGGCCTTGAAAAAGTAGGGATTTAAAAATAATACAAACAGTCCAAAGTTCAGAGATCTTTGGGACAGAGATCTCAGTCCGATCCTGTATCTAAAACCAAAGTATAATTAGAACAAATACAGTAAGGTCATGATAAAAGCTTAGCCTTTAGGACAGTATATTTAATTTAGGCATTTGGATTTAAAGATTACTGTGTATATGGCAAGGTCCTTTCCACAACTATAGGGATTACTGTATTCAGCATGTAAGAAGACGTGTTGTATTTCAGTTACCCAAGTACTACTGCTCAGCACATTGATATTCCTCAACAGAACTGTTACAGTATAGAAACAACACACCAGATTTGTAAGCAAATGGTTGGAACATTTGTCTCATTTGAGAGAGGACACCACTAACCATACAGCTTTACCACAGTGTTATCCTGTGGATTTCAAGAGAGCTACTCACAGGCTGAAACTGCTGATGGACGCAGGCCCGAACCTGAGAAGGTCCCACAACCCTCTTTCTGAAGGTGGTGTGCTGGAAGCCAGCATTGACTGAAGACAGCTAGTTTTTCCCCCCGACTTGGCGCCTTTCAAATTCAATGGTTTCTAGCTTACACAGAGCCAGTGTTCTAATATTCCCCCTGCTACGACTGGAAGGTCAAAATATATTTGACTTCCTCCTCTGAATTTATTCCTAATGCCCTGATATCTGCTACAGTGCTTCTCATGCTGTCTTTAGGAACAGATAGAGATTTTCCTTCCTTGCCATGAGGCTACTCTCTCTAGGACTGTATGTTCTGACAAAGCCCTAAATTATTCTTAGAACCTTCTCCAAAACACATCAACTTTATAAAGCATGCAAGAGCAGAAGTCAAACAGCCCTAAATTGCATAGGTTTGGAGAGACAATCACTACATTAACAGCCTGAACAGTTTCAGGCAAAAGCATTGGGAATGATCTCAGGATGCTCCCAGAGCAGAGCATTTATACTTACACACCTTCTTGTCACAGGGTCCTGGTTTTGTGTAAGAAACTGTTCTTAAAGGGAAAAGAAAAAAAACAAAAAACAAACAACAACAACAAAAAAAAAAACCCACACAAAAATACACCACCAACAAAAAGAACACACAACCCTCCACTGGTAGAATTTCTACAGCCTTCCTGAGTAATCCATTTCAGCATTCAGCTATCCTCAGCTAGGAAGTTCTCTTGGCACCTCAGCTAGCTTTTAGGGAACACCTTTATTTTGATTTACCTGATCAGGAAGCCTGGTAACGTGACATGGGAAAAAGCCTCAAACTTAACATTTCAGCTCAACATTTCCAAAATAAGTAGTTTTCTGAAAATGCTGAAGTGCACGTTTTATAAAAAAGACATCCAGAGTTCTTACAGGAAAAAGAGCTGCTTGCAGGAGCCAAGGATCTGGTCCTTTTACTCTAGGGGAAAAAAAATATTAAAAAATTAAATTCTTGGTGTTAATTCAAGTATAGTTTGTCATTAATAAGATACAGAGAGACCAATGATACCCCTGCAAGAAAAACAAAAGGCAAAGATAAAGCCTGATGGAAAATAAGCATGTACGAAAAATAAATTAAAAATAGCGTTGTAATAGTAGCAGGCAAATTTCTCAACAACTTCTAAATGTAACGGGAAGAATCTACAAAAGCAGTGCCAGAAAATTTGGCAACATGCTAAAACAAAACCGCAGGGCATTTCAGTTGATTGCATTCTCCACTGGGAAGAAAATACTGACAAGCGTGTCTGCCACTAAAGATGAAAACCGTTTGACATTTAACCAGCTAAGGATGAGACTCCCTCAGCAGAGACTGTGTAGGAGCCATCTTGCGCATGGTACCTATCAGACCTGGCCATCTTGCAGGCTGGGATTTGCTTCTGACGGCACCCAAGGCCAGAAGCTCTTATGGTGTGCTTTGAGTTTTTCAAGGGCCTTAGCTGAGGGCAAGTTCAAAAGTAATACTATCTTTTTCCTCAGACCAAAGTGAAGGGCTGGTTTCCAGGGGCCGCTCTGAAGTAATTCCACATGAATGACCAAAGTCTGTTCCTCTAATTTGCCATTTGCTGGTGGGGAAGAAAAAGGCTCTCAATTTGTGGTTCCAAGGAAGTATTTCGTTTTGTGGGATGGATGCAATTTTCAGAAGTTTCCACCAACTTGGCTCGAGCTCCTCAAGCCCTTTTTCAGCTGAGAGCTCACGAAGGACTGCTTATGGGAAGACCCTGCACGGTGCCTTATGCCAGTCAAACGGTGGCATGCTCCGCCTGTTCTTTGTGGTTGTTATGGATCATGCTGAGGCTGCTTGCAGCTCTACATCGTCCCATATCTCCTCTGCTTTCAGTGTGGGGCAAAAAAAGGGTCCAGCAAGGTGTTGCTTTCCCCCCTCTCTTACAACTGGAAAGCACAACTAGCAATAGATGGAGAATGAGTAGAAATGACTCGTCCTAACTGCCGGTAAACAGGAAGGCTGAAGTAAATGTGCTTAACTTTAATTTAAATCCTTTTAGAGGGAGTATTTTCAGAGACTTATCAAACAGTGTCAGCTAGAAGAAAATGAAGATGAAAGCCCCACATCTGAAAATTTGTTTCAGTCAGGACAAATCAACAGCATACAGATTAAAAGCCAAAATCATTACAGTCTTTCTAGACTTCTGCCTGAGCGCCAAGGATGACGTGTGGTATTTCAGATAACTCATATGTTGTGTCAACTACTGTGTTAAAATTGTCGAGAGAAGAAAGTGAGATAGTTTGGAGTGGAAATCATAATGCAGTTGCCACTGAAGATCAGAAACTTCAGCGTGAAAAGATGTGCCAGACTGAAAAGCCACGAGTAAAAGAGGAGATCAAGGGAGCAGCAGCAGACCACAGAAGGCCATGATGGAATGAAAATTTTATGTATTTTTCCCAGGGACCTCCACCTTCATCGAACACTGTCATTGCCACAGTCAGCATATGCAAGGGAACAGTTCAGGTGTGTGTGATCAGCAACTATTGCGTAGCCTGAAAAAAGCTTATGTCAACAGAAACTCTGCTTACAGAGGAGGATGGTTTTATGCACACATGCATAAGTTGATGCGTACACATAGCAACATATGTTTGTAGACATTCATGAACATGCTTTCCATATGGCAATTAATACCTTGCAAATTCCCTGGCAAGACTCCATGATTGGAAAACAGATTAGCAACCTCTCTACCCCAGTAATAAAAAAACAAGCCACTGTTCCATATAATTCTGTGCATTCTCTTAAAATACTGTCACTCTTTGTGCAGCCCATCAGACAAGGAGTGGGGAAAATAAACAGGTCTCTGTCTTCCTGTTTGTTGGTTTATTTCCCCTGAGTCTTTTAAAAGCCAGAGTCTGATTTAATAATTAGTGTTTGTTCTTGCATATCTTGTGCAATTAGCTAAAACAGCAAATTAGGGAATAAGAAATAAACATTAATATAAAAAACAAACGTTAATATAAAAGAACATATACTGGATGAGAAATTAATATTGTTGAGTCATGCAAAAAGCATACTTTGGTGTAATGATCTAGAATACTTCCAAATATGCATTGTAATTTCTTTAAAATACCACTCCCTCTTAATAATGTAAGTCTTTATTAAAACAATTTGTTAAACCTTGGCAAAGACACTATGCGACAGCATCGTTTTATAAGAATTCCTTGTAGTTTGTAGAAAGCTAAGTGAGAACTGGAATGATTTCTTTCTCTTAAAACAACTGCTGGCAAGCATATTAAAAAGCAAAAGGAACAATTGTTAACAATTTTTTTACACCTGTAGAATTCATTGCAATCATCAGAACAGGCTGGACTTTGTAGAGCTGCATAACAAACACCATGTGGCAGAGAATACCATTTTTGTAACGATACAGAGATAAGGCTGATGACACCTCCCTGCTTTGTAGAAGGAGGTTACAATTGACAAGACACATTATTAGGAAGAAAGTTACTACACTGTCGTGCCAGAGGCACTACTTCTGAGTTGCCAGAGACACTAGTGCCAGGATGCTAGTTTTGAGAAAGAGCAGTGGGTTTTGGTACAGACAACCTGCTGTCGGCCTCAGAACACTTGGACCAGGCTGGGGCCCCAAACGCAGCCGTTGCTTGTGGTATTGCCAGGACAGCATTTGTAACTGCCTGTGAATTTCTGCCTAAATATTTATTTATATTTATATAAATATAGAAGAGATGTAGGAGAAAATGCTTTTGCAATGGGACGTTGATTGGCATTTCAGTCTGAACCCATTACTGTCACCAAGAAAAAGGATAGGCAAAAGCTTGTCATCTTCTCAGTGTGCCTGTCACCTTTCTGGTTGTCTGTGTTCTCCTTCAAAAGCTTTTTGGCTGAACAGGTAAGCAAATAATACTTTTGGAGAGCGGGAAAGAAGCATGTTCTCTAATGATGGCTGCAGAAGCGATGACAATCAATAGCAAGTATTCCTTTCTTTTAGGAAACTCGAATATCTTCTGAAGGAAGTGAAGGAGGCTGTGAGGACAGCTGAAGATGGTTCTGGACTGTCATATGCCTCTAGTGCCAGAACTGCCCAGAACATGTTCCCTTTCCCAGAGCCAAGACCGTGTCAGGACATCTAACCATTCCTCCAGTTGTATACTAATTTTCCAGTGTGGGGGCTGGAAATGGGTCACCGTGCCTTCTGGTTAGGTACTGACCTGTCTGATGCCTCACACAAGCAGAGGAGAGCCCTGCCAGCCCAGGTGCCACTAGGCTAGCAGGTACCGCCTCGGAGATACCACCGCATGCTTTCATCCGACCGCTGTTCTGGTTTTGGATTAGAGCGTATGAGGCAACACGGACTGGAAACTGGGCTTTGTCTGAGGTTTAATCAAAGCTGAAAGCACTTAAAGGTAATGGCATGTAAGAATGCAATCCTTTAAAAGCCCAAAATTCATGTATCTAACCTACAGGAGCACCCCAACATTTCAGCAATTATATTATGAAATTGTATAAAACTCTGGCTTCCCAGAAATGCCACAGGAAAGCCAAATAACTAGATTATTTTATCCATATCAAATATACTTCTATTAAAATTACCCACGGAATCTGCAGTGCATTGGCTGCACGAACAGCATCACCCAATCACTCAAAGCATAGCAAGCAGAAAACAGATCCTGCTGGAACAAATAGGTCCCAGAGGATGACAATTGTTCCCTACTTCTGAAGGAGATCATTCCTGGTAAGTGCCAGTGATGTTCAAAACTTGTAGCCTCAGTTTTATTAGGAAATTACTTTTCAGCTAGGAAAAATCATGCATTATGGGTGTCATTTGGGGCTTTTCTAACACTGTTATGTTTATGGGTTTGATCCATTTTTTTCCCCAAAGTAGTTTGCAGCTCGAGTCATGTGAAAGAGGTAAGAAATATTCTCATTACTTCAACATAACTGATGTTTTCATCAGAGTCTCCCCAGATGTCCCCATTCCAATCCTCAAGGTCTGTACCCAAGATTAACTTTTGGATTTGGGTAATACTGGGAGGGCTTTTTGCTTGTGCCAGCATAATTTCAATCTTTCGTTCCAATGAACGTGTCCGCTCCTTTCCTTGTCTCAATTCCACCTTCAAACAATCTATTTCCCCTTGCTTTTTAGCAGAATCACTCTTTTGATTTTGTGCTTGAATCAAGCAGGCGCCCAGGAGGGCACACACACTGCCTTGGCCTTTGCTGTCTTGACTACTTCTGTGGCATTG
>JANZLP010000080.1:19751111-19761924 GCA_026930925.1 Chelictinia riocourii
AGTTTAGGAAAGCTATTATAAGAAGTTATGTCATAAGGTACAACACCTATAAAAAAAAAAAAAGGCAGGGGAATACCTATGTGTCTATCACTTGCAGGTATGTACATACGTATCCCCAAACTGATAATAGTAAGGAAGAGCTCAAGACCATTGTCAAGTCTCAAACATTACTAGAATTGCTAAGCTACCAAAAAACTGTAACCTCCTTCCCCTTCTTTTGTATATCCAGACTTACTCAGTTAAGACTTTCCTACCTGATTAGTTTGTGCACTTTGTAGTAGTAGACTAACGTTGTTAGACACTTGTACTTGCTGACATAACATAGTCATTCATTCATTATTCTGAATTCAGATTATGTGTGCATTCCCATGGACCACAGAAGATGACTTGGCACAGAATAAGTGCAGCAAGTTAAAGGACAGCAAAAAGATTGGTGCATGAACTTAAGAGAGAAGGACAACCCTAAACAGACTTTGCATTAAATCCAAGGCCTGATGATGCTCTGCTGCCTTTACTTAAAAGTGCTTGTCAATAGCAGAGGAGCAGCAAAATGCTTTTAAAACACTAACTCTTTAAAAAAAAGGAGGTACAGAATTTTAAGCCTGTCACTCACAACTTGTTTCCACCTAATTAACAATAAAGCTTACGTTACCAACTTTACAGACTGACCTGTGCTCTTTTTCAGGTAGATCATTTTTCTGTCTTCTATCATTTTCAAGTCTTCCTCTTGCATGTTTATAGACAGACAAAATGAACTTCCAAAATAGAGGAGGACAATTATCCTGACAATGTTTTAACCCACTTCAATGCTCACAAACCCAACCTCTGTATATTCCTTATCTTGGACTCAGGTATTTAGCATCAAAGGAAACAGCACAAAAAAACATTTCCTTTAAAAAACACTGATAAGCAAAGCTGATTTAAAACATGGATTTACTTCACAGAATTTGAAAAATTAAATTAGAACAGAGAGAAGCCTTATGTTTCAAAGTATATGAACTTAATTTTTAAAAAAAATAGTATTGAAAAGATAGCTTTACTTTATGTAAACATTGTTACACTAGGCTGTACTTGAAAATTCTCCTGCAAGTCTAAGTTGCAAAATAATTTTTCAGTTTAGACACAGCTATGACAGTTAGCAGTGACATGGTTTTTTTCAGAATCAACAGCTTTGCAAGTTTAATTGCATACCACTCCACATTATAACTCAATACAATCCTGCATGTCCTGAGAAGAGATGTTTTCTAGAGTTTAAAAGAGCATTCATAACTGTGTGTGCACTGCAAAGGCAAATATAAATTAACAAATAAAGCTCTTTGATTATAAAGTCTCAAGAGGAATGTTCAAACTGCTTTTCTGAAATCCAAAAGGTAAGAACAGCAAATGAAAAATCTCTAAATCTTTCAGAATATTTTCCCCTTTTTCTTAAGTGTAAGCATACTCCCCCAATTTGGATGGCAAGAACCATCAGGCTATGGCAGATTGAACAATATAGTATTAAACCTGCAATTTTGCTAAAAAACTGGAATGTTACAAATATAAAAGTCTGCAGAATCGTACAATATATGTGTGCTCAATACAGTTGGCAAAGATACTCCAAGATGCACAATTCCTCTGTGGAATAGGAGCTAAATTAAGTTACAAAATATACTATGAAGGGCAAGAGATAGTCAAGTTAGTACAATCCAGGTTTATAAAAAGAACACAATACAGTGAGGAGTTAGTAGGTTACAAGCCTCCAAATACAAAACTGTCTTGCAAAATTCCAAAGGGATTCTTTTCCATCCAAACCTAAGTACATTGTGACCATTAAGTCAGCTTGTACCAAGCTGGAAATGCTTCATGTTAACTTTCCAAGGCTGACTTACACTAGCTTTTGCACATACCACCTGTTCTGAAATAGCATTAACCAAATTAAAAAGGTCTATACCGTTTTTATGATTTGCACCTTTTACCTATCAGTTTTCATTCAGCATAAGTCTAATTTCAAGTCTCTACAGCAACATTAGTATTGTCCTCTTACAAACCACTGCATAAGAAATCAACTGTGTGACCCTTCCTTACGCATTATGGACTCAAAGGACTGGTTTGGGGTTTTGGGGGGGTGTTTTGTTGTGTGTTGGTTTTGTTTTTTTTTTTTTCTTTTAAACAACCAAAACTCAACTGCTTATGGTACTTTTATCTTTCAGTGTAGTAAATGAGCAACTTAGTTTAAGAACTAGTCTCTTTTCATACTTGTTAGAAGAACATATACTGCGTGTGTTTATATATATATAAACAAATATACTGTGCATATATATCCAGAGATACTCACCATATTGTTGACACCAGAGTGCTAAAACATACATCAATATGAGCACTATTTCCAATACTCACTATTATTACTTTTCCTTAAAGAGTTACTACATGCATTTTCCCCATCCATTTATGGGACAGTAAGATTATATGAAGATAACTGTTCTGTTTTTCCAATGTTGAAGAGCTGCTCTTAAAAAACATGCACAAGTTTGGGTATAAAGCAATTAAAACCACACAAAAGTTATTCTGTGGCTTTAAAGTCACTAAAGCTAAATTAACTTTGCTTCCAGTGGATGTAGCATTTACTTTAAATCATTCATTTAAACACAAAAGGGAAAACTTCCAAGTGCTAGAACAACCATATAGACAACTGATAGACTAGACTAAATAAGCTCTCATTTAAAAAAAACATCATCACCGCATAGCCACAAGGCAGACTTTCATTTTTGGCAACCTGTGGGCAGACCATTTATACTGTCAATTATAATTTAAGACTTGTTATTTAACAGTTAAGAGACCCTTTTAGAAAGGAACTATACTGCTTTCTTCAGTATGACACAGTACTCCTCAATCTTTAAGTATACACAGAATTTGTTCTGAAAATTACATTTATGACTGTTGTAAAATAAAGTTTTCATAAAGTTCTAATTTTTTAGTCAGTATATGTAAAGGCTGGTATGTCAGGTAAAAGAGATTATTTGGACCTGTAAAGTGTGTATTATATTCAGTACAAGCACGTCTTTGAGGTTAAAGTTACATAAACGTTCACACAGAACTTTACTAAGGATAACATTATTCTGGTTTATATTAATGGTTCACTGATAGCCTTTACCGGTCCCTGCACTGTTTTCTATTTTAGCAACAAGAAAACAAAACACATCCCCATGAAGTATGGGAACCCCATTTTATGGCTAAGAATCTAAGAAACAAGACAAGGAGGAGATGATCACGGAGTGAAAAACGTTACTTTACATCCCCCCCTTCAGCTAGCCTTGTAGGAACTTAGTCACAACGAACGATTCATAAAAATCTGAATTGACCCACACTCTTCAGCCAATCAATCTTTTCAGTACAGTAGGTTTTGAAAAGGGCCAGCAATACTCATTGGGAACAGTACCATTAACATTGCATTCAAAAAAAGAGAACATTGGAAACCAGATCCTTGCTCTCCTACTCTGTTGATATGCTCTAGTATTAGCCAACGTATGGTAATACAAAAAGAGTCTTGTAGTGATGTAAAAGGCAATGAAGACATCTATAGAATAATGTTCATGTGCAGCCAAAATGAAGAAGATTCCAAAGAGATTCAGGACCCAGGACAAGGTGTGCAAGAAGTTCCAGCTCCTTGGCGTATCTAGGAGAAAATAGAAAGCAACTAAACTTGAATGTCTCAAAAATCTGGGTCATTATGAAATCCAGGCCTAGACATTGCAGGTTGTTACACAGATTTTTCATCCAAAAATGTGGTGAAGTTATTGTCTTCATGTGGAAATATTGTTTACATCTACAGGTCCAATAAATCAAACAAAAACAACCACACAAGTTATAAATGTCTACCACTTCATGACTTCATTTACAAATACAGCTATTAGAAGAAGGCAGAAGCTTTTGAAGAAAATGGAGCCTTCCTATCCCAGCTTCTCATATACTAGGAATGCATCACTTTCAAATCTGATCATCGTAAGCAAGCTCTACTTCATGTCATAAATATGGGGATTACTGCTGAATTATTGCATCCACAGATGTGGTGAAACTATTTGTCTGCTGCAGAACCTTCTTGCTGAAAAACACAAGTCTGAAAAAATGCCAAGGTCTCATATCAGCAAGAAAATATCCACGTTAGTCTTTGCCAGCCTTGAGTGACTTTGGGTGGGAGTTTTGCTGGGTTTGACCCTGTATTGTAGATTGAATAAGCCAGTTTCTCTTCAGCAAAGTTCCTAACAAAGAGGGCCAGATGTCAGCAGAAGAAACCAGTATCATTTCCCTGAATTTCTTAAATAATCTCTCCTTTAGATCACCAATTTATCCCCCTCTTGTTTATTGACACCTTCTCAGCATGAGCCTGAGGAGAGGGGAAAGATTTTGCAGCACTCTGGCTGTTCTTGTAGATATCCTGGCACTTGTTTGATCAGAGGTGAAACAGGATGCAAACATTTCCTGCTGGTGCTGAGACCACAGCCGAGCACTATTCAGCTCCAAGAACAATGTCTGGCAGCTTGCAAGTAACTTAAACCAGCTAAAAACAGACAAGCCTGGGTATGAATCATGACCCATCCGTGTTTGCTTCAGCCTTTCGACTTGCCTGAAATCAGCATGGCCTCTACTGGCAGGCAACTGGCTCCCTGGAGAATAAGCAATAAACAACATTTTTAAAGGACTTTTCTTACACAAGGGCTTTGCCTGCATGAATTCCAACAAAAAAGCCGACTCTGAGAAGTGTGTATCTGAGGCAGGGGGATGTGCAGCCCTCTGGAAGACCAGCTGTAACCTTCATCAAAGAAACCCCAAATATAGAAATATTATGCAGGAACAGAGGTGATGTGGGCTTTTCTTGGCTCTGAGTTCTTCTGAGAGCGCAGTACCATGTTATACCATGGTGTAACAGCTCCACTTTCTGAAGCAGCCCTGGAAAAGATACTCCCACTCTGTTTCTCTAGAGAGAAAAAGCAAGATTCTCCAGGATGGTACATGGGGCCGGTTCTGTTGAGGTCAGTAGAATAAATGTGGGTCACCACAGCTGGCAATCTGGACCATAATACACAGGGTGGCAGAGCTGGAACACGCTGTGGGGCTGAAGAGTGTGGCCAGCGGACCAAAGCACTAGCCAGGGACTTGAGATACCTGTGTTGTTCCCCTCACCCTGCCACCCGACTGCTGAGCAAACCCGAGATGTCTCTTAGGTCCTTCATGATCAAAAGCTGGCAGCAACATTGTTCGTAAAGTGCTTTATCAAGTAACTGACCTCCAGGAAATCTCAGCATTATCTAAGAAATAAACTCCAGGAGCAGATGATGCAGACAAAACCCAGAATCAGCCTACGGACAGAAACAAGAGGAAAGGTTTGTCTTTTCTATGGGATGTGGGCACATGTCGGGACACAGCCGCTCCAGCCACCAAAGAAGGAAGGGTCTGGCCGGATACAAACCCCGGAGCAGCCTGCTTCAAAGCCTGAAAGGCATGAGGATCTACCCAGAAAGTCGCCCGAAGGGCAGGGCACGACCGGCAAGCGACAGCCGGCCTCTGCACACGCTGGCAGCCTGGTCCCCAGCCAGGCCCCGCTCTGCTACACCGGAGGACGGTCCTGCACCGGGACCTCCTCCTGCGGCCGAAGGGGCTTTGCGCTCTGCTTGTAGGATGCTAAAGCCCATTTGCCATTACACATGCGGTCATTGCTCATGGTGACTATAGCAGCTCAAGATGGTGAGGAAATGCATGTGAAACTCAGAATAAAACAAATTTCCTCTGTTAAAAAAGCCCAGAATAAGCAAGAAGAACGGTAAAGGGATTTTGTCTTTTTTTCCAGGCTATGCTGAAATAGTAGCTTTTTTCCAATTTCGCATGAAAACAATTTTCCAAATGCTGTTATTTCAGATATAAAGTGTGTTCTTGTCTAGGCTCTGTTTTGGGTTCTCCGTGCTTTTATCCTAGTAAATAAGGAATGTCAGCAATTACAGAAAACATAGAACTGAAGTAATTTACAGCTTCTGCTCTGTGCCTTCTTTTTCCCTTCAACTTATTCAGCAGTTACCTTACAGATCCCAGAAGAAATAGTTGGATTTGCTGTGCTAGTTTTCAATATGTGGCCAATAAAAAAGCTCTACCTGTCTTTTCAAATTTAAACTTAATATAACATTTCTGTTGTCCCAATATTTGGCCAGACTCAGAATGTGGATTAGGAAAAGCTGCCTGAGCTAAACCATAGAAAAACAGAGAATATATAGATAAAGTCTCTTCAGCACTTCAAAGTGCTATCATCACAATTCTGTCTGCATTAGTGAAGACATCTATGTCTTGATAAAAGCAAATGTCTTGTAAAGGGGTTTAGCCAGAAATATACAAAATATCAAGCTAGAAGGGAGAAAAAAGTTCATACTAAGGTTTAAATTATTTTAAAAGATAGTGTAAAATTAAGTTTATTTTTACATGTAGTGCCTACAGAAAGAGACCCATTTCTTTATTTTTCAATAATTAATCTCAGCATCTTGCATTGATTTTTGACATTACTTGTTAGTGGCTCAGCATTTTGGAAGGTGAGTCACTTGCTAACAAGCAGTCTGGGAGTTTTCTGTGTAACGGTGCTCAGTCCTTAGCCAGTTCCATTATTCTCAATCAGTACTGGTGGAGGCCAGCGTCTGAAAAATTGGGCGTACAAATGTATAAGTTAGGAACATCTATTTCAAAGTCCTACCCACTGTCTTTTCCTTACTTTTATGCTAGTCAATCCATAAATGATTTAGGGCAAAACAATCTCAGTCGATAAGTGTTTGTCTACCTGTTTTCTCTGTTAGCTGAGATTAGAAGAACAAAACAACAAATGACACCACCACAAACAGGTACACATTAGTTTCTTCTAATTTTCAAATTTTACAATACCTCCCCACATCCATATAATACTATTGTTTGATGATGATGACAATGATGACAACAGTGGTGGAAGAGGTGGAAGAGAAAGTGGAGAAGAAGAAGAAGAAAGAAGGAGAAGGAGAAGTATTAGATGAATTTCATTGGACCGTATTTAACATTATATAGAGGTTGGGGTTTTTGTTTGTTCCTAGAAACATATGAAACTTGAAAATTTAGTCTTTAATTAATACAAATGAATCTTCAGAAATGTATCTTTTTCAAGAAACTCAGTCAATGAAGAAGTTTTCTTGATTCTTGAATATTTTCACTACTAAAAAAGTTAAAACAGTTATGAAGAAAGAAAATAAATTTGGGATCTAGATTGTTGTAGCATTGCTACATATTAAGGTGTCGCGACTAGATCACTGGTTGGCCCGGACCAGGGGAGAGACAATAACACACACAGTGTGAGTGCCAACTTCCGGCTTTTATTGCACAGTTAATTCCTTTTATACTAGTAAATGTGGGCAGGACTACAAATGCCTCATAGGGAGGTGACAACTAACTCTCTATCTTTCCGTGACATCGCGAGATCTTCCGGACGCCGCACCCTACATCTAGTAACACACTGGACCACTTCTGCAACAAAATGGGAACCTCTATCAGAAGAGATTCCAATAGATAGGCCAAATCTCGGGATAACTTCTTGTAGTAACCATTTAATGACCTCCTTTGCCTGACTGGTGCTAGAGGGAAAGGCTTCTGGCCATCCTGTAAAAATATCAACCCCTACCAAAATGTATCGATACCCATTTTGTCGAGGTAGCTCTGAAAAATCTATTTGCCAATAATCTCCTGGTTCCATTCCCGATTTCAGTATTCCCATTTGGACCTTTTTCTTTAGAACTGGATTTTTTTTCAAACATATCTCACATTTTACAGTTGTCATTTTAGCTATTTCTAGCATTTTTACTGATACTACTTATCTCCTTAAGAGAGTTACTAATGCTTCTACTCCTCAATGAAGTTCCTTATGTTTTGTCTGTATTATTTCTCTCATTACAAATGGTAGGACTACTACTTGACCTTTTGATGTCACCCACCATCCTTCCAAATCTTTCCTTGCATTTAATAACCTCCCCAATTTCTCATCTTCCTCTGAATATTTAGGTTTTTCCTTTGGTAATGCAATAGTTTTTGTAGGAATTAATGCCATTTTTAAGGCATTCCTTTTGGCTGCTTCCCTAGCTGTTTTATCTGCTAATCTATTCCCTACGATCTCTTTTCTATCTCCTGTTTGATGTGTTTTACAATGCATGATTGCTACCTCAGTTGGCTTCTGAACTGCTTGTAATAAATGCAAAAATTCTTCTTTATAGTTAATATTGGACCCCTGAGAGGACAATAATCCTCTTTCTTTCCATAAAATCCCATGGACATGCACCACACCAAATGCCTATTTTGAATCAGTCCGAATGTTTACTTTCTTTTCCTCACTCAATTCCAGAGCTCCTGTTAAAGCCACTAATTCCACCTTCTGAGCTGAAGTTGTGCTGGGCAAAGCATCAATTTCTATAACTGACTTTTCAGTTGTTACCACGTATCCTGCATAGTAGATTCCATTTTCAACAAAACTGCTACTATCTGTGTACAATTCCCAGTCCGCATTTTCCATAGGTAAATCTTTCAGATCCTCTCAACTGGAATATACATATTCAATGGTAGTCAGACAATCATGTTCCAGCTGTCCTTCTTCCTGTACATAACTCAGAAAGACTGCAGGATTAATTATGTTAGTGGTTTTCAAAATCACATCATCTTGCTCGATTAAAATTACCTGATACTTCATGATTCTACTTGGGCATAGCCAGTGGCCCCCCTTTTGCTCCAACACTGATATCACCATGTATGGCACATATACCACCATCATTCTTCCCAAAGTCAATTTTCAAGCCTTCTGTATTATCATCACAGTGGCTGCAACCGCTCTCAGACAAGCAGGCCAGCCCTTACTTACAACGTCCAATTGTTTGGAGAACTATCCAACCCGTCACTTCCAACTTCCCATCTTCTGAGTCAGCACTCCCAGAGCAATATGTTGTTTCTCATGTACAAATAAGTGGAAGTCTTTGGTCAGATCCAGAAATCCCAAGGGGGTGCTGTCATCAGGGCCTGTTTTAAATTCTGGAAAGCTCTCTGCTGATCTGGACCCCATTCAAATGGTGGAACTTTAAGAGCTTTATACATGCTGGTCTTTCTTCTGTCACTATAAGTATGTCGTCTACATACTGTAGGAGTAAATGTCCAGGTTTGGGACCATCTTGTTTCCACATCTCAAGTTCTTTCGTTAATTGGCTTCCAAAAATTGTTGGACTATTCTTGAATCCTTGTGGCAATCTCGTCCATGTCAGTTGTGGTTTTCGTTCTGTTTGTGGATTTTCCCACTCAAAAGCAAACAATTTTCGACTTTCTTCTTCCACAGGTATACAAAAGAAAGCATCTTTCAAATCAAGCACTGTAAACCACTGGTGATTTTCTCCTAAAGCTGTTAAGAGTGTATATGGATTGGCCACTACAGGGTATATGTCCTTCACTATCTGATTTATGGCCCTTAGATCTTGAACTAATCTATATTCTCCTGATGGCTTTTTCACCGGTAAGATTGGAGTGTTATATTCAGATTCACATTCCTCAAAAATTCCATATTCCAAGAATTTATCAATTAATTTCTTGTTCCCCAATCTAGCCTCAGGTTTAATTAGATATTGTTTTAGTCTTACTGGCTTCACATTTTCCTTCAATTCTACCTTTACAGGATGTGCCGTCTTAGATTTTCCAGGTATCTCCGTGTTCCAAACTATAGGTATCACAGCATCATCAACTTCTTGCAGCATCTCCTGAATCTTAACCTTCTCCTGTATCATCAATATTTCTCCTGTCTTTGATTCTGGTATTTTTTAAAAGAATTTCTCCTCCCTCAAAAACTATCTGTGCATTTAATTTAGATAACAGATCTCGACCCAACAAGGGTATCGGACATTCTGGCACATAAAAAAATTCACGTGTAATTGCCTTATTTCCAAATTTTAGATCAAGGGGTTGAAAGTATGTTGTATTTTCCTGTTTCCCAGTCGCTCAAATTATG
This sequence comes from Chelictinia riocourii, assembly GCA_026930925.1. Taxonomy (NCBI): domain Eukaryota; kingdom Metazoa; phylum Chordata; class Aves; order Accipitriformes; family Accipitridae; genus Chelictinia; species Chelictinia riocourii. The sequence goes on from JANZLP010000080.1 coordinate 19,761,118, forward strand.
TTAGCTGTTTTATTTCCCAATCTCCCTTTATAAGTATTCAAAACAGAATATACTGCTCCCATATCTACTAAAAATTCAACTTTATCGTTTCCTAGCTTAATGGTAACCAGAGGCTCAGCTGGGTTCCCCTCCAGTCCTCTTCATTCATTTAAAGTCATCATTTTTGCAGCTTCATGCAGATTTGTTTGCAATTTAGGGCAATCCATTTTCCAATGTCCATCCTCCCTGCAGTATGCACACTGATTCATCCCTAGAGGTGCACTAGGTTCCCGGTCAAAAAAATGTCTAAAACCTCCTCTTTCTTGAGCTCATCTTCTTCCTCTTGCTGCATTCCCTGTTAAGACAGCTATTAATCTACTATCTCTAAACTTTTCTTTCTTTTCTTTTCTTTTCTTTGCTCTTCTTCCTTCTCTCGATTATTATAAACTTGCCATGCCATTTCTAACATCTTATTTAAATTTCTTGAGTCCTCGCCCTCCAATTTTTGGAGCTTTCGCCTTATGCCAGGCACTGATTGTCCCATAAAAATCTAAGCCAATTGTTTTTGTTCTGCCTCTGTCTCCAATTTTAAATCAGTATATTTTCTAGCAGTTCCCTTCAATTTTTCCAAAAACACAGAGGGAGATTAATTTTTGTCTTGCTGTATTTCACACTGTAGGGTGCGGCGTCCGGAAGATCTCGCGATGTCACGGAAAGATAGAGAGTTAGTCGTCGCCTCCCTATGAGGCATTTGTAGCCCCGCCCACATTTACTAGTATAAAAGGAAATTGACTGCGCAATAAAACCGGAAGTTGGCATTCACACTGT
>JANZLP010000080.1:19875955-19889440 GCA_026930925.1 Chelictinia riocourii
CTAGATACTCATGCACTCAAGGTTTTGTCAAACAAGTTTTATGTAGTGCTGCATAAACACCAGTTGACTTCAGCAAGAATCAAGGGCACACAGCATTTTGTGAGGAGGGTGCACAGTCATTTAAAACCTTTCTCTCTATCTGCAGTAATCAAAACAAGTTATAGCCAGGCTACAGCTATATGTCTAGCTTGAAGACTGCTTGTCTGTGCAAGAGAGAACCATCTGGATTTACTTTACAGTTAACTTTAAAATATATATATAAGGTTTCTTAACTTTTGCCAAACAACTGGAAACATAATGGTTTCTGCATGCTGTTAGCATCTCAGTACAGCTGCAGATGTCCATTAGGACAATCTTATATAATTATATACTTATTCTTCCCATGCAATTGTTAAAAACCCAGCTTTTCCACATAATAACGTATTTTGTAGCAAAGAGGAAAACTTCCAGTCCCCCAGGTTGGAATGGGGGAGGGAAGTCTTCTAAAGCAGAACTTTACTCAAAGCCTTTATTTTAAACTAACATAAAAATTTCAAGACTTAGAAAACAGTATCAGATTTTTCCAACTGTACCTCTAGTGTGGTCTGGACAGAAACCTATCATTTCTCTCCCTTCTCCTTTTCTTTACCCAGTGCTTGTGGAAGAAATTCAGTCCTTCTAAGAATTTTATTTTTTTTTTTAAAAAAAAGCTTTTGGTTTTTTTCCCCCTTTGCCCCAAATGGGACTTTAGCTCTCATACTTCCCCTCAGCTCCATATGCTGTGCCACAAAACCAGCTACCTAGGAAGCTAGTTGGTGGCATTTTTTTGGCCGCAGTCTTATTCACTCTGCTTGGGTGTCATCCTTTTTCCCATCTAAGCCTTTGTCTCTTCCATCTAGAACAACACCTCTCAAGGACAGGAATTGCCTTTTCTCATGTGTCTGAACAGCGCCTGGTGCTGTTCTTGGTTGGCCCCCTGATGCTTTCAGAATACACACGAAAAATAAAGGGATAATCAGTTTTGCCCAGGATCAGGTTCTGGGGCTGGTGCAGTTGCTTCGCTAGACAGGCACGTGGGGCCAGTGGGAGACCACACGCAAGAGCTGACCACCGACAGCAGGGACCTGCAGGCTGCACAGGAGCACGCTGAATGCATGCAAGGCTCCAGGAAGGGGGAGTGATCTGCACATTCAAAGCACCATCATCAAGTTAGCCGAGATTTTCAGAAGTGACCAATAACATGGCAAACATCTGCTTTTAGGAGCACAAGGCAACTATTCAACTTTCCAGAGGGCAGGTGCTTACCTCTTCCAAAATTAGAGCCTTCCTGCTGTGTTTCCTATCTGTGCAGGCTCCAAAGCACCCCAAGTCATTGGCCACTCTCGAAACATCTCAGCAGCTAGTATTTTTTACTTAACAAAAGCAAAACTAATGGAAACACATACCACTGGTCCCCAAAATAGAACATTTTTCCAGGAGGTGAACGATCCCTCCCCTACACGTTCTTGGGACCCTATGGAGCGCGGGGCACAAAGGCTCATATTGTTTTGACAGCCAGGCAGACAAACAAATACTTCTGTTTCAGCTTAATATTCCTGGAACTCAAAATGCCAGCCTGAAAAAACAATACCACAAAACATTGTCATGCCATTGATCTGACATCAGAAAGACAACCTTGGGGAGTGACAGCCCAACAGAAGCAACAGACCACTGCCTATCCCCATGCTGTGCCACCCAGGGCGCACAGCCCTTCCTCGCACACCTTGTAGAGCAGCCCCCTCTCACCAGCACCACCAGTCTGCTGTATCATCTTACCCATATTCCCCCATACTGGGTCGCCTGCAGGGACAAAAATAAAATGGCTGCTAGTTTCTGTTATATGGGGTCTGTATCTCCTTCTCCACAAAGTTTCTCTGTCATCAGTATAGAATTCATTTGCACAACAACCTTCCAAAGGTAACTTAGAAGGCACAGCAGGTTTCTAACATCTAAGCTCTTTCTCATTTTAAGAGCGGCTATCTGAATAATTGGCAGGGAGGAGCTTGGCTCCTCGGCAATACAGAAACTTGGCTAGAGTGATGCTGTTAGAATGAAACAGCAGAGATCCAGTGCCCAGAACTTGAATTGAAACTGTTATGACTTCACATCTGTACTGCAGTACTAGCCATGGGCCATGACCAAGTCTGGTCCTAGTCCTTCCAGGATGAACTTTTAAACGGACAGGGAATGACAAAGGTGGTTGGAAGGATTTGAGGAACATTAAAAATAACTGACATAGTCAGGAACTTGTGTCTCACTGAAAATTAATGGCATTTACCATGAGACTTGCATACTTTGGGAAGAACGCTTGGACAACCTGAAACTTTGGCCAGGCACAGGCATTTGCACTCACAGAAGACTCTCCCTGTTCTTGCAAGAGATGAAAAAATTCCATGGTGGGTATTCAGCAACTGGCTGCTTTTTGCATGCACTAGGGTGAGAGTAGGGAGCACTGTGAGCCAGAAAGATAGGCAAGCAGCACATACTGGCTTGCTAAGAGAGATCACTTCCAAGACAGTTACCTCCACAGGAGAGGTGGGAGACCCCATAAAGCAGCTGCAAAGACCAATGGGCTACATCCCGCTATCATGTGCCTGTCCTGACTGGTCTCTTTGCCTCCTTCCCCCAGTCCCAGGCAGAAGGCAATGGATCTGAAGAATTTCTCCTGAGAAATATCAATACTCACATGACAGCTGGAGGTTCTTCTGTCATTGCAAGCCTGGCTCCAGCAGCACTGACATCTCATTACTCCTAATGAAGTTGTCTGAGTTGGCAACACTGAGGCATGGTTTGCTGCAGAACAAACACACACTTGGGGAGTGGATATTATGTACCAGCTGCTCACATGTGATTACTGATCCCTCCACCAGACAGCCCTGTGGGCCACAAAGGTCACCGCTCTTGCAGCAGACAAAGTGCTGGAGTGGAAAAGGTGTATGTGGCCCTGAAGCTGGAAAACCCTGATTTGATCTGTGATGAATCTGGCTGTGGCTTGCTACAGATAGTTTGAGACTTTCTTCAATAGGAAGGCATGGAGCTTTCCAGAAAACCTTTTTTAAGGAAGTAGGGAATTTTTCAAAGGTCGGAGAGTATACCTCCGACTCTTCTGGGCAAGCTGTGCCTGTGTCACCAGGGCTGAGCACCACATCACTTTCTCGACAAAGGCATTTCAGAAGTCAGATAGATACTGAGAGCAGCAGCACTGAAGAAAACCAAGACAGCAGGTAGGGGAAGGTGGCTTTCTGGTTCTGCACATGCAAGAGGAGGATCTTGTCAGGTTGCCACCTCTCCCATTGCCTGTTGTTGTGCCAGTGCCAAAGTGCTTATGCACAGCATGAGAGGAAACAGCAGTGCAATGCTCCTAACCCACATGCAACAGTAAACATAGCATTGGGCTCAACAAGGGGACAAGAAAGTAAAAGATGAGTTTTGTTTAATTATAGTTGACATGCAGGCATCGCATTATCTTAGTCATACAGAAGCTAGGTAACTAATTGCCAGGTTTAATGTTTCAGGTCACATCAGCGAATAGTTTTACCAGCAGATGTAAAGATAGTCCTCTGGAGTGGGTAGCACTCAAGGTCAGAGTCAGCAAATCCTCCTCTAAAAATAGAGGTTACAAAAAAATCTAGTTACAAAGTTGGTAAGATTTCTTTTGTCGTTCAGCCGCACTTCCCAGGACCCAGCTACCTAGAGCACCCACCTAAGCCTACAGGTAAGGCTAAGCAACATACATTTTCTGCTGTACTTCTTGTGCTATAAACCTAGTTTAAGTAAACCAGGGAGAGGACTGAGAGTTGGCAAACTTTCTAAGGTAACCAATAACTTCATAAACTTGTTGCAGAAAAAAAAAAGCTTAAAATTATTGCAGAGTCAAAGACGTGTGGAAAGTATAATTTATAATTTTTTAAAAAACCAAATCAGTAATGTTACAGAAATGACTTTATAAAATAGGAATGAGGTGCCAAAACTGTATTTATCTTAGAGATAATTTCAATTTGAAAGTTAGGAATAAAAATGCAATTTTTCAAGTTTTTGTAACATCCGTCCCAGAATATTTTGCTTATTCTTCAATAATTACTGCACCCTCCAGTCAAATGTAACGTTTCCAATTGAATTACAATTCTCTCAGATGACGCTGTGTTTTAAGTTTCTTTGGGCACTCTCATAATATTTAATGAAATCTCAGCTTAATCTGTTTTAAATTAACCAGTTCAGTCAACAATAAAGAATGAGGGCAAAAATAAGTTTTTAAAACGTCATCAGTGGCTTAGAAATTCATTGAAATAGCTGGTTAGTTTTGAAAATTCACAGCAGGAGGGTCTGGGAAATAATTGCACAGAGGCTATGATTCTTCTGGTTTTAAACTGTTTAAAGATGGATACACTGGATGAACTATTTGACAGTCCCTGAATGCTTCAAGCATAAGAAAGCAGAGGTAAAACACAGGAACTGAAGTAAATGACAGTTTTTGGTGAAGACTAGGACAGCAGTAAGGAACACAGGATTGTGTTATTCTTTGCTTAATGCAGGTACCCCAGGGATTTCTGGTTTTGGATGTACACTGCTTAGCTTAATTCTTTTAGAGCTCTTTTAGAGAAAGATTTTTTGAAGGATTTACTCCTCCTCCCTCCCAAGAACTATTTGTACAAAATCATTTTTTTTGGTCTAGTGTTAGGGAAAATAACCACCAAAGGAACCTTTGCAGCACCGTACCTCATTTTAGCACCCTGGGGTGCAGCAAGAGCCAGGTTACACAGGAAAGCATACAGCTCTTCATGGCTATTGCCAGCATTTGGAGTCTGAGCAAAATGTCATGGGGATGGCGTATCGGGGATCACCATTTAAAATTCATTTAGTTAAATCATCCGGAAAGCAAGCTTTTGTTGCTGCAGCTGACACTCAGCTCAACTGATGTACTTCCAGTCATGAAAAGCTTAGAAACCAAAGCACTGTTTACCCTCCTCCCAAGTGCAAACATTGCGCTCCAGACAGCATATGCATTGGCTTCTGCAAGGAGAACTTTCCAGTTTATAAAACAGCCCTCTGCTTAGTCATACTCAAAAAGGGCAAGTACTTTTTCACCCTGATGTACCTGGCATGCTGGCTGGAAATGGAAGAACAGAGCATTTCTTAATTCATGAACTTGCTCAATAGATCCCCCCTCACTACTTTTGAAAACCCTAGTCATTAGATCTGATTTTTGTCTGCCTTCAGCACAGAAAGAGTGCTTACCTGCAGACGGGTTACTAAAGTAGAATCAATACTTTTGCACATTTTTTTCAAAGTGTAGGAGAACTGGTATTCTCCATCCTTACCTTCTCTCAGGTACTTCCCTCTCTTGTTACAGACACTGTTTCTCCATGAAGGTCTTATCTAAGGTAGTTATTAAACTGAAAGAAGTAAATAAAAATAAAAGCATTATTTTTGCAGTTGGGTGGAAGCCAAGAAGGTCTCAGGTTTGGACCCCCTGGAAAATAGATGTCCTCTGATTTCAGTGGCATTGAATTCTACCTGATAAATAAAAACAGTCAAATAATTCAGCTCTCCATACAACATCAGAAAAGAAAATAGGAATCATTTCTCAATAACAAGCATTTCATGCACAAAAATGATTTCTTAATCATAATTGCAGGGTGGGTTTTTTTTCCATTTTATTGTTCTTTCAAATTTAGTGTTCATGGCAGTAGATAAATTCAGTCACCGGACTTGAAGGTCAAACCACTGACAAATTTCAAGGGCACCATATTTATCTCCTACTGCACTGGTGTGGACATAAGGTCTACTGGAAATGCCATTACTTCTGTAGACTTCTCATAAAAGGCCCAGAGCTGACAGATAAGTCTGCTTTGGTTGTTTTCTTTCTCCCCCTTGGCATCTTGATAAAAAAGCCCTTAAAATATCACAGCTCCACTCCTTTTTCAGAGCTGTCACTAGGAAAGAGGTAGGAAGCAAAATCTGAAAGCATCAAAACAGAAATAAGATTAAAAACTGCTTCCACATTTACAAATAAGTTGTATATTTAGGTGTTTTCTGGATCCTGAAAACCTTCAATTCCCAGCTAAAGCAGAAGAATTTGTGACTGCTTGGTATCTTCAGGGAGAAGTAACTTTTAGGCAACTCTCCTAGTATAAAACCAAGGCTGGTACACTTGGTGCACACCAAATTAAATTTAATAAAGCCAGCATCAAAAATTCCACTAGCACAGGTGATTGATGTCATATGGGCTGGGAGAACTCCAAGAGCAGGAAACATGGGTGGTAAAGAATTTAAACTATTCTGCTATATAAATATGGACTGAAGCAGGCATTAAGTCACGGAAGCCCTGTGCCCTATGTCAGGCAGGTCAGAACAGCTAACAGGATTACAATTGTTCCTTCTGAAGGAAAGAGCAAGGAAAATTGTCTTCTGTCTCCATTTTCTTCCCCACCTTTTATTTGTTTAGTCTCTCTTGTTGCAGGTTTGTACCAACACCATTGGGCTCTGACCTTATTGGGGATGTGTAGCTTGAGGCAAAGAAACACAGCTACAAATTGGCAGTCAGAGTACATGTGCTTGGGACAACAGCAGTGATGGAGGAACCCTCCTGGGTCAGGGAGGGGTGCAGAAAAGAAGGGGAGAGGGTACATAGGTCCTTGCAAAGGACAAAGGCAAATGCAATCCTTTCCTGTGCATGTCTGCCCTTTTTCTCTCTGCGCCTCCCCCCCCAAATCTCTACAGCTGACTTGGATCTTAACTCCCAGGCATAAATCTTGCCAAATTGTTCGGCACCTTTATACACACCAAACAGGCTTGCACAGCATGTTGTGCCAAAAATATTAAGAAACATAGTATTTTGTTATGCAGATAATGACTTGCAGCTTTCAGTCTCAAAGTACTCAGAAACTTCCACTACATCTGGAAAACCAGCATCAGAAATGTACACACCACCACTGAAGCTCTGACGTTCACCTCTAGATATGAACTTCAGGTTTTTTCCCCCACATCTGTGGGATTACCAAACTGTAGAGCTCATGACTGACGTTTCCAAAAGCATTAACTAACCCTCTAAAAATTCTGAGGTGGGGGAGGTACATCCCTCCAGTTGAACAAATTTGAAAATGGGCCACAATGTTCTGTGACTTCCCAGGGCTTTCCTGGAAATTTTGGGTTAATTTGAGTAGTTCCAAGGGACACAAGACAAGGTGCAGAAAGGAAATCTTTCACTGACATATCACTGCTCCAGCCACTAGACTGTTCACTCCCTGAATTAAACAGCAGATAGACTGGCAGATTTTCCTTTTTTTCCCTTGCACTTTCTTTCCTCCCTCCCTGTTTGGTTAAAAATAAAATTAAAAAAGCTAAAAAGCTCTGTAAGAAATTCCATTTGGCAGCTCTAGAGAGGATGGTGAACATAAAGAAGAGATTCCTTTGCTGTGCCTAATGCATTGCTGCTTATCCAAATTAGCCACACAATTACTTCTATCAATGCAAAAATAGTTTAATTTTTTTTTTCTAGTGCACAGCACTTGAGAATGACTTAAAATGCAGTGTAATTTGCCACAGTGTATGTCCTGAAGTGGCTCGCTAATGAAAAGAGGATTAACTCTCCATTATTCTGAATTACCATTTTGTGAAATCACTAACAATATTTTCATTTATATACGTATAACCCAAGGGGGAGAAATATTCCAGCCATCCAAGTGATTAACAAATAAAATTCATTAGATAACATGCACTTTGGTCTTATTTATGAAGAGCAAGATTAGGATATAAAAATGCAGATGACTGAATTTTTATCATCCTTGTTCTGATAATACACTTAAGTCCATGACAGCATAATTGGTGAGCCCTGGCAGTTCAGCATTACACGCACATGCTGGACTGAGAAGCAGAACCCGCAGGATGCCAGGCTCAGCAGATGAAAACTGACAGGCTTGAGCAGCAGAGCCCAGTCCCACCGAGGCAGGCCTGGCCCTCGGCTGCGCACCAGCCACTACAGCATGGGTGCCGAGAGGGAAGGGGAAGGGCTCAGCTGCTCACACAGCCTGGCCTCGGCATAGCACAGCACAGCACAGCACAGCAAGAGAGGAGCTGTGGCTTGGGCACAGGGGAAGAGCGGGACTAGCCCCAGGTTGCCCTGCCTCACTGGAAGGCAAGTCCTGGCCCCAGATGCAGGGCTCCATTCCTCACTACGCCTCGAAGCTGGGCTCAAACCTTCCTGCCCAGGAGAACCTCTCTGGGAGAAAGGGGGTTCCCGCTAGCTGACTCTCCTCTTCATTCCTTGCCCATGAGGTAAGAGAGGCTGTCCTGTGCTGGAGCAGCACTCCCAGGAGCAAGCAGGGTGCAGAGTGCCTTATGCAAACCAAGGGCATGAGGACCAGCCCTACTCAAGAAAGCTTTTGCATCCAAGGTTCTGTGTCCCCAGCACAGTGTGGTGCCATGAAGTGACTGCCAAGCTGGCACAGGAAAGCTGCACCGGTACAGCATTTAGTCTGCACTAACTAGTCTATAAGGCAAAGCCTTTTTAGCCCCTGTGAAGCACCACAAGAGCAGGAGACTACTCTGATGAGCCTGTGCAGGGGTAACCCTGCAATCTGTCTGCCATCTGACTGCACTGGGTGAACACCATGCAAGGGACACTCCCCACCCCAGAGGTCTGCAAAAGAAATCTGAGCTTTCTCTGTCTGGGCTTGGTCTAGGCCGTCATCTTTATACAGAAAAACAGTCATCCTTATATCCACAACAGCATTAAGAACAACCACCAAAAAAAGAAAAAAAATCAAATCCACTTTTCACTTTTTAATCTAAGAGGGTAGGCCTAGGGAACGGTCTTCCCTCAGCTCCGTTCAGTGTACACTGAACAGTCAGTAAGAGATGAGGTTAGACATCTTTAGTTCCTGGAAAGACATAAGTCTTTCCGTCCTTCTCCCCCTGACGAAATGCTTCATGACAATTGATTCCAGAGCTCAAGCAGCAAAACAGCCCCTTTTCCCCCCTTCCCCTCCTCCTAGTTAAACTCTATTACCTCTTACTCAGTCTAGAGTAAAATCTGAAATACATATTTTATTAGAGGAATTTCAACTGTTGCTTTCCTGTGCTCTAATTCAATTTAAAAATCCCTGCAGCAGATAACATTGGCAAGTCATAAAAGAACATAGCTTACTTGAAAGTTCAGGGAGCATATGGCTTCCCAGGACAGACAGAAAAGAGTATTTCTCAGCAATGGTCTAACTTTCAGAGTGCTAACCAAGCTTCAAACTGAGACTGTAGAGGAGACCTTCCCTCTGAACATCCAGCCCAGCACTGCCAGTCGGGATGCTAAGAGGAGCTGTGTTTCAGTACCAACCACTTCTGAGGCAGCTCAAACTCCTTCATATGCTGCCGATATCTCTTTTTTCTGTTGGAGTATAGCAGGCCTCGGATGCTCAATATCCTCGATTGCAAAACCCCAGAGGTCAGCCTCAGGTCTCCCCATGTGCTTTCTGCCAGAGGCTCCAGGTAGGGCCATTCTCCCCAGCTACGGTATAGAGCATGTTTTTAACATCTTGTCCTGCTCGTACTGGTCCAAGGGCTACTGCATGAACAATCTCTCGTTTAATTTGCTCAAAGGCTTGTAGTTGCTCAGGGCCCCATTTCAAATCATTCTTCTTCCGGGTGACTTGATAGAGAGGGCTGTCAATCAGACTGTGATTTGGAATATGCATTCTCCAAAAGCCCACAACTCCTAAGAAGGCCTGTGCTTCCTTTTTATTAGTCGGTGGAGACATAGCTGCTATTTTGTTGACCACATCCATGGGGATCTGATGACATCCATCTTGCCATTTTATTCCTAAAAACTGGATCTCCTGTGCAGGTCCTTTGGTAGCATAGGGTATATTGACCGTGCCTGCTTCCTACAATTTCCTGATCCTTTCCTAGGTACAAGGTCAAACCCACTCTCTACCAGCTGTGGCAGAACATGCTCTGGGATGCAGTCTGTGGCCTCTATCTCCTGCAACAGTGAACATTTTGTTACTTGTGTAAATTAGAAAGTCATCAAAATGGGAGGGATAAAGCAGTCTGGTATGCCCTCCCCACCCCAGAGATGTGGACCTGCTGCTTCAAACCCCTTTTGGCAGAGGAGGGAGCTGAGTCTGCCCACATCCTGACTGTAACTGCAGAGCCTAGACTGGGATCAGGATTTTCCTCCTGCACCAGTTCTGTGAGACTACTTAGTTTCCTTTTTTTTTTTTTTTTCTTTCTATGGGGCTAAAAAAAAGAATTAAGCCTTCAGTGCAAAATGTCTGATTCAGTGTAAAGCCACACACCCTTCATCTCCCACCCTTCTGTCAGAATTGCTTCTTTACTTTGACTAACAAAAAATAGTGTTTGTGTGAGCACAGCCCTACTTACAGGAGGAAATAAAAGTTCAGCATTGTCCACAGTTTTGGGCTTTGATATTCTTGAACACAGTGTACTAAACTTAAGGAGTCTGAGCCATCCCTTTCACAGAAAGGGGATGTGTTTGTTTGAAGTGCATGTTTGACTATGCAAGACCTAATCCTGATGGTGGTTGAGCACCTGCACAATTATAAGTGGCAGAGGCAGAGTGACACTGTGCCTCCCTTGTCCTATGGAGTGGTGATGACCAAGAACCTGCTTCTCCCTTGCTCGTTGGTGTGAGCTGTGCTGCACCAGACCCTCTGCACCCAGCTGCAGGACCTGAGAAGGATGTGTACTAGAGGACAGCTGAGCCTTCACATCTACTTACACTTCTGCTTCCAAGAATTGCTCTTAGGTAAAGAACACTTTGATTAAAAGAACTAATTTACAAAGCAACAATAAGCAAAGAAAACCCTTCTGTGAGCTCTCTACAACAGCTGCAGCACCTCATTGCTTCTGAGCTCAAAAGACCAACACCTCATGCTGGCTCCTGTGCTGAAGCAACAGGAATAATGGGAACCAGAGTGGTCATGCAAACCTTCAGTCTTCTGGGTCCTTCAACAACCAGATCCTCTTGTGTAGGGCCATGGTTACCCCAGAACATCTTGTCATGAAGCAGTGGGGTCCCAGTCATTCTGCGCTTCAGATTCCACTTCAGAGGGAGCTTCCTATGTAATGTCACATTTATATTTATACCTCCTATATACTTCTCTACTGTCTTCTTCAATAAATATGTTCATAGAATTATAGAATCATTTAGGTTGAAAAGACTTTCAAGATCATTGAGTCCAACCATCATCCATTATCTTGGCAGTTATCTTGATTCCTGTGCTGATGGAATCTATCTGCTTTCATTATCTTCCTTTTCTGTAGCTCCTTAGAGCCTACTTTCTTCCCCTATGTGGATGACCAAAATGAAAAACAATGGGCTGTTGTACAGGGTTTAAGAATATTTGATCCTGTAATGTACATATGCATTTCACATTAGATTCTTATATCTCAAATGTCAATCTTCATGGCATTATTTAAGAAAGATTTTTGCATTTTCTCTGAAGACATGGTATATTAGATGAAGACTGGTAGTTTATAAATGAAACTGCACTAAAATAATCTATTTTTCTAAATAAATTCATACTTTATGTCTCTAGTTGCGGGTTTTACAAGATAAAACAGTTTTAGAGACTAGTAGCCAGTTATTGTCCCTGTCCATGGCAGGGGAGTTGGAACTAGAAGATCTTTAAAGGTATCTTCCAACCCAAACTGTTCTATGATTCTATGTTTCTGAGCTTTGTGTAATCTTTGCAGATATATTTTTGTTCTGGAACAGAAATTTTTAGTTGTGTTTTATATAACAAATAAAAGCTTCTTGCATAAGCTTTGCTGTCTATCTGCAAATCTCATTTTATAAAGCATAGTATGAAGCAAATACATGCTTTCATCTTTATCCACAGAGATACAGTTAAGGGGAAATATTTATAAATAAATGTTGTCATTAATAATGCATTAATTAATTTCTGACCTGAGGACATAGTGAAAGTGGATTAAATGGCCAAGATGAAAGTGCGAATTGGAGCAGAATGTTGTGCTGCTGGTTTTGCCCTGACAGTATGCCTGTGTGCTAGTCTCTGAACCAAGCTGCCTTACTGGATGGAAAGAGATTTCTCTTTCAGAGAGATATGTAGCTCAATGCATATACACAGGTGCTTGGGTGAATTCTGTTGTAGTTGAGAAACACAAGTATTTGATGGCCATATAAGCATAGAAACCTCTTTGTAGAAAAGGAGAAGTTTTAGAGGATTCTATCTTTTTCTTTTTTTCTGTATTTTATCCTGGAAAACAGAAATTCTCAATCTTTTCTGAAAGCAAACTTTATATGAGATAATGAGTCTGCAGTTCACTGTAGTGACCTCTTTGCCATTTTCCAGCAGTTACTCTTCCTGCTTCATCTTTGCTGGCTTCTATTGCCTAATTTGGCAAAGTTATATACAATAGGTGTTGTTAACTAGGTCACTCGCCAGAGATGAATTGAGAGGGACTCTACATCTCCAGAGCAGGTAGCAGTGACTGAAACATATTCTAACATCATTTTATCAAATGACGAAATCCAACCTCTCCAGAATACTCCCTCAGAATGAACCCACTGTCTAGAAATGACAAACTTTTCTATCAAGTCCCCATGTTACAGGCTTACAGATCATAAAAGATGTGGTTCTAATTGGAACCTCTCCAAACTGAACTCATTAAAAATCAGATAACTCCGCATTTCAGACATACAAGCTGAAGAACTGTTCATGTATCCCAAAACTTCTCTGATTTTGTCAAAATTCATTAACAATCTACAAACAAAAGATATATAGTAAAATACAGTTCTTTACATATACTGTCACTGTGTGTCATCCTCCCTCCTTTCCCCCCCTGCCAAGTTATCTTCAAATTTATATCTTAAAAAAAATCCTCATTAACCACTAATCTTGTGCATACCAGAATCCGTAGTACTTCTGTGAAAAGTAAATGTGAAAGCTCCCCCAAAAGGAATCCAAAATCCTGCTGGTCTTCTAGGACAAGAACTAGAAACACCATCACACAGAACAATTACAAGAAAAGCCCTTTGGGGACACAATTCTGTACATGAGCAAGAAAAAATGGCAAGACAATCTAAAAAAGCTTCATAAGTAATCTACAAGTTATAAAGCAGCCTGCTCTCAGTGCTGTCAAATACACAGCCTGTATAAGCACAAAGTCTAGAGGAGGCTGTTGCTCCTAGATGTCAAATCATCCATTTTCACTTAAACGCTTCTGATTAGCACCTTCACGTGTAATGCATCTTTGAGATTTATGTCACTGGAGTTGAAAAAAAAAATAGCAAGAATCAATTTTTATTTCAAACAATTAATAAACTTATATGTTAATTAAAATATACCATGGTTGCTTGCCTTTCAGTTGGGCTCTTAGGATGCCCAATATCAAGAAAATAATAGCACTCCAATATCAGAAAGCAGTACCAGTTTTTCATCATAGCATGACTTTACTCAAGAAAAAGCAGTAGAGAATTTGATGGTTCTG
>JANZLP010000080.1:19907229-19920514 GCA_026930925.1 Chelictinia riocourii
GAATGTAGTGACAAAGCCACAAAACTCTAAGTGTATTTTGAAATCTTAAGTTTTACCTGTTATGACTTCCCTTGTATTATGGAGATGGAGATACTGATTGCTATTCTATAATTAAGTCTTTCAGCTGACAGACAATGTAATCCTCAGTGTTAAGACTGCAGCTATTCATGTTAATATCAGGAGGTAAGAGTTGATGTCCTTCTAATTAAGCATATTATAATATGCTTTTTTCTATTACAAGGGTCCTTTGAATCTCACTTACCTTGTGAAAACTTTGAGGGTTTTTTGTATGTATTCACTTTATTGGTGAAGTGAATGGAAGAGGTGGGGCACTGTCTGGCTGACACGAGACACAGCATTCAGTGAAGGTTCTGGAAGTCTGCTTTGCAGAGAAGTAGGAGGAAAGCCGTTGAAGTGTGGGGGAAGTTTTAGTCCTGCTGATTCACTTAAGGCTTTATGGGTAGCTCATGCATGGCAGAACCAAAATTGTTTAATCCAGCAATATGAAATTATTAGAAGTGCTTGTGGTGTTCTGTGTTTTTGCCTCCCAAAACAAGGAGGTAACTATGGTTACCTCTGGTCTGATATGGTATTTGCAGGAAAACACCTTAAGTCAAAGGTTTTGCAGATTCTGTTATTTAAATATACTCTTCGATTGTAATATCTGCAGCTGAGAGAACTGGACATAGCATTGGCACTGCAGAGGAAGAATACCAAAACCAGCCTACCCTCTGATGATAACAGCACCATGATCTAGTATTGTTCCTGGCAGGTCTGTACTACTGGAAAAGAAACTCCATAAAAGGAGGAGAGTGGAAGGTGTAGTTAATTACACAGTCACAGGGATCGTTTGTTATTTGAAAGGAAAAACAAATTCATTTCAAATGCTGTCAAGATGAGAAAGAAGAGAAGCCAAATTTAAAATCTATCATCTTAGAATGTTCCAGCCTTAGCAGAATTCTTTGTCATATCAACAAATAATTTTTAACCTCTGTAAAAAAGCTTTTATAACACAAAAGCAGGCACAGCCTAAAGAAAACCCTCTTCTAGCAGAGTACCCCCAAAATCCTGATCCTAACCCAAGCACATGGCCTTTAAAAGAGTAGAGCTAAGCATTCCTAAAGAAATTTTGCAGGAAAAACACTGAGATGGTAGCAGCACAAATGTTTAGTAGCAGAGTTCTTAAGGATTTTGCAGGAGTTTGCCTTTTTTGTGCTGTTTCCTGGCATCTCCATTTCTTCTTTCACAGTAATGATCTAGGGCAGCACAGCATTTAGAGAGCCTCCAGATGAGGATCAACTACCCAGTCTTTACAAAGGGTAAAGGTCTTTGCAGCAGACCATGCAAACTCAAAACAAAGCAAGACCCTTGAGAAGGTCAGATGCATATGCAACTATAATGGACAATTCAAGGAGGTACATACACATGACAGTTTTAGCAGTTTCAGTTTTAACTTGTTTTTCCTAAATGTTTCAACAACGTGAACTTTAAAAGGTCCTATACATACAGTATCAAGACAATTTACTACTCCACAAAAAAACCCCTGAGAAAATTATGTGTTGTGACTTGTTTTCCTGCACTTTTAAAAAGTAACAGCTAGAACAATAAACAAGAAAACCAGGATGTTCTTTGCATTGCCAAGAGGAAGTTCAACACTGAACTTGTGCAGCTCCAATAACTCCCTCAATAACCATGGATTACAACCAGTTCTAATGAGATTTAAATTTTGATTAAAAAAGCAAGAGACACAGATAAAGCCTTTAAAAATATCTCACCAGCAGATAAAATTAAAAACTTTTTAAAAATAACCAGGAGAAAGCTGCTGCTGTGCTTTCAGACACCACTGTTCATATTTACCACTACCACATTTCCTCCTATCTCAGCTTTAGTCACCATAACACATTACTGTCCTCCAATACAGTTGCTAATAGTTGCATTTGTTGACAGTAGTCCAAATACACAAATGGGGACATCAGATCTACTTTTCTGCCTGAACTTACTCAGTTTACTCTACTTGATACAAATTATCAGTAACTGCTTTGATACAATGAGAATTTTGCCACCTCAACAGTATTAGATATTCTTAAAATATACTGTAGAGCAGGATCACAATTAAGCCATGCTTACCTCTTTTTTTATCTGCAAAAAGGTCAAGTCATCACCCTCTCCACTGGAATTTTGCCTAATTCAGTGTTATCAGACAAGATCTATTTACTGCCTCAGTGCCTGAGAGGAATGATCTAGCCACCAAGAGCACCAGAGAGTTCTGGTCTTTACCAGCTGACAAAGACTTTGTAACTTTGGGGCAGTATGGACTGTAGCAGTCTTGGATACTTAAAAAAAAAAAAGGAAAAAAAAAAAGGAAAAAAAAAAGGAAAAAAGGGAAAAAAAAAGGAAAAAAAAAAGGAAAAAAAAAGAACACAGGGCAGAAGCATGCCACTGAGAGTATAGACTACAAACCATGTAGAATGGAGCACAACTTAACAATACAAAAAATGGTTTAAACAGCTCTTCACAGGCTAAGCATCTCTAGTGTGAAGGCTTTCCTGTTCCTTCACTTGCTTTTGGGGCCCAAAACCCAGCAAATCGTTCATCTTGAATCAGTAACTGTAGCCAAGGCTGCAGGCACCCATGCTTTTGACTTATCATTTGTATTTATCTGTATAATAAATACCTTACCTTCAAATTCTCAGGCACAGCAGAACACAATAAACACAACTAGACTACTGTTAAAAAAACCAATTTTGACATCACAATGTGAACAATGTTCATGATAGACATACACAAACTCTGGGACTTACAGTGAATTAAGTATCCCTAAACCTGATTAGTAAAAAAAAAAACCCACCCCAAACCCAGAAATAAAAGCAAGCTCAAAAGGAAGTAAATTTGACACTTCAAAAATAAATGAGCAGTCACAATGTGGGTTTAAAGAGTAAAAACATTATTGGAAGGTGTCCTTCAACTCTTTCCATCTACTTCCATAGACCTTCAAAGGCACCTTTTCAGAGCACCTGTCTACTGCAGTTTAATTCACAACCCAGACAAGCAACAGCTCTCGCTGCCTTGTCGCTGACAAACCTGCCTTTCAGACACATGGCCCCGCTCTTTCAGTTACCCTGATAAGAGAAAGCTGAACTTTCTCACCTCTATGGAAGCAGTGTGTTTCTTAGCATTAGCCTTACAGACAGGAATTCTGTACCAAATGATATACTAAAATACAACAAGTATCTACCAGGATTTCCCTCAGTCAAATTACAGGTTATTTGCTTTCTTGTATCCTGCATCCTGCTTGATGACTGCTGTAAATAGAGAAGGATTTATAGCCAATTTACATGCAGAATTGTATTCAAACAAAATTTTCTGGGGCCTGGAAATGGGCATTTCTTCTGCAGTTTGAGACTTGTGCAAATACACAGGAAAACTTTTAATTTCCTGAGGCACAGCTGCTTTTGGTGGAGACTGACAGAGCTTTCAAACAGCAGCTTCCCAGCTACTGACAGAAAGCAAAATACTACACCTCGTAAGTAGTTCCCAATAATTTTGTCCTGCATAGGTGATTAGGAAACTGGCAGATGGCAACACTGACATAGTGACAGAAGAATGTATTGACCATTTCCAAAGGACTCGATTCTGAGCTACTCAGAAACTAGGAGCTATTCTTGCATGGAAGATGAAAAATAGCACAGAACTGATTTCTCAAGAAGTAAATCAATAGAACCCTGTATTCCAGTGTTTCTACGCATACTACTTGAAGGCCTTAAATGTGACTTAATTAAGCTTATTTATTCTTATTTAGTAGATGGGGGAAAAACTACCAAGAATTTGAATTACTCAAGTTATAAAAAGCCAAAACCGTAATCCTACCTTTTATCTTCTTACAAACTCTCTCCCTGCTCCACAAAGCTCAAACCAACAACTTCTGATCAATGCACACCTCAGAGCTTCACTATGGAAGAGCTGACCTATATGACTATATAGGTCGTAAAGAATGCTGGAAATACATAGTTTTAACATAGAGAAGTATTAAGAGCAGAAGGAAGAGAAAGAAAAACAGAGTCATAGGTCTTTACTACACTGGTCAGTTTGCGTGCTGCTAAAGGTGTTGGTCTCTACAAAACAGGCTGTATTAGGATCACCCTCAACACTACAGATAATTGCCAGACCCATTCTTTCTGTTTACCACACTGTATGGAGTTTGTTTGCATCAACTAGTCTGCCCGACAGACAAATTAAACAGCTTATAAAACTAAAAGACATAGACAGTGATCTAACATGGAAATTTTGTATGTTTAGAAGTCCTCTGTTTCTGCTTATATCACGCAGCTTCTCATAACGTAAGCAAAAAATTGGTTATATTTCATCTACTGCTAGGAGATCAGGTAGCTAGGGTGCAACAACACTTACCATTCCTGTCTTTGCTGAAGGGCTAGAGTGTAGCTTTCAGGAATACTGTCATTTGGCAGCTTCCAGATGACGTAGGTTTTGCTCCAAAGACAAGCATCTTCCCTAGAACCAGGTCTTGCCTGAAGCACTCTGCTGGCACAGCTATGCCAGTTAAGCGATTTTGAAGTAAACATACTTCTTATTCACTCCCCAGCTTTTCCCCCTACCGTTCTCCCAGAATCAATTAGACTGTATCAGAAAAAACAAAAGTTCTGGAACATGTAGCTTCCACAACTAAGCAACTCTTGCAAGTTGCTAACTGGCTAACTTAACAAGTGTTAGCAGCATTGACTTCACCTACAAGTCAGGTCTGCAAAGCAATGCACATGCAGAACGAGGCAAGTTTATTTCCTTCTTGCAAATCACCAGTGGTATGGAGTATTCTATTTGTTAAACCAAAGACTAAGATTGCATGGGAAACTTCCTGCATTTCACAAGAATCATCTATTGCAATTCTGAAGAATTATTTTGAGAGACTAAATAAAGGTCTAATTCTCAGCTGGGATGGTGCTACAGTGCACAGTCAAAACTGATGCTGCAATGGGCACACAATACATAGAACAGATAGATCTGTCAAGGAAAAAACAGCATTCCTATAAAACAGAATTCACAGCTAAATAATCACTATGGGAAAAGATGCAGGAGAGCCATTTCTCCTCCTGAAAGGAATTCAGTTCTGAAATTAAAAAAAAAAATATTGGAAATTTGCCTGTTGTGCACACGCAGTACATGATTTTCCACCCAACTTTTAATCCATATATTGCAAATACAGAATTTTTGCAATATGCTGGAGTCGGGATGCTCTGTTTCAGGTTAGGACATACTGAACTGTTAAGAAAGTCTGATTTGCCTGTATGTTACAAGCTTGGAAACCTGAAAATAAACAGCAGTGGACAGAGACCCAGGTGCCTTTTTCACTCATTGTAAAAACACACAAGCGAAAAACCACAAAACAAAGTGCTACTTTGAGATGCAATTATTCAACAAAGATACAAGGTCCTAGTTATACACACTCGAAGGCTGCACGTTAACTGTGTTGAGTTCAACCTTCCTTTTCCTAAGCATAAAAAAAGGTGACAGGGACTTTGTGAAGACAAACACACATATAGTTTAAGTACTATGAATACTCTCTGCTTCAAAAACCCAATCTGACAGCATAAGTGCATGAATGAAAGATCTCTGTTGTATTGTGCTCTCCTTATCAAGCACACTGACCTACTAAAACACAAGTTACTCCAAATTACCATTTGACCAGCAATTTTAGCTCCCATTCAGATCCGCTATTTTAGACTGCTGCCCCATTATAATAAAATTGAACAGGTTATGCAAATGAATCTGTAGTATCAATTTCTTCATTTGGCAACACCACACACTTTAAGAGTTTTATTTAAAGAAATACACAATTCTGACTTCTCAGGAAAAAAAAAAAAAATCACCTAAAAAGCTGCTCTGTGTACTGGAATGGGGACACAGAGTTTTCAGTCAAGATGACCGATCCTTTCACCTTAGCTAGCAACCTTCCTGCAGTGTCAGTGGGCTAGAGAAGGGATTCAGTGGCAACACTCACATTAGAAGCATTTTGAAAAATTCTTACAAGGATTTTTTTCTGGTGCAGATTCACACGTACCCAATTTAAACTTGGTCCACTCAAGAGCTCCACATATAGACAGCCTTCTTGATTTTTACAGACCTTCTATTGCTAGATTGGAAGTGTTCATATATGCGTGTATGTGTTTGTGTGCACACATATACATGTATATACACAGAACTCAGAGGTTCATCACAAGATTTGCATCATCTTGTAACCCAGCAACAATGACAAAGGAAGAAATTACAATTCTGTCATTAAGATACAGTTCAAACACCATGTCTCAGTTACTATCATATACCCTTTTACATATATATTAACACTTTCTATAGGAAAGAAGTTTCATACATTAAATATTGACAACCTTGTAATGTATTAAATACATATTTATTCAATATTTTATTAAGATTATTAAAAAAAATAATCTTAGATACTCTTTATTTTCACAAGGTGTATGCAATTATGATGAGTAACCTACACTTAAGCTCTAACAACCTAATCCAAACCCCATCAGCTTTAATGGGCTTTAGATCAAGCATGTGAGAGCACTGTAACAAACACTGTTTCAGGAGGTAATTCCCATGCAACATCAAACTATGACAAGACACAAGAGGCTAAAAATGGCTCATCATAATTTATTTTATGTTAAAATGTACAGCTTGAGGGAGGGGGTGTGTGTTGTTTTTTGCAGTTTTTGTTTCTTGGGGTTTTTTGTGAGTGTTGGGGGTTTTTTTTTGTTTGTTTTTTGGGGTTTTTTTTTGTTTGGTTTTTTTTTTTTTTTTTTTTAAGTGACTGACTAAAAAGATAACAGATAAATACAAGAGTGTCACTGGGTCCTATTTTTACATGTATCAAGCCTCTTCTGTTCGGCCCTTACAGTCACTCTGTACAAGTACAAAGGCTACAAAAAAGGAAGCAATATAAACAGACACAAATAACTTTTGCCTTTTTACATGCGATCTGTAAGCTTAGTTCGAGCTATTCACACGCTACTGCTCTATTTTTTCCCTTAAAAAATAACTCCAATATTTTATAAAGATAGAAAAATCTACAGATGGAATGAAAATGTAAAGTTAGAGGCATTTCCATAAAATAGCAACTTTACACCAAATTCACTACTTTTCTTTTTAAATCCTGCCAAGTATTTGGACATATATGAAAATGTTTCAAAACTTGACAAATAAACACTGAGATGTTTCAATCAACAAAAAAACATAACAGTATTTATAAAACAGAAAGCTGCCTTTTTTCCTACCCCAGCCCCAAAGAACCTGGTCACAAAAATGGAAAAGAGTCTCAACTTTACACTAAACATACAGCAATAAAACCCTTTGAACTAACCAAAATGTGAATAGCTTTTGCGGCTTTTTTTTAATTATTTTTTACAAGTTTTATAATTAACAAAAATATAGTTCTGTTTTTTTTACCCCTCAAACTAGGGTAACCTAATCAAGGCAAAAAAATTAAGAAATGGCTTACTGTTAAGCACAACACTTGTACAGTACTACAAAATGCACTGTCACTAACAAAGACATTAGCGGCATGCAGAAGTGTCACCTTCAGAAACAAAATAATACCATAAAAGAACTGCTAAAAGGCATTTACATGTGGGGAAAGGAGAGAGAAAAAGCTCACGATCCAGTACTGTCTGATAGTTTTGGAGTCTATTTATCCACATTTTTAATGGGAGCAGGCACATAAAATGGCTCTGAACCATCAGCTGCTGTGTAATTGCAGTTCATAGAAAGAGTTCTTCCTTTCCAGAGAACTTCAAGCTCAATGAAATAAACAAAAAATGGAAAACCATCTATTTCCCCCCAAAGAAAAGAGAAGAAAAGTTAAATCCCATAAAGTTAAAAACCAAACCAAAACAAGAAACAAAGAAAAAAGAAAAACTTGTATAAGGCTTTCTGCTGCATACAGCTTTTAAATGGTGCCAACAAATGTTTTTGCATTCACACCAATTGCTGGTTTTGAAATCGTACTCTCCAAAAGATATTTGTGCAGATCAATCCAATATGCCAGTTTGGTAGTCTGTCACTCCAAAGGGCCTACCTTCTCATGTAGGATCCATTGAGAGACTGTTTAGACATGCCTGTATTCATGTAGCCATGATGCCCTGGAGGACTGTACATCATGTTACTGTGGGGTGCTGTCTGCATTGGTTGCTGTGCATATGGCTGAGTTCCCATCATCCCCATCTGCATCTGCATAGGGTACTGGGGAGTTTGATTCATATACCCATGATTACTGTGATATCCACTATTCATCATTGGTTGGGACATACTATAACCATTCATAGCATTAAGGGTATTCATATTCATGTTCACTGAATTGACATTATAAGCAGGGGCTGGCATCAAATTTACACTCATGTTCATACCACGCTGCATCGTTAAGGTCCGTGCGGGCCCTTGCATGGCCACAGTCTGTGAAGCACGCCCATAAATTTGTGGCTGATGGGCTGCAGCAGCAGATGGCAGAGGCGTGGATTTGGTTCTTACAGAAACATGACCTTTGCTGGCCATCTGAGTCTGCAGTCTTTGGGTGTGGGATATTCCAATATTCGATGAAGTCATATTACGCTGCAAAAGGGGAGGTGGCAAATTCATGGGAGGAGGAGTAAGGTTGGGGGGAGGGGTCATGGTAGCCTGTGCTTGGGGTCCTCCAGGAACAGCATGTGGAGACTGAGAAAGCTGAACAAGCCCTGTATTACTTAAGGGGGTGGACAAAGAGGCACTGTTTGCATAGGAAGTTACAGCAGCTGAATGGCTGTAAGGCAAAGAATGATCCATAAGCGTGTTAGTTAACTGTTGCAGTTTGGCAAGGCTGAAGGTGGCAGATGGCTGTGAGTAATGCCCTGCTCCAAATTCACTCTGCCCCATTCTTTCATATAATCCAATGTTGGCATTGCCAGTCTCGGGGATTTCAGTTAACTGCATAGGTGGTGTAAAATTAGCAGCCATGCTGCACTGGGATAACTGTTGGTTGCTGCTTGGAGGCCTTTCAACAACACAACCTTGGGGAGATTTTACATTACAAATGGGAGGAGAATTGATGTTTGTTTGTTGCATCATACTGCAGCTTCCATTGATGTTAGACATCTGCTGTGTCACTGCACAGCTACTCTGTGTTAGGTTACTAGATGTAAGGCTACTGTATGAGCAACTGTTTTGAGAAGAGTTGTTTCCACAGATACTACTACCCATTGTAGAATCGTAACTGCTTGGGTTTTCATAGTTTTCTGTTGTGCTCTCAATGCTCCCTAAGTCACTAAACCCACTATCTACAACTTGTTGCGAATGATCAGAAACTGAGGGAACATCCATCATTGGGCTAGTCTCCATGTTCTGTAGAGACGGCACAGAAATGGCACTTTGATCTGGGCTGATCTGAGCATAGCTGTTCTCTAAAGGAGCAACATTTGGACTATTAACAGAACGAACTGACTGGCTGGGATGAGAGTGCACAGATGAAACTGGGCTGCTGTGGTCAGACTGCTGACAATCATCCAATGTGGTCATTTGGGGACTTTGGTCATTATGGGTATAGTTTTGCAAACTTCTACAGGCCTCTTGAGTCTCTGCACAGTCCTGAAATGTATCTTCATGCTCACTTGCTTCTTGGGTTAGAGACTGTACTGCTTGAACTGTCTCTGAATCGATCTCCATGGTCTCAGTACTCTCTCCCTTGAAATCGGAATGTATTTCTTCACCAGCTTTTTGGTCCTGGTTGGTATCTGTATGATCATCATCAGATTCAGGCACCGGGTCTGAATCTGTGGCAAGTTCTTTCTGGTCGCTTTCACACTCATCAGCTGCAAGGTCAACACCACAATCCATTAAGTCCTCCTGACTTGAATTACCAGTTTGAACGTTTACGTCTAAAAAAGATTGCTGTGTTTCCAGCATTTCTTTGAAAACTTCACCAGGCAGTTCCTCTTTCTCCACTTCTGTTGAACCCATGTGGCTATCATCTTCATCATCTGCATCATGATCCTCATTGTGAGAAGGTTCTTCATCCTCCTCCTCCTCCTCCTCCTGATCATCCAAATGCACGGACTCCTCTTTTTGCAGAAAAACTTCTTCTGCTTTGTCTTTTTCCTGATCTTTTGAATTGATTCCACCTTCTTCTACATTCCTTTCTTCTTCCCCAGCTTTTATTGTTTCATTTTCTTGTTTTTCAAAGGGTTCACTGGGTGGATGCAGAGGTTCAGGTTCTACTTCTTTTACTTCATCATCTGGTGGTGGTAATACTTCCACAGGCTCTTTAATTGCTTCCTCCAAAACAGCAGGAACTGTGGAGGGCTGGTCTTCAGCTACTTCCTTTTGTTCCTCCACCAGCACCTGATAGTCAGGCTCCATAGGAGTCTCAGGTGGAGTGTATAAATTAAGCTTAAAGCCAGGTTTTCTTTCTTTGCTTTGCCTCCATTTAGATGGACCACGCTTAACTCCTTTGGGCCAACCCTGCTTACTCTTTAAAGGTTCAAGATTGTCTTTAGTGCTTTCTTCCAACACAGCTACATCCTCTGTATTATCTTTGGGAGGCAATAAACAAAGACAAAAGAAAAGTCTTAGCTTGCACAAACCAATCAGTATTTTCAATCATAAATCCAAAAGCAATTTATAAATTCAAAATGTATTAAGAAACTCTGGAACAAGAGTTACAAACAAATCTCAAACCACAACAGAAAGACATAATATCTACAGCTCAAACACACAGATATATAAAGTTGTTCTTGTTTGATGGCCTTTTAACAGTTACCATCAGAACCACCATTTATACACTAGAAGAACCCTAGAGATTTAAAATCATAAGACATGTAAACTAAAGCAAAAATATTGTCCAAATATTTGATTATCAACTTTTGTTTTTAGAATAGAGGTATGCCATCACTATACAGACATTGATCTAATGCACGTTGATCTTTTTGGACAGTAATAACATGAGTATGGAGTTCCCTGTTTGACCATTCTGGAAAACAAACCATAGCAAGCATATAATCATGCTTTAGTACCAACACTGGAAAAAAGGTGGTTCATTCTAGTATGTTCTCATGGGTAGCATATCATGACACAGCTCACAATACATGACAAAAGGCAAAAGATAGTTGCAGTTAAACATAGAGTGCGTCAGAACGCTAAATTAATCCATTGACTATAAAACCTACCTAAACACATTCACTCCTCTCTCCCCAGATACCAATTACACATACACCAGAAAAAGGAAGAATTCTCAGGATATAACATGCTGCACATGGGAGGGTAATGGCTTCAGCAATACTCCTTTGCCATGTTCTGCCTCTCACTGTGGTGCTGTAACACTGCTACAGTCAGTTAATGTGATGACATGGTCCATGGACAAATACACAGGATCAGTCTAATTAAAGCAGTGCAAACCTGACCACTGGGACACAGCTGGAACACTCTGAATTTGCTACTATTAGTTTAATTCATTTCTGCTGAGAAGCAGGAAAAAGTGGTAATATTGTGATGTACCTGTGCACTGGTTTTAACAGCACCAACACTGGTAAGCATGGTTGCTCTAGTCACACAAAAGCTGTTGAAAATAGAAATCAGTGCATGTTCCCTCAACTAAGGATCACAAATATTTAACTTCTCATGGAATTATGAAAATACTAAAATAGCACCCACTGGCTTCTTAGAGAAAATACATAGACCTGAGAATCCAGTCATTCATTCTGGAATTCAAAGCATAATTTGAAAGCCAGGAGGTCAAGGGATGAGTATACATTCAGAATAGCTCATTAGTAGTTTTACTATCTATCCATTAGCTTTTCTGCCAGGAAATATCCTTGAAATCAAACTAGATAAGCAGCTTTGAAAGAACACTGTTAAAACTATCCCTCTCTTTTGTGGGGAAAAAAAATAGGGACCCTAGTGCTGAGGACACATTGTGCTCCAGAAACAACAAACATTTCATTGAATTACCAACAATGCAGAATAGAAAGATATCTGTGTAAATCAAATCTTACTTTTTGCTTGTATCCTCTACCAAGGATACAAAACCAGTATTAAGACAGTATTCCAGTAATACCCCTGCTCTGCTGAGTATGAAATGCCCTGTTGTAGGGACATAAAAGTTGCTTTTGGCAACATGACAAGGACTGCACTGCTTCAGACTGGAAAACATTTGCTTTCCGAACACAAAAACCAGATTGTAATATTAATGGGTTAGGAATAACAAAAGAAGTAAATACAATAGAAACAATACAAAACAATCTGAAGCCATCACTGAATTCTAATAAACTATGTGAGATTAATGGCTGCAGTAGCACCTCTAAGCAGAAAGCATTATTAGAATCGTAAGATTTTAAGACAAAAGAAGTCTAACATCTCGTTCAAAATTTCCGTATTTATGACAAAAATAAACACTTCCTTTGAAGGCCACCCAACAAATTAGTTTTGTGAAGATATAAAAACATTTTCAGCTTACTTGTACAATTGTCATCACTCCTGTAAGAAGAATCTTTCTCCTCCTTGTTCTGCTCTTCCTTCTCCTGTTTTTGCTGCCCAGGTTGATACTCAAAAGCTTTTCTAATCACAGGCTTCAAGTCATCATCTTCCCCATCCATCTCACAAGTAGGTTCCAACTGTGGCATGGGACGGTCTTCATCTGAGTTATCAAATGGCTCATTCAATACCTCTGTTGTTTCAGAAATTGTCTCTGTTGTAACACTGCTATTAATCCTTCTGCGTTTACGGCCCCTTTTCTTTTTCAGTATGAAGGGTCTCTGAAAAATAATTCCACAAATAACATTCTCATTTGTTAGCTGACTCCAGACATAAATTTTTGTAAAGTAAGTTTACAATAATCTATTTACTCATTCAAAAAAATACCTTACATTGCATCATTCAAATGTAGACAGAAAACTAAAATGTTTAAACAGTTAAAACAGGTATGTATCTATACACAAACCTTTCTGTAGATGAAAATTAAGACTAGAATTTTCTTTATATTGTTGTGATTTTTACCTTCTTCTGTCAAATAATATTCATAGCAATATTACATACATTGTACTCACACATTTTTCCTCTGTAGATTTATAATCCCCCAACAACCTTCACAAGTATCAAAGTTTCTTCTTCTACATTTCTGGTTTCTGCTATTTTAGAAATAAGTATCTATACAAAAAAATAGGTAACAGCAAAGGAAGTGCACCTCAAGCTTCACATGGGCAACAATACAGTAGAAGAATCCTACAGTCGGCTGCTATAAAGAAAAAAACTG
>JANZLP010000080.1:20218666-20229654 GCA_026930925.1 Chelictinia riocourii
AAAAGTAAAAATTGTAGCATCTATCACTGCAGCGAAAAATACAGACATACTCAAGAAACAAGGCATGGAATTACATATATTTTTAATCTTTTGATTTTCAAGGTCTGATTCATGATTTATAATGTGTAAGATTAGTCACATCTCAAATCTATTATAGGCCTGAGGTGTTTAAGGCTGAATAGGTTGCTGATGCAGCTTTAAAACACCTCCACAAAAACTGCCTCCTTATCTGAAAAAGGCCTTCTAAGCGTTCACTTAACACAGCTGACCTTATTTTGGCCAGCCAGATGAATATAGATGCTAACATTATATGGTATTCTTAGGATGCTATGAACTATTTTCTTTCATCACCACCAAGAACAAAAACATAGCCTATGCAACTTCAGCATCTACAATTTATGTTCTCAATAAAAACTGTGTAATCCCCATGTAACTGGGAAGTTTAACATAACACTTCACAGTAGCCTGAAACCCAGTACTGGGAGCCCTGGGAGAGAAACCATTAGCTGGACCAGGTTTTCATACCCACTATTTACTCACTTGAGTAAAATGTATCCTGAGGAAATCTTAAATACAGCCATGGCAGGTCAAAGCGGAGCAGGATAAATCCCTCAGGGGTGCCGAGACTACAGCCAGCCTTGCCTCACACGGGAGCTTCCACTCTGTGCTGAAACAATCCCCACCTATCCGAGTTCACACAGAGCGAAACCAAGCCATTGCCTCGACATCTCAGTTAGGTCCCAAACTCTCTAGTCATCTGCAATTAAAGATTTTTGGCATCACGCGGTTGTTTTTACAAGTCCCTTAAGTCTGGAGCTTTCTTTACAGACTCCCCAAATATCAGGTGTTAACCTGTACATCATCAACTCTTCTGGTGTACAGGGATTTTGCCATTTGACTTTTCACAGGTTTTTTCATACCTACATTTCATCTTTTAAAACCCAGGGTAATACACAGGCACATGCAGTGTTTTTCACACTACTGGTCTCATTGAATTTAATTAGGTACATAGCCTGGCTTCTTCAGGTATTCTTCTGCATTCCTGCATAAAATTCCACAGGCACACCATATGCAGCATATTTAGTTTATCGTGCAACTGTGTTCATCTCTTCTTATAACCCCACACCTTGTTCTTTCATTCGCAGTACCTCTTTTTACCTCAATATTGAGAAACAAGCCTTAGATTAATACTTTTTTAACATCTTTATATGTACAGCAAACACCTGCCAAAGACACTCTCTAGTCTGGGATAATATACTGTGGATAATCTTCCTATCTCTCTTTACACTTGTGTAATTCCACCGACTTTAAATAGATCTGCTCTTGTTTCATGCAGGTAGAGAGGTGAAGCAAGCCCAGTGGAATAAGGCCAATTGAAAGCATGTCATTCACTGAAGGATTAGGCCAATGAATTCTAGGTATTATCTGTTACAGCAGCTCATTACTATTCCAAATGCTTTAGGAGAAATAGAAGTAGGAGTAAAGAGAATTTATGTGAAGAGGACATAAATGAATACAGAAGAGCCTCTGGAACCTGTACTTTGCAAACATGCACCCTCTACAATCCTCCTAAAAGCTGTTTTTTCCACCTCTCCACTAAGATTTCATGGCAGAAACAACATTGAGAGATCTCGCTACTAAGTTCCATTATTTTTAAACTATTTCCTAAAGCATTGACAAGCCATTACATAAACAATGAAAATCCAACAATTATTAATCATTTATTATTATTATAAACTGTATTTAAAATCCAGTCAATTTCATCAGCCTGTGAGCAGGGAGGCTGAACAGAGACGTGGCAGAGTCAGCAGCCTGATATTTAAAGGCCTTGGGTTCAATCTTCCTTTTCAGCCATAGACTTTCTGGGCAAATCACTTATTTTTTCCCAAACTTTACTTCCTCAGCTGTAAAATGTTGCAAGACAATTAAGTGAGAAACTGATACCAGGGTAACTGGAGAAGCAGAAGGAGTGCTATTTATGCTTTCAGATCATATAATTAGTCTTAGATTTTAATCTTTTTTTTAAACTATTTTATTTGCTGCCTAGTTTAACAAATGCCTGTGACTGAATTAGTTTGCCCAGGTATCTCTGCGTGTCACTATGGCTTGACTGTACCAAATTGCTGTAGAATTAATATGGAATACAATTACCACATGTAAGTATTAAAAAGGCAGTGCTTTAACATCTAATAACAAGGACACGCTGCTCTGTAGAGGTTTGCTCCTCTCCGGTTCCTAGGATGACTGAAAGCAACGCAGTCTGCATGGGCATGAAACAATGAAGGGCTGGGGTGAGATTTAACATTAAGCTGCACTTACAAGTTTTTATGGCTCTATTTACTATACATGAGAACACACACAGCCTCCTGCATTTCATTGTTAGCACAGAAGAAGTCACCTAAGCACTGAGGCAGCTCTCAGACCAACAAAATGGTAAATCAGGATAATTCCACCATGGTGTCACTATTCTCTCTAATGGTCCAATGCCTTGAATAACAGAGGACAGGGGAGTGCAGGGACACATCCCTGCTCACAGTTGCTTATACACTCAGAGCTGTGCCTCAACAGCAGTCACACCCCCTGAATGTCTGACGTGTGCCACCAGGATACTGCCCTTGAGGTCAACAGCTCACTGCGCTAACAGCATGGCTGCAGCACCAAGGAAGTGCAACGTTTTTCTCTTACCTGAGTTGAACTGAGCAAAGCCCAGAGTTTCTCTGCTTCAAGGCTCCAGTTCAGAATGTCCTTTCTGTTTGGAAAGTCATTTATGCTGCATAAGCATATGCTCTTCTGGAGCCCTCAAGTAATGAAAAAGGGAAAAAGCACACTCGCAAAAAATGTGCAAATATAAGTATCAGGTTGAGCTTGTTCCCACCTTTCTGCAGTTAAGAGGTGAAGTCAGTCCGTGGTTCAGCCTGGGGCTGTTGCAGAGCTTGTGATGTCTACTCAAGGGGAAAGCACAGCCCGAAACAGAGCCCCTTCCGTACCTTCTGGTTCCCATCCCATCAGAGGCTGAGCACTCACAACCCCTCCTGAAGCTGAGACAGCTCAGAGGGAGAACTCAGCTGGCTTTCAGTAATAGTTGAAAGTACACTGACCGCCCCTCCAGAGCAACAAATTCTACACTGGACTATACTCCTTTATCAGTGTATTAAAACATATTACTCATGTAGTTGCACTCAGTGCTAGGCTAAAATCAATTCAGTCATGCGTAGTCCAGCCATATCACGAGCAGTAGCAGTACCAAACACTAAGGCTGTACAATGAGAAGAGCGAGATGATTTATTATATACTGAAGAAGAAAAAAAGAGAAAAAAAATATCATTTTCATCAACTATTCCCTCCTGGGGGTCAGTACAATATAAAGAAAATACGGACAAATGTACAAAACCAACCTGACAAGAAGGCTCTAGATGAAACATATTCAAAGCACTTGCAAATGATGTTGCTGGACAGATGCAGAAGGAAATTAAATCAAGTAAATTTTCCCCTGCAAAACACAGACTGAAAAACTGATTTTATTTTTAAAAATCCACAGTCCTGCCTTTACCTGCAGATACTTCAGATAAAAAGATACAATTTTAGTTGTGATACATTTTTAAAGGAGAGATTCCCAGAACTACTGTTTGACCACATTTATTTGAAAGTGGATTTTATCTTCACTTCCAACTTTATGCAGATGGCAAAGAAGCAAGCCCAGCTCAAAGCAATAGGAGCTTAGCCACAAACTTCAAAGAAACCATACTTCTGAAATTACTATTGGTGACTATCGGTATTATCAGACAAACAAGTAGCTTTGAGCACCGAACCCTTAAACTTTTTTTTCAATTTACTAAAATTTTCATTTAGTTAACTTCACATTTGTTTTCCCTATCACACCTTTAGAAGGCCAGTGATAACTGCTATCTGACTTCAGCAGAATATGTAACGTTCCAGTATTGTTCCACAGTTACTTCTTGTACCACTCACAGTTCCAAGACTGCAGCTATTGCAGAAAACAGCAGGATGACCTCTCAAAGACCTGATCTACGCTGACTTTAATATTGTCTACAGGTCAATGGTTGTCATTGAATTCCTTAGGTTACTGTGAAAAATTGGAAGTTTTAATAGAAGTTTAAAGCTCATTTTAGGGAAACTGCCATTTGTAGCCTAGTTATAGTGTGAAATAAACTGTATTTAATTTTAAGTTCTGCTATAGATTGGCTGGTCATTCATGACTGTCAGATAAATTTTGTCTTCTATGTATTCACAATATTTCAAAAGTGTACTGAAATGTTCTAACAGAAGGGCTGTACTTATTATTACTTAAATGATGTATCACGCATAGCAAAATTTCTGCTCTGAAAATAAGGGCTTTTATATTAGTTATCCAACAAATTAATCCACAGGACTGCAGAATTTTTGTCTAAAGTCTCTCATTACCCTTGCACGTGATAAATGAATGAATGCCATCCTGTATTTTCCGTGAAGCTTCAATGAAATAATTTTTACTGTGAAAATCCTAGGTACACATTCAGAACTACAGAAGATGATCTGTTGGCCTCAGAGATACCAAAATAAGCACCAGTTCCAAACCTAAAGTATGTTGCAGATACAGCACATGAAACTGCTCCATCTTCCTGGTGATTCTTCTATTTCAATAATGACCACTTGGTCTCAGTACATTTCTTCTGCCTTTATCTCACCAGTAAAAACACTCAGGAATTCCCAGAAGAACACAAAGAAAGGCAATGAAAATACAGGTGTATCACATGCAATTTTTCACTGGAAAAAAAGGACTGGAAAAGGACCATGTGTGTCAGAATCTAAGCTACTGCTAGACAGTAAATATTTATTGTATTATTAGGTTGGCATGCAGTTAAAAAATTTGTCACTTTCTAAAAAATTCCTATTATTTCTTACTGTGTAAATAGGAGCAGATCAGCACTCAAAGTCTTTGCAAAAATATTTCTTGCTCACTCTGTGACTATATGGACTATAACACAAATTCTTATTCTCTGCAAAGGGACTTGTCACCTGATTTCTTTTGGTATTTAAACACATTTACCTGAATCCTTATTACATAGTGATTTTATAATTTTGAGTACAGGATGACTTTCTACGGTATTTATTATGAATTTGGTAAAAAATGGTATACACTGAGGATCCAGTGGCAATTGAAAATGATGGTAGCTGTACTAGTTCATAGTTACATGTCCTGCCAGGAAAAGACCAAGTAATAAGAAACCCTTCAAATTAGTCTTGCATCCCATATGTGACTGGAACACTAGAAAATGTTTTAACTTCATTATGTTAAAAATTCTTTTCTAAACCTACATTGCCATAGTACTTTTCTTGGGTATCTAATGTATGCTACCAAAATGAAAGGCAGCTTTACAGTGTTTTCCCAAAGGAAGAAGATGCGCCTCGTGTTTACAAAGAAAAATACTTAGATTTTTACAAAACTTGGATTTTCTCTAGTTCTCTCCTGTACCAAAACAACCTTTTAGACACTACAGAGAAGGGACTGAGACTTTGTTAACAGCATAGCCTTGTTCAAGGATGGAATGGAAGCTTGGTTGCTTTTTCCTCTTTCAACATCTTCGAAAAGATAATTAGGAGAAGCAGCATAGTGGGAAGTAGAACAATCTTCATGCATTAACAGGCCATTGACAGGCAGATGAGGCAAGAAGGTAAGATAGCATGGCTAATTAGTCTTTAAAACATGCATCTTGAAAAACATTACTTAAAATAGATATTTGTTCTTTTTAAAAAAAGTTACACATTCAGTTATTTTGACTTTTTTTCTCGGAGGTAGCATAGTGAGGCTGGATTAATCTGTTTAAACTCTGCAAACCCCTGCATTCACTGTGTCCTATTGGATGAGTCACTTGTGAAACAGAGGCAGTCTGCTGGGAATACTAGGCAGAAGGTCTTTGGCAGAACTTAGTTAATGAATCTGGGCCATGATGTCCAGGCGAGAACTTGGAGCATCTAAAGAATACCAAGGAGTTAAAATTATATAAGCTTTAAGTTATTACGGGCTGCTTTCCAAAAACCATGACTTCCAATACTTGGGCATGCAAGCCAGATTTCATTTCTGGCTCTATCTCACAATGCTGTAATAGTTTAATTCAGTTGAACTAGAGATTCTCATCTGCTATTAAGAGCAAGGGCTAGAACAATACAAGTGTTTTATAAACTGCAGCAAAATTAATTTGCAATTGATTAGAGTAAAATCAATAGTGTCCTGCAGCAATTCTGCATCTCTGTTGGCTTTTTGCAAGTTCTGCTGGCTGCTGAAAAAAAGCCAGCATTGATAAGAGATGCATTTTTTGTTAATAACATTATATATTGCTATGACTTCTATTATCTTTATCTAAAGTATGTGCTAAGGCTAGTTGTGTGACCAGGAAACAAAGTTTGCACTGGCTTTCTCTATGAGTACTTGAAAGTCTGGGTATATCTTATCTAACCTTCTCTAGAGTAAGCGTATCCTGAGATAAAAATGACTGTTATTTCTCATGTGTGAAAAATTATTTTTAAAATTTCAGTCACACTTCTATCATAATAAAGAAAAAATTAAAATTACAGGCAAAATGAATTGAGAACTATGTAATGTAAATACAAGTGTGGTATCTTTAGAAAAAATAAAGTTTAAGACTGTGAGGGATTCCAACCATAACAGAAAGACAGATATATTTGTGTATACCTGTGCACATGCATGTAATACACCTATACTCTTGCTTATATGGCTCATGCTTCCTGAATACGGTATCTGTTGTACAATCAACTCGTCTCTGAAGCATTGCTCAATGAATGAGTCTTAGTCTTGGGACGGTAAAGCGGAATTTTGGTTTTTAATAACGTTACCTATAATTGGATTAATACAGAACATTTTCTTGAAAGATGCCCCTAATTTCTTCAGAAATATAATTCATAGTTTCCTTTCTGAGCATATCACAGTCATAACAGGGACTGATGGGACCCATGGGTACATCATATATAATATAACTACCAGTGAATACAAATGGAAATACTTGGCTGATGCAGTTAACCCTGGGGCAAATTGTCAACAACAAGGCAAATAATACTAATACTTTGTGCTTATAACAGAAGCTGAGAAGATTTCACAAGTGTTATTGAATTAAACCAAACAGCAAGCTCCCAAGCCAAGGTTCTGCAAAAAATTCAAAGTGCATAACCAGGAATCAAGGCCTTTTTCATGGCTCCAGATTCAGTATCTTCATCTCAAAGACAGACTTTCTCTCATTCCCTCTCTTCCTCCAAATAGTCCTGGACAGAACAATTACATTTTACAATTAAGAGAAGACTCACATTAATTACATGCTTCCAGCTTTGTCACCTTTCTCATCTTTCTCACAATCTGTCACTGAATATTCAGTCATATTAGAAGTATCAATATCACACCAGTACTGTTCTGTGAAAACTTTGCATATGCACTGAGAAATGCAGTGAAACAATTCTCTTTTTGGTAAAAGTGGATCATAAACTTTACTATTAAGGAGTGATGGCCATCCTGAAGAGGGAACACATTTTATTTAATTTTTTAGAGGTCTCAAATATCATAATGGGCTTGTGCAAATACACGACTTTATGACACAATTTAGAAAAGTAGGGTTTAGAACCATAAAAATGACCTATTTCTAGCCCTCATGGTTCCAGTGATAACTTTAAAAATAAGAACTGTTAATGCAGTAGTGATCTCCTGAGTCAGCAAAGAGCCTTGGCCACCAGCTCTCTTCAGAAAACTTCCATCTTCATTGAGAGCTGCCCAAAATGTCATTACTGCAGCTAATGCCATTCCTGGTCCTTTTAGGTGAAAAACTGAGAGAATGTGCTTGAATTTAAAGAACACATGTGAAATAGAAATGATTCTTGTTCACTTTAGGAGGTTTTGTTCCTCTCAACAAAACCCACCTTATTCTTTCTCAATTTGCTTATTAAGTGATGTTAACACAGCACTTCTATTCTAGAAAAGCATTCAAACAAGCTGACAAACAAGTTTAGTAATTCTGTTGAAATTCACATCCATTCATAAAGTAACTTAGTGATAATTTATGGAGAAAGAGAAACAAACTGCAATATCCTTTTGCATTCCAAGACCACTGTGTGCCTTAATTTCCCTGAATGGCTCAGACAAGGCCATGCCTAGACAGCTCTTTCTCTACTGTTATGATGACACATGGGAAAAACTGAAACTAGTCAGATGGACAAGCTATCAACAGATAAGCCCATCTGTTATGACAGTGGCAATAACAGCAAACCTTTCATGAATGTTGGGATGTCGTTAGCATCCAGAAATGGAAAGCTGATAAACAAAGTCTTCTACTTAAGCCAGCATTATTTTTTTCATAAGAGAAACCTAAGAGTATACTAATAAGCTAAGCTTTTTAGTGATGAGGTAAGAGGTATAGAAGAAACAAGTGTGGATGAAATACCTTTCTATTGCTTTTTCAATTACATGGCATTTTCTGATACCTGCTATATGAAATGAGCCCAGAGATATTAACTGAAAATAACTGAAGAACATGTATTGAAAGAAACCTGTTGAATAAGAATGAAACTGCTTGCCATTCTTAGAAAACTGAATAAGATAAAAAAAAAATATAGAAAGGACCAGATTATTTTTTTTCCTTTTTAAAAAACTAGTGGGCACTTAAGTCATCTTGCCTCTAAAGGATGAAGAATTTAATTTATAGTTCTAAGAAACTGCAGTTTTTTCAATTGCATTTTAGTAGCTTAAGCCACTAAACCAGTTCCTTATGTGTAGAACAATAATGGTCTGGTTTTGCTGAAGTTAAATAAGACTTTGTCCAACTTTCAATGGGACAGAAACAGACTGTAACACACATTTTGTATAATCACTTTTAACACGAAGATAAAATGCACATAGCTTTTATCTATTCCCTTAAGGAACTGTACACAAATAGACAACATTTTGCCAAATACACACGAGGATTACTTTTTTTCTTATTCATTTAGAAACATACTAAATAGCAAAAAGAATCTACTAACATACTTATGAGCAAACAGTATTATCTACCTTTGCTAAAAACAGGCTGTTGTTTCTTAATCTGGTTTACATTATCTTTCTTAACCTAAAAATACATAGGAAGAATTAAAGCACAGAATTTTCTCATGCAAATGCACAAATAAAGTGGGAAATCTTCCCCTCTCCTTTCCAAACCACAAGTTTCTTTTATTTTAAATAATTTTCTTTTCTTTCCCTGAAGATCGGCTCTTCCCTTTTGAAGAACTCCCATGAGCTCCCCTGAGAGAATTTCACATGTAACAGGCAACTATACGACCCAGTTACAAATGGAGAATGTATTCATGGCCTCATGGTGGCCTATAGTTATGTGACTGTCCTAGCATTATTGCCTGTCAGCGTCCATTGCAAACAGACATCCAGTTCTGATGCTGGCAAACACATCCATAAACTACTGTGATCAGAAAGACCAGTTTAAGACCTTACACAAGGAAGGAAACAGAACAAAGTCTTCACACTTGCACTCAGCAGCAGTTTGGAGCTTGCTGGCTTCCCGATCGCACCTTATGAGTAGCAGCTGTAGTCCCAAGAGCTCCAGGCAGAGGACTCACTTCACATGCCAGCCTGAAGCACCATAGCTACCCACACATTCGGCTGAGTAAAAAGGACACTGGAAAGCCTGCCATGTAGGATCATTTCACTAATGGTTCTCACTGGGCTACCTAACTGATAATCTTCTCCCCCTGGTATACAGAGCAGCACCACAACTCACTGCACTCAAAGCTAGAGGAGCCACTGAAAAACTTCACAGTAAATTAAGTGCAATTAGCAGAGCAAACATCACCACTGCTAGCCTCATGGTCTTGTAATTATTCTGACAGCACTTATTATTTGGGCCATTTCTCAAACCAGTGGTCTTTGTAAATGAATATCATCGTAATAAAGTCCCTTTTCAAATAGAGTAACCCGGGGTACAGTGGAGACTTGAAGAAGAAGCAGATAGATCTTCTAATTCGAGTAAATATTGCAGTCCCAGTCTGAAGTGAGTACCCATCGGACTCTGTCAGGTGAATGCTAGAAGGACAGCTACAAAAAAAACCCCCATGATCTGGTTCTTCCTGACTAAAGCAGAGTTAGATGCTGAATTTTTGAGTTGTGTCCAGATGCCACTGTGGTACAGACTGCAGGAGAAAACCTGGCTAATGATGTGAATAGACATGTGTCAGACTGCCCATGTCCAGCAGTAGGTCTTCATATATGTTGGTCCTCAGCAGATCTGTAAAACTCAGTGTCATTGTGGGATGATGTCACTGAAGTGCACAATCTTTCATACACAGCTCAAGACATTTTCTCACTGCTTGGCAGCCCCTGTTCATTATCCATTGCTACTTATGAAAGCAGTCTGCACTTAGCCTTAGGCTTACATTTAACGCCTCTCACCTAAAGAGTGCTCCCAAATAGGAGCCAGCTTGGCTAGACTGAATACTGGGTTTTAGTGTCTGAAATGTATCAGTGCAACCACAGAGACACAATACATTTTTAGGACCATCAGAATAGTTACCTTGAAATAGGTGTGGAATGGGCTAGCATTTTCAGCATCTCAAATTCCTTCTGAAGCCAATGGGGTCTGCCCATCCTTGCAGCCTCTGGGAACTTGTTAACTCTACTGCTGTTTTGGTGTCCAAATATAGATGGAGGTGACTGACTTCAGGCAGAAAGGGTCAAAAAAACTGTGGCTAGTACAGCTAACAGTAGGTTCATCACCTTTCCTGTTATATACTGACTTACCTCTACTGAGTTACAAGAGTTGTAGCAATTTGTTCCATTTTCTACAACAGAATAAGGGTGAACTGAGGACCTCTTGAGAGCATCAAAACGTCTGAGGGAAAAGTGACTGGAAATGACAAGATTTCACCCCCCCCCTGCTCCTTCTGTGTTTCACCACAGCTTGGGCTTATACTGGTTTCAAACCTGATGGTGGGATGAAACCAGTCCT
>JANZLP010000080.1:20404558-20417381 GCA_026930925.1 Chelictinia riocourii
AGCAAAACAGGAACCCCTTCTACATTAATATCTGGTTTTAATGACAGCTGATAATCATTCATTGTTACTCTAGGATGACCTTGTAAAGGGTTTAACAACTTTAGAAAATTTCCTTACTGAGTAAATACTGCTTTGCTGCCAAATACAAAATGCAAGTCCAGAATCTCTTCCTTGAAAAAAAGAAGAATTGAAGAGGGATTGTATGATAGCAATACGATCCCAAAGAAAGCCTGCTTCCAGAAAAATCTACATTTTGCAATAGTCCACTTATGCCACCAAAAGAGGAAACCGCCTAAAAGAGTTTTCGGACATTCTGTTAAGAAAGTATTAGGGCTGAGATAATGCACATCTCAGATTGACTTCAACATGGATCAGCACTAGACCCAACACCATGCCACACATTTGAGTGATCTAGAGTTAGGTACAGCAGCTACTGATGAAATCCATAGATGAAAGCAGACTGGCAAGTGCATGTAGTGACAACACAACATTCTAGCAGACAATGAGATGAACCCATTCAAACACAGCTATTTCAAATTACAGACAGATGCAGAGCCAAGTAGGTAAATAAAAAGAATAAAAATATGGGCAGCGGTAAAGGCGTCCCAGAGAGTAGTAACTTAGAGAGGGAGGAAGCCAGGTGTCATAATCTGCAACTAACTCAACCTGAGCTTCCAACTTACGTCAAACATTGAAGACATCAGTGAACTACTTCAATATAGAAATAGGAAAAAGCGAACAAAAAAATGAGCAAAACCATAGTGAGCAGTCAGCCTTACTAATTATTTAATCCCTTCATATTTTTCAACAGAAAAGCATGTAGCTAAAACACTTAGCTTAGGAAGAAGAAATGTAGGTAGGAGTAAAGCACACACTAGTGGCAATGAGAAAATGGCAATAGAAGGTTAAGATACTTCTGTCTGAAGACTGTTGAAAATAAATTATTTCATAGTTATCAATGACAAAGAATCAAATCCAGCTAGGGAAAGAACATATAGCATTGTCCTGGCAGAGGGTTACACTGCTTAACAAAATAAAAGCATCTGCTTAAGGAAAAGTTTAAGTGCAACTCAAAGCACAGATCTTGGCCATTTCATTTATAAAAAAATTCCAGACCTTAAAACATTGCTACTGGAATAGAAATGTCAGATGAGAAAATGAAGGACCATCTTGGAGAACCCATGGAGGAATTTCTGGTGTTTTCATTTATACGCAGTTATTAGTACCCAGTTCTTGTGTACTAGTATGACTGGAGTCTTATTTGGCTGCATCATATCTTATACAAACCTCTGTTTTTCAGGGGAAAAAAAACCTTGGAATTTCTGGGTGAAAGGGATCCCAAAAATATTAGCAGAAATATTTATTACCACAATACTTATTATTAAAATGAAAGATGGATTTAAATTTCAACACAGAATTAAATTAAAATTACAGTCCTGAAACCTAAAATAAAAAAGAAATACAGTTATTGATGTCATAAGTTAGGAGCATTTCATTTCCCCAACTTCTTGCACAGATATGATCACGAATTTAAATATAAACATTACTAGGTATAGTCCTGGTGTTTCTTCTTTGGGATTCCTGCTGCCCCTCCTTGTTCAACATTTTCCTAAATAGTTTTTTCTAAACTATTCAGTGTAATAAGATAGAATTCCCACTGATAATATGGTTGGAAATCAGGACTTTAATCAGCTATTAATATTGTAAGACAGATTTAAAGGGCTTTTGAAATTGAAGTCAAAAAAATAATAGGTTTAAATGATTAAAAGGGATTAAGAAAGCCAGGAAAGTTCAAAGCCTGTTAATCACCAGACTGCAGAAAACTATGATCACTTAATAGGGCCAGCCCTATCACTCTGGACTTAAGCATATAGTAGTGGCCTTGTCAAAACGGTTTTCTTAACTATAAACTAGTGAGCTAAAATTTTAAGACATCTAAACACTTCTGGTATACAGCTAAAGAAAAATGTTTTTTCCAGTAATATTTTAAATATCTGACTGCAAGCACCTTTACACTCTGTACATTTTTTTGGAAATCAGTATTCTGAATTCTATACTCATTACACTGGTAGAAATATACTTGGCTGACCTTTAGTAACCTCATCAAGGATTAAAATATTAATTCAATTTGTGCAGAACTATAGGCAGTTCTGCTTACAGACTGAACTCTTCAACATATTCTTTTAATATTATTTCTTTGAGCCTTCAATATTTTAACCATTTCTTCAGTCATACCACTCATTTTGCATTGTTTCTGATTTGAAATCATAAGCTAACCTTTACATACTGATTTTCTTCAACCAGAAATAAACATTGGTTTGTGGTTGAATTCCTTTTGATTAAACACAAACCAGCTTTCACAATCTTGCATTAAAGCTTCATTTGCATAAAAACTTGCCCAAAAAACCCAACAAAAGTAACAAGTACACAATCTGAACAGTAATAAACTGAAGGGTTCCTGTTCTCTTCCTCGTTATCCACAATTACTTGCTATTACCACTTTAAAATTTATTGTTTGGACCAATTTGTACCAGTTCTACAACAGACCCTGTCAGCACTGGTACTGAAATTCCCCAAATACCTTACTGCTGCATAAGGAGCTCCACTTTAAGAAGGAAGTTGTAAAAGAATATAATTTGGCTAAGGCAGAGTAGGGTGGTTGTAGATGTGACCCTGAGATTCTCCACCCTAGATTTATAAATTATTTTAATGATTTCTTCTAAGTAAAGACTCTCTGTATGCCATACATGAACAGCACTGCCAGCTACTCAACTGAACTTTTTGCTTGAAAACAAATCCTTCATCTCCTTCTTCTAAGGATAAAACAGACTTGTAAAGCAATGTGCTTTAGGTGTCAGGATGAAGTTCAAACAGCTCTACTTTACAATAAAATACAGGTTAATAGTTTGGACAAACTAACAAAGGCAGTAACATTACACTGTTGCAAACAAAACAACAAACAGTGTTAGGCTCCATCAACATGCAGTACATCTTATAACTGAATTACAACTTTGTCCCCATACTAGATCTGTTTTGTTTCTATCTCTAGAAGAAAAAAAATGAAAACAGAATTTCTAAAATACAATTACTTTAATAGCTCTAGTACATAGAAAGCAATGTCACATTAATAAAAATCAATTAAGACACAGCAAGAGACAATTATTCTCCAGTGCAGAACTCATAAACCACAAAGTCAGCCCAGAATATTACTTTCAAGCAATAAAATCCTCCAGAAGGATGACAGTGGAAGTGCTGAGGCTGTATTGAATCTTGATTGATGTTAAATACTTTGTCTTAAACGTGCTAAGAATTTACCTTTTCATCATTCACAAGGACCGAGAAAAAGACTGGTGTATCATATTTAACACAAAATGCATTGCTCCATTTAGAAATCATAAGGAAACTAACAGTGAGTCTTACATACCAGTTAAAACTTTTTTCTTATTTAAAAAAAATACAGTTTAAGATGTATTCCATTTTCCTGTTACACAACTTTATGGATGTCTGTCTTTGTGACAGGCTAGACAAAAGTTTCAATTCCATACTATTATCGCAACCTAAATGAGTCTTCATGCTGCCTAAAATCTAGATCTCTTCCATCATTTGTCTCTGCACCTCAGCACTTGTTACAGGACAGTTCAGCTTACAGAAACTTAAAATAGGGAATTGTCAGGGAGTTTGTGTGCCTTAATTTGCCTTCTCTAAAAATGATTTTTAGCACTGACTAGAGCAAACAGCAAGCTACAGACAAGTGCCGCAGCTACTGTGAAATTCCAGCCCTGCTGAAAAAACTTTTCCAAGCCACTAAAGGCATTAGCTTTATTGGAAAAAAGTAGCATATGGAAAATGGCAGCGAATGTTTCTTTACTGCACTGAAAAATTTA
This sequence comes from Chelictinia riocourii, assembly GCA_026930925.1. Lineage (NCBI taxonomy): Eukaryota > Metazoa > Chordata > Aves > Accipitriformes > Accipitridae > Chelictinia > Chelictinia riocourii. Next base: position 20,408,443 of record JANZLP010000080.1, read on the forward strand.
ATTTCGTCCTAAAAAATGAAGGACCAATACCAAGATGGAAATTCAGGGAAGAGCTCTTGAAAGACAAACTCCTTGCTCTGCTACCACAAGAGGATCAGACATACAAAGAATAGCAATTACTGCTTCTGACAACTGTTCCTCCCTTTTGCCTCTAGCCATAGCCACTGTTTTGCATCTTAACCCTTCACCTACAGGATAGCTGCAACATCAAGCCCAGACATCCAAGGATCTGGCAGAAGAAAAAGGGACTGAGGTATTTGGACAGTTCCTGCCATTTATAGCCCAGAAGAGCTTCCTGTTTTGGCTGAGTAACAGTTTTGTCCCAGGGCTGGTTGTAGAAAAAGGTGTTTTGAGTACTTCTAACTCTGAGTCAGCAGAAATTTGAAATTCAATATCCTCCTATTTTGTAGGGTTGCCAGGCTTCTTTTATTAACTTTTCACCTCAATTTACATATAAAACTTGAAACGTCCTGCTTTTGAAAACAAGTCAGCTATACCTCAGATGTTCATGGCTAAAGCAGGAATTTGTAGTTGGTGCTTTCAAAACAATAAAAAGCTAGTAATTACTAAAGCAACTTACTCATATTAATTAATTGGGTATTTGAATGGTGGAATCTGTTGATACAACTTTACAGTTTGCCTTAGCTCATATATACTAGCCACGTCCCTAGCACAAAAGCTGCTAAAGAAAGATTTTACACAGGCTAACTTCTGCAAAGGAGGCAAGATTTGGTTGGGGTTTTTTTCCCTAAGTAAAGAAGATAGGTAATTTCCAGCCCACAATCCTCTGAAATGTGATTTCCAACAACTCCAAGCTTGTAGAATTGCAATCTAGATTAGAAACACTACAGACACTGAAACTGAAACTATAGCTAATCAAGATACACATCCAAACGCTTTACCTAACCTAGGCCAGTTAACAGTTGTGTTCTGTTTAGTACTTTAGTTGTCGTTTAGTACTGCTGTACATAACATCACAAGAACAACTCAAAACCAAAATAGCTTCAATGAAATACACCAGAACACACTCTTGCAAAAATAAAGTTATAGCAATCAAATGTGGGGGAAGGTCTTCGATCTCTTTCCCACGCAGCAACCCTATGAAAAAAGTTCCCAAGCGATGCATGAGATTCTAGAACACTTTGCCTCTTCTACTGGAAGGCTAGAGAAATATAAAGATTAGAAATTAAAAGATTAACATTGTAACTACAGTTCCTGTCTTGAAAAACAGAGGATAAAGTACACCAGCTTGAAGCCACATAAAACACTGGGATTAAAACATCTGCATCACTATATACCGTTTTTGTTCTTCTATTAACTTAATACACATAGTTGAGAGTGCATGCCACCTTTAGTTGGAGGGGTCAGGCACTGAATTCGGTCATAGTTTCACTTCTCATGAAGGAAGATGACTGTACACTTCATGACTAGAGCGATAGCATAATTTTACAGTGATCTTTATCTCCTATCTTCCTACCAGCGGGAAGCTCCTGTTGCCTAGGAAGAATAAAACCCAGCCTCAACACTGAAGACATAAATAGCCTCAACAATACAAGGATTGAAAAAATGCCCCTGGAAATATTTGCATTTCTATAACTTCTTGCTACTGTTCACTTGTTTCACTTGTTACAGCTTGTTGTATTAGGCAGTTGTACACTCTCCTTTACACTTTGTCATGTGTATCTCATATTCTTGCATTGAAACTTGATCACTTTTGCTGTGACTTCATGACACAGGAAAAATATGTAGAAAAAAAAATATCACTGGAGCAAGCTGGAAAAATAATCACCCACAATTGTTTAGCCATAGCTCCTTAGTCTTCATGTGATAACAAGGTAAGACATAAACCCACAAGTTTACAGTTGAACTACAAAATTAAGATAATTTGTATGTTAAAAACAATTCATACAGCTTGCAAGAACACAGAGCTTTTCTGAGTGCAATTTCTGAGTTGTCCTGGAAGATATAGCATTGTTTTATAGGATTTGGCACTGGTTTAAAATAAGAATCTAATATAGCAGGACACACACCACAAACATCTACACCAGTGACTGATGAACTCATAACTGAATCTCACGATAATAATTAAAAAAAGAACACACAACACTTTCACTGAAATATTCTATTATCTTCTTAAAGAGGGGAATCAAAGTTTTATGAAATTAAGAATCTTTGTCCCCAGCTCTGCATTTAATCTCAGCTTATTAGGGAAGTGCAGGCTTCATGACATCCTGAAATCTACAACACAGACTTGGTCTCCAGTAACTTGGGAGTATTGATGGTTCTGCTCTGACAAAAATAAAGTAAAATAGCACTTGAACAGCTGGTTTACCCTTCTGCAGCCCATGACTAAGGGAATACAAGAACACTGGTAATTAAGAGGAAGACAGGCTGCCTCCACCCTCTCTCTGTGGCTACAGCAGAGACCACAGATCCAACAATCCAGAAAGGAACAGGACAAGAAGAGGCAAAGCACAGAGCAGGCCTGGACATGGTTATTTGACAGAGAGCACAAGCATAGTACCAGGGATCAACAGCAAGCAGCACAAGCACTTCATAATTTAGGTTACAGTTAACAGTATCACTGATGTGGTATTTGCACATTGTTCAGGAATAGCCTGATGAAATAGCAAGTTACTAAAAAGAAATATTAAAAATTAGTATTCTTCAGTTCACGAGTGACCAAACTGTTTCACTATATAACTATAGTAACTAGAAAAAAAACCCTCTAGCCTTTCCTATGCTGTTGGAAGTTTCGGTTTAGAGAAGCAGGATGGGAATGGAAAGCTATTAAAATTGCATCTTACTACCCTGTAATTAAAAAGGATGCCTGCAACCATACTGAGAATAAAAATCACAATTTTTATCTACTGTATCCTAAATAAAAATCAATCTTGTAATTCTGCAATCAAGAAACACTAAGACAAAAAGTTTTTCAGTAAAACCAGCAAGTACCACTTTCAAAGAGAAAGTTTTACCATCTAGTTTGGATGAACTCCAGTTCTCTACTGATAAACCCAGCTTTTTCCATCAGACATCTTCAGCAAGGGTCTTTTCATTTAATATTATTGCCTACTTAAAAACAGAGATACTTAATTCATAGAGCTCTTCCACTTTCACTTCCTTGTTAGCATTGAGGAGGCAAATGGAACCAAATATTTCATCATTTGCCTTGCAACGCAACTCCCAAAGTTTTGTTAAACAAATTTTTACTTGGAGCTCAAGGGAAAATACAGATAAGCTCTGTGTGTGTGTGTCAATCTGTCATGTGCCTCAAGGTTGTTTTAAAGAAAACCACTAATCCAAAAACTACACATGTTCTATTGATGTGTACTAAATTAGCAAGTTTTCTGAAGAAATAGACAAACAAAAAAATGAAGTTATGGTTTACACTTTATTACTAGGCAAGCATTTAAGAAAGTGAAAACACACAATAAAGAGAAGGGATAACGAGGAGTGGAGCATTTCCTATTGACATCTTACATCCCATTTTACACGTAAATAAGTAGTTACAAGCTCTTCTATAATCATTGCTCAAGCTCAGTATACCCTGAAAACGTTACAACTCCGGATGCAAAACTCAGTCATTGCACAGGTAGATTTTTCAAATAGCCTTTCCCAAATGGAGCTTAACTAAAATCTTTCACTCATTGAAACTACACATTTAATTAAATGCACTAGGAGAAATTGCCAGGCTTGTAGAAAGCTCTAATTATGTTGCCAGGAATACTACCAAATTTATAGGCACATTAGTACCGAGAGGACCTTTTTAAGATGGCCATCATTACCCTAAGTTTTTATAATTTACCAGCAGTTAGATGATGCAATTTGGCTCAAAAGTTTCAACAATGTTCAGACCCTGAGATAAGCTAAATTGACTTCTACAGATACAACTTAAAACCACAAGGTAATAATAAAACCCTCAGCTGTTCAGCTTCTCTGCCAAATGAGCCAATGCAACAGATACTTTTAGTAGCAATCTTTTATGAGGGTTATTGAAACAATGGAAAATCATATAGCAAGCTATCTTAAAAAAAAAAAGGGTGTGTAAATTTTCAGGGACAAGGCTTAAAGTTATTACTATCTACTTTCCATACATTCAGCACTGTACAGACAGATAACTCAAAGCAATACAAAAACCCATTAACCTGTCCCAGAGGGTCAATGAAGCACACAGAATCAAAGTAAACACATTAGTGAAACTGAAAAAGCTGTAAGTTTGGGTGTTTCTTTCCCCACTTAAATCTCACAGCAAAGTCCGTATCTGCAGCTTGTGCATTCTTTGGTCCTGCAGTCTCCTAGTACTGAATCACCACTTGTCTTTCTCAGTCTTCAAAGTCACTCCAGCATGTGTTTTTGGGGAAGGGCTCATTTTGCATTGAAGCCTTAAGACTGTGTTGAAACCTGAGTTTGGTGAAGAGACAAAGAATCACTTCTGATTGTGTAAAAGCTATTTAGACCCTTAGCCACTTTATGAGAGTTAACTGCATGAGTGGTGTTTTGATTATTATTTTTTTTTCTATGGGAAGTTACAAAGGCTTCTGTTAGATACAAGCAAAGGTAAGAAACTGCAATGTTGAGAGTAACACATAGTAGAATGGCTAAAGCCACAGTTATACAGACCAGCCTAAATTTAATACAAGCAAGCAGATGTTTTTCATTTCAGCTGCTTCTCAAACCTTTTCCTAATTTATAATCCAAATTCCCACAACAGTGGAAAAAAGATCAAATATGTACATCATCTTCACTTCCATCACAGCAAGCAGTAAAACAGCCTCAAAAAGAAAGTTTAATTTACCAGATGTCAACACTGCTCTATTAGTAAAGTTTGTAACTAATCCATCACCCTCCAACAGTACTCTGCAGTGAAGAAAGGTACCAAATAAGCAAGCATCTTGGGATCTCCAGTAATGACTGAACCACTTCCAGTGCTGCAGACGAGTTGGTAGCACAGTGCAGGAGATCCATACCCATACTTGTGAAATTACAGGTCAAAATGACAGCATTTCTTCCTTCAGTGTAATGATGTTCTCTCTTCATACAGTAACCATCACCACCTCTCCAAAACACAAACATGCTTCGAAGACCCTATTCATTCTTCCTCTCCCATTTCTTCAAACCTGTTTTTCCAGTGAAGAGTAAAAAGAGTATAAACCCATTTCCTGGTTTACAGATAGTTTGTAGTGTCACAGAGAAGGCAGAGAAGAGAACTAAGTAAGGAGCAGATGATACAGGGCATGAAAGCTATTAAAAACTACAGATCTTTACTGAGCAATTTTAATGAACTTGTGCAAAGATTGCCATAGACCCTGATTTTAAGTAGGACAAAAACCAAACACACATAAGGAGAAAAAGACTTGGCTGCTTTGTCAACCGATAAGTAATCAAATACCAACTTGTAATCTGATCAATGACGGTGATCAAATAATCAGTCTAGAGTTGACAAATATAATGGAATTCAGCATCCAGAGTAGTAACATACCTCGCTTGATGAGATCATGGCTCTGGTCAAGAGCCCAGAAAATAGAGTGAAATAAAGCAACAGGAATCCTTAACCTTGATGTGAGAAGTAGGACATATATCATAATTTCCCCTATATCTCCACTCCTTTTTTAGAGCATGGACTGAAAGATATTTACACGCTTATACAGGTGCTAGCAATTACAAATATTTTCTTCACCTTCCCACTGGCAAATTAGGGAAGATATACGGTTTTCACATATTTAGAAGTTCCAAAACTAGCATAACAACTCTGTCAACATGAATTTGTCAATAATGATTCTCTCCGCCTCCTCAATTCATGCAGTCATAGACCCAAATGTTGGACAACAGCGTAAGATTTGTCTGTTCTGGGAACACGCTTCTCAACCACTGGACATGCACTTGAGGTGACAAGTAATGACCAGACCTCTACAGCATAAAAATTAACTATATAGTTAGATAAATGTCAAAAACTAAATATTTGCAAAACAGAGTGCTTTAGGGGGAGCAATGAAACAGATGCCATTTCCTAACTTTTAACAGCAGGACGCTGGAGTATTTACAGGAGTCAACAGTACTGAGTTTCTATGGAGTCTTAAAACATCACTACCATGTTAATCAGAATTTCTTTGTCTGCTTTATTAGAGTTTAACATGCATAGTGTAGATTAAATTATTCTTAAATGCCCGTTACAGATTCAGTAGGTAAAGGAATCATTCCTATTAAATGCCATGGGTAGAACCTAGTACACCAAAAGCCTTAATGAATAACAGTTAGCAAAATAACTTTCACAGATGAGTGCAGCTATAGTTAGCAATTCACCCAGAAAGCATCAATCCTTTTTCTACTCTTTCCCCTCCCACCCATAAAAAGTTGCTCTTTGAGCCACTACCTATATCCTAGAAAACTTAAACAAAAATACTGTTAGGTTATGGAGTTAATGCAAATTAAAGGGGGGGGGGGGGGCATTTCTGATATTTCTTTCATGCAGATAATCAGAAAAAAACAGGACATACAATGGATTATATTTACTTCAAGACTGCTCTCCAGCTCTGTGAACAGAAACTGAAGTGGTCTTGGGTATCACCAGCTTTCAACAGAGCAATCAACATGGCTAACACTTTTTCAGATTGTCTCCCTGAAGAGAGGTATGAGATGAGACCCAGAAAATGTAACTACCTGACAGAGGCCAAAGCTTCTCTGTCTCAGGTAATGCCAGACAGCTGATGTGGTCTGAAAAGCTCAGATGCGCACAGTGAAATTCTACTGTGATGCAAATTAAGACGACCTCTCCTAGAAATAGTCTAGGAATGGCTTAAAGCTTTCCAAAACTTGTCAAGAGAGCAAAAGACTTGGGAGCACAGATTAAACCAAAATCCACCTTGAAAGAAAGGTTACAGAGCTGTGCTAACAACCCAAGGCAAAAATACCCACCCAACCCTCCAATACTGCTCATATCCTCAAACCAGTATTACATGGCAGTGAGCTGTTTTGAATCTGGCAGGGGTAGGACTGCACCATGTATTCATTTTCAGGTTTATTTATAACAGGGATTGTGGGCCATTTAAATATTGTTAAAAGAACCACTTGATACTTCCTACACAATCTTATGCTGTTTCCATTTGCATTTTCTTAACAGAAGTTACAAAAATAATCTGGTTACAGGACTCATTTTAATACTCTCTCATTTCATTGACAATTTACATTGATTAAAATTGCAACATCAAGTCCTTTATTCTGAACAAAGGTATTTAGTCTTAAAACTGGTTATACAAGAGAGGACAATAAACTAACAGAAACAGTGAAAAAGTTAAATGTGTGAAATTCTTATAGGTGTTTACCTAAACTCTTTCCTCATTTTATTAAGTTACCTTCTCAAGTCAGAACCCGGCTGGTCTGATTGCCCCATTAAACATGCCCACCCAGATGAAGAGGTGAGACAGACTCCAGTTAAGTGATCTATGCCAAGATACCAAGACCTGACACCATGTGGCTAGAGATGGATGCACGTCTTGTTTGACAAGAAAAAACAGAGATACTAGGCTGGTATGATCAATTTAATTTCTCTGTCAAATGCTTCACAGTTCTGAAAGACCTATGCTCCTGCACCTCCCTGCAGCATTTGCGTAACTTTATTCTAGCAGTTGGTCTACAGCTGGGTTTGCTATTTTATCTCCCTTCACAAGCTGAGGAAGCGTAGGATTCGATTCCCGTTTCAGGAAGCATTGCAAAAGGTAGTTGGACTTAGAGTAGAACATGCTCGTCTGTTTGTTAAATGGACTACTATGCGTACATTCACAAATAGGGAACTAGAAATAAAAATCAGGCACACGTGAGGAAGGTAGACAAGCTTCTCAGTTTTCAGGTTATTACGAGAGTTATCACACTATCAGCAGTGTGAAACTGTTGTTGGAGGACTGCTTATTGCTTTAAATAATGCAATACTCCACAAAGACATTTTGGCAGTAAAGAAATGCTCACAGAGCATATGCTGTTCCAAGAGATAATTTAACTTGTCTAACAGGACTCGAATTTGAGCACATAAGACTTCTACTTTTTAAATTAAATTAAATTCTGCAGAGCACATCAGGTCCAGCAAAAAGCACAATGCACTCTTGCAGGATTTCACTACTGCACCACCTCTTTTATGACAGCAATTTATAAGGATTAGTTGGGGGGGTATTGTTGGGTGGGGGCATTACTTATGTTCAGAGACTGGTTTTCAAGTTATTTCAGTAGAAACATAAGGCAGAGAATTACATCAGAGTAACAGACATTTTCAGAAATCAAGTCTGTATCTTGAGTGTTCAAAGTTCCAGATGTTTTTGAGATTGATATACTTCATTACATTCTTTGCCTTCAGCTTATGATATTCAGGCTCTCATTTAAACACCTTTAGGTAAAACTTCAGTGATAAAATATCCATTGCAAAACATATTCTTGCCATTATTAAAAGCTTCAGAACAAAAGATTTGAGGCTGACAGTACACATTCACAAATAACTCTGCACCTGTCCTTTATTTAGTAATATGAAATTCATTCTTGGTCCAGTAGTCCCATAAATAACTAAAAGAACAACTAGAGAAAAAAATAGTAACACTTTAAAAATTAAACAAAGAATTGGGAGCATCTGAAAGATGAAATCAACTTACTGATTACTTGCAAACAAGAGAAACAAAGCAGCAACAACTGGAAGTGAGCGAGCTCATGCAGAAGGATTTAAAAGAGCAACTGCATTTTATACCTCTGGAAAGACACATCTCTAAGCTGATCAGAGAACGAGCAAGCTTAACGCCAACAGCAGTACACAAACAGCAATTCAGCAATATGGTTATATGGCTGGTAGCATAACAACTAGGCTTAAGCAAGATAACAAACCATGTTGTTTCCACTTTCACATGGTGAGACTGTTAAGCATACCTAACAAAGTTGTTGCAGTTATAGCACACTTGATCTAA
>JANZLP010000080.1:20464714-20478092 GCA_026930925.1 Chelictinia riocourii
TTGCTTGAAGGTACTGAAATTAAATGTATGTTTACTAGGTTTCTGTTTCAGTGAAAATGATAAAAATAATAAATGTGATTATGTACAGCTCAGTAAAGATGCAATTTAGAGTGTTAAAATATTTATGTGAACTCTCAAATACTGTCCTAAGTAGGTGTTACATTAAAATTGCATATTAAAACCAAATACAAATTTCCCTTCCCTACTTAACGTCAGTTACTTCATTCCGATTACTGAAAATATTTTTCAGTCACTTTTCAGTTTGCTGATTTTTCTCTGCTTAGATAAATAAACTTAGAAGTGTAATGAGTTTAAACTTAGAACCTTCAATACTTCAACTTCTTTTTGCTTTGACAATTAAAATGAAAAAATAAAAATGAGTGAAATGCAGGCATACAGGTTTCACATAGCCATGCTGTTTTCAGGTGTTCATCCATGTTGCACTGCTCTGGAGTGACTTACTAATATTGGAAGAAAATATGCATCCAGCTACAGGAAGACTTTCTGAAGTCTCTGTGTCAGGGCTCAGCTAAGCTGTTTAACCTGGGAGTACGAAGGGACGAAGACCTGAGCGTCCTATCGCACGTGCTGGTTGATTAGCTTTTGCGTAAAGGAGTGTTTTTCAGGCTTTTAAAGTTTGTGACTGCAAACAAATTCCAAAAAGAAGAGTGGGTATTTAGATCCGCTGGTCTTTAGAAGGATTGGGTTTCTGCCTATCACGCACGGACTGGCCGGCTGAGCCGCGATCCCGTCCCCGTGCCCTCCGTGGGCCGCCCGGCGCAGGTTGTGAGCCGAGGGTCTCCCGCTGCCCCGCGTTTGTGCGCCGATAACCCACAGCCCTGGAGAGGAACAGAGGAACAGAGGACGTGGTTTTCTAGGCTCTTCCATACCGACCAGCGCGTAGACCACCCCGGCTGGCTTTCCTTGGTGATGGAAGCGGCGACCGGGTTTGGGCGATGGGTATGCTCATTGCAAGGACGTTTGGTTTTCCCTTAACTGTAGTTTTTTGGTGACTGGTCAGCGTAGGCTTCTCCGACAGGCGGAGAACCACTCACCTGCATGATTTCATCATACGCCTAACCTTGGCAGGTCATTCCCGGATTGTGTTACGGCTGAAAAATACGAAGTGCATTGTGTTTGTCACAGGCGTTCTACTTTTTCAGGCCAGGAGTGCGATTTAGAAGTAGAGATGAGAGTACAAGTTCTACTGGCGTTGCGCTACTCCGGTGACGCTTGCCGAAACGGTGTTAGAGCGGATGTGGTAACGCAGCCGCTTAATTCCATGTAGGATTCTGGAAAATGCAGCAGTATTTCAGATGAAAGCAGCGTGTACCACTAGCTAGTAAAAAGCTAAGATAGTGATCTTTTTGTAAAGTGAATTTTCCTGGATTTTAGACAGAATTTGTGGTTTTTAAGGTTATACCTGCATTAGTGGTACATACTAGTTGGTACATCATTTAGTTCTCGTATTTCATCTACGTCCTTGGAGCTAGATATGGATCTGTTAGTGTTTAGTAAGCGTCTACTCTGAGGATATATTTACCAATGATTAGATAAATAAAATTGAAATTAAAGACTTCATCTTCGCCTTCGTGGTTCTTTCACTGTTTTGCTGCTGAATTAATGAATGCTCAGCGCAAAACTGCAGCTGAAAAATTAGACACCGTTGAAAGGGAAACTCAAGGATGTTTTCTGGGTAGTTTGTTTTTCTTGCTTCTTTCTGATTACACAAACACTGTGTTTTGGGGAGAGTTAGAGAAAGTGCCATGGGCAACTGTCAGAACCAGGACAGAGGCTTGGTTTTGTCACTGGTCTTTGGGCAAATTGACTTCTCTTGACTTTCCTCCTGCCCTGCTACTGGAGCTAGAAATGGTTTGCAGCGGTTTAGAGTCCCAGAGCTTGTGGCCTCCGTTTTATGGGTCTATTCTGTGAGAATTAACAGAGCCGGTGGAATTCAGACTTGATAAATGCCACTATTATTTTGCAATTATATATTAAACGTTACCTGTATTACCCTCTCAGGACAGTACACTGCACTTCCAGGGAAGAAACACGCAACATGAGATGAAGAAAATGAGGACATATTTAAATAGAATGTCTCCAGGATAGTCTAGGGAGAGATTAAACTGGAATTCAGCTGAAGTCTTGTGTAGGTACACGCACTAGTGAAGAATTAGCAAAATGGGAGAGCTAAAGGGATATGCTTAGCTTGGCATTTTTGCCCCAGCTGGTAAAATCCGGTATATCTTTTCTAATATAATGTCATTTGAATATTGTGCCCTGTTTTGGTTCGCTTTTAGTTTCTCTGAGAAAATAATTCCAAGGCTTCGCTTCTTTTCCTGCTGTTGTTGGACAAGGTTTCTTTCAGCAATGTCTGACTGGTTGACTTATGATAGGAAAAAGTGCTGTGAAATACAGTGTATAAATAAACAAAACCAGAAAGGCTTTTTATGTATTTGTTCCCCGCTAACTTCTTTCTGTGATGATAATCTCAGTGATTATTTATAACTGTATGAAAACAGTGTCTATCTGCACGAATACTGAGAAGACACACCTGATTTAGTTGTGCGTATGAAGACGGGGAACTACATAAAATATTTTTCGTTCCTCTGGTTAATTCTTGATTGCAATCCATTCAGCATTGTTATTCGTTTGCTGGCAACGCACAGACAAAAGAGCAGACTGTCACCAAAGACAATTCCTTAATTCCTATTTCAGAGGATAAAAACATAGAACTTATCATCTTATTTTATGGAAATCTACATGTATAGTAAATGTACGTCAGTTATAGCAGTTAACGATAGAGTAAAGCTGTGGATGGAGTAAGGCAGAAGGAAATCCCTCGTGGCATTGCACTACACAGATTGTGGTTACAGTTAGTGAAAACCTATTTAATCTGTGAAATTAGCACTTGCTGTGTGTAGGCATGGAAAATACGGCTGGCACCGCCTTTGCTCGGGGAGGCAAGAAGTTGTGGTACTTGACGTGCTGCGGGACGCATATGGGATGTGAAGGAGATAACCGGAACGTAGCTGGCTGTGAGCGTTTAGAGCTAAGGCAGAGCATCTTACGTGCAAAGGATCAGGCTTGTATTGGATTCTCAGTGCTGGCAGCATAAAACTTTCATTTCCTTATAGAAGCAGAGCAGTTTGAAGTGATAGATTTGCTGGTGGAAGCTGAGTATTGGTTTTCTTTTTAATTTATTATTTATAATTTAAGAAGTTGTTGTTATTTATTTTATTTTACATTATCTTTTTAAAAAGTATTTATTCTTTAAAATAATACAGTCATGTTTGGAATACAGATTTCCACAAATACATATATATATGAAGAAAAGAAAATAAATTAGATTTTGATCAGCTCAATTTGACATTGTATGTGTAAGAAGACAGTCTGTTCTTGGGCGCCTAATTTGTGCTGATGATCATAAGAATAATTTGGGGGAGGGAAAAAAGGTATCCGAAGCAGTTTCTGGAAAATGTCATTAGCAAGACTAGATACTACTCCTCCGTTAAAAATAAAACCACAGTAAAGTACCCTGTAGCGAGTTTTGCTCTTTGTAGCCAAACCGTAACTGTCCATAGGCGACGGTCAGCGTCCAGGTGAGGAAGGGAGTAGTATCTCTGCGTGTTAGGCACGCTCACAACTTGGTGTGATTCTTTAATTTGTATGTGCGTTCTCAGTGCAGGACTATGAAGAATAACCAATGTTGTGCCTGTTCAGTACCTGCGGCAGCAGGCGATAATGAAAACTATCATGAATTATACCTTAGAACTCAGCTCCCTGGTCTGTACAACCAGGCTGACTGTGAATGGTTTTAATACATTTTAAAGCTGTATCAGAACTCTTTTTTTTTTTTTCCTTCTGGTGTTCTGGTGAATAATTACAGCAGCTGCTGTTAGTGGTATTTTATTAATACTACTTAATGTCTTTAAAAGTGCAGAAATATGAGAGAAGTTGTATTTTGTTGCTGTAGTGTTATTTAAACCTTTTCCTTCAAGATAGCAAGCCCCATCAAAACTTCTTTTTAATGAGCTATGCCTTGGGAAAGGTGAAAGAACATGTGAATAATACAGCAACTACTGCTGGCTGAGGCTATGTTAAAAAGTTGGTGCTTCTCACCAAAATGATAGGCACATCACTACTTGGAATTAGGAAGTTGTGAAGTTTAAAAAGCAGTAAGACACAAATCAGATTCCATCGTGAACATGCTTTCCTTCTTAATTAAAAGATATTTTGCCAATGACATTTACAGGCTTTTTCGCTGTTGGATATGCTGCTGCTTGTGTCAGCAGTACATTTTTGCACAGCTGTTGCATAGGAAGAACGGGGAAACGTATTTCTGCATAACATCCTGGGGAGGTACAAAGTGAAGGTTCGGCCACTGAAAAAGGAAGGTATCGTCTCCTGAATATAACTTCATCTGTACGGAAGATGGTTAGAGTTTTTCAGTGTAGACTTTGGCACCAGTTCTTCTTTAAAGCAAGGTTTGTGGAGGGGTTTTTCCTAACAGGTTTATAGATCTGAGGATGACAGAAAAGACCATGATTATAATGTGTCCTGCTTAACAGGAGCGGTCCTAGTTTCCTGAAGCTAAAACTACCTGCTCAACATCTTTCTAACCCCAACTTAGCAAATGTATTCTCTATCCCTGTGCACATACTTCCATGAATCACTACTAGCAAATTCAAGAAGATATGCCAGATATTTTACAGATACAGGTGACAAAAAGCTGATCTATTCATTACCATGACCTAATAGCTAAACAGTTTTCTAGTATAACCAGTTAGGATGAAAATGACATAACACAAAGCTTTTCCATGTTTTCACATAGGAGGATGAAGAAATTAGGACCAGTGTCATTTACGAAGCCCTCTAACAAGTTATCCAAGCATCAGAATCTGAAAAGGACAAGAACATTTTTAAAGCCCTCTTTATTAGAATAGTTTAGTATATCTATCTATGTAAATACATACACACAGATACATATACAAACACACACACACCCTAACCTTTTTTTGTTATGGGACACCAACCTTATTTTTTGCAGCATGCTATAAAAAGTGACCAGTCTTGCAAACATTTGTGCTTAGATAAAAGACAGGCTACTTGTGAATGTCTGAACCTCATGTTAGATTTCCACTGGTTTCATACAAACACAGTCTTAATTCAGCAGCTAACAGCATTCAGTGCAGCTTCTTCAGAAAAAGAATTCTCTCAAGACCAGCCTTTGCAATACAGCCAAGACCAAGCCAGCAGACAGTCAGTCCTCTTCGATAAACACTGCCATACAAAGCCATTCCTTGTTGGAAGGTATTATAATTGATGGCATCAATGGAGGCAAAAGCACAACAGACATGTTAAATGACTTCTTGAATGCTGTATACTCTGCTGTATCTGGAAGTCATTAAGAAACCATTAACCATGGCTTCCCAGGTAGCCCAAATGAATGGAAAAAGTATGGGGGGGAGGGAAGACAACCCCTATTACAATTTGAAAACTGCCATAACAAAGAAGAACAGGCAGATGCAAAGGGAGAGGAAGCCTTTGAATATTAATAAGTGACTCAAATCAAGCTTCAATCCAGCACTGACAAACAGATCTAGCAAACCTGTGAAGCCACTCTCAGTCCTCAAAATGAAGTGCAAACACACTTATTCATTCAGAATGGCAGGGCCCAGCAGGGATCAAGAGTGATGCAAATGTGTCAGCGTTCCAAATGGCTGGATGCACACGGATCAGTCCCCGGGGAGACTCAGGAGTACCTTACTAGACCACTTGGTTGCTTCACGATGTAGAGACTGAGCAGCAGCCAGAATGGGCTGGTTAACCGGCTGATTGGTTGGCATTAACAGCAGCTCAGGCTCGTAATCATCTTCAATGTCAGAGGGGAGAGTGAATTCAACATCTGCATCATCCTCCTCATCTATATCTACACCAGCCTCAGCCGCTTCATTAATCACAGTCACATCAGGCTTTGCAGGTGGCAGCAAGGGTGGAGAAACAGGGGACAGTTAGTACAAGAAGCAAAATTGGGTAGAAGAGCATGAACTGAGCTGTTTTAGTGACCAAAACATCCTCTTGGTCTCTCAGGATCTGACAATGCAGCTCTAAGGTCAGGTCAGAAGGAGAAGGGGAAGGAATACAAGATTAGCAGAAGGAAACAAACATTTCACCTGTGAACCAAAGTTATAAGAAATATTAAGAAGTTACAATTCAAAGATGAGGCAACATTTTTCATCTGAGCATACAGCTTCTACAGACAGAAGCTGACTTGCAGAACAACATTTTTCTGGCAAGACAGTAGTGAAATGAATAGATTTTCTGTTTCAATGAAAGCCATTTGGACTGCACAGAAGCAGGGACAGCAGCTGATGACTGGTATTTGTGTCGCTAGAAAGCTTTGTATGGAAGCCCATTCACATATATGTGATAAGAAGAGATAGCAGCAGGAGCACAGAAAAACCACTGACACTTGCTTGCTGTAGAGTAAAAATAAAATAAGGCGGGACAAGAGGCACTAAAAGTGAGTACTGAAGTACTGCAGTTAACACAAAAAAGAGCAAAATCGGGCTATGAAAAGTGGAGGTGATAATGAATGTTATAAATGCTGTGAATACTATAGTTCTTAAAGACTGAAACAGAATTAGTAGAATAAGAGGATTATGAAGCATATGATACTGTTTTGCTACAATATGCTGTATCATTACTTTCAAAAAAACCCAAACAAACAGGAATCAAATATATTGTGTTAGGATAGATCACAAGGAACAAGTAAGTGGTATAACAATACAGGCATTTATAATACAGCAGTATTTCAATACAAAAACATTCAAGTTTACTAACTCTTTCTTTGACTAAAGCCAAGTGTGATAGAAGTCAAACCATTCTTACCAAAAGCAAGTTACATTTCCAACTGTGTTTTGCTTAAAATACGGGCTTTTATAGAAATAACTTCTACACCAATGAAAACACACTGAGGTTTTGGAAGGCAGCTGTAACTTTTATATACTTCCAAATCAACTCATCTTCAAAGACAACTTCTATTTAAGACTTAATCTAATGAAAAGTTTCCAAATATACCTCATTCTCCGTTTTAACCAAATAAAGGGGAAAGGCAGGGAAAGCTAAAGCAATAGACAGTGTTCAGTTTGTGCTCCACGAGAAAAAAGGAGTACATAAAAGCCCAGAATCCACTCAGTGAAGAGGAGTTTGTGTGAAGGAGAAAAATTAAATCAATTTTACCTCTTACAGGAATGAAGAATGTTGCTCACTCCACAATAAGCATCCCATTATAAAGTACCAGACTAACTTAATTAGGTAAAAAAGCAGAAGATAGTTGACAGTCTATTGTGATTTAGTATGAGCAAGAAAGACCTTATATTTCTGTCTTTCCAGGTCTAACCTATATTCCTTAGTAGCACTGTTCATCAATCCCTCTTCCACCCAGTAAGCGACTTCAGAGACTACAAAAATGTTTTAAATACTTCTTCCCCTGAAACATGCCGTAAAAATAACTGTACTCTTATTGCTAAAATGGGACTGCTAAAAAGAATTAGAAGGACAAATGCTAGGCTAACTTACTGGTTTGTTGGTCGCAAGTTAAGGAAATGGGAAAGAAAATAGTGTTTTATCATTTAAAGACACTAAACTTAGATCTCTCATAATCAGCAAGGAGTTTTACGGTCTGCTGCTTGGCTTTGATAAGTGTTTTAACAGTTGCACTATTTAATTTAGAATGTATATAGTATATGTAGGTAATTCAGTATGTACATAGTAAAAGCATTTTGTTACCTACTGTGTATTGTTTAGTTACCCATTTTGGAATTCAAACATCAAAACACTTTCAGAAAGCTGAAATTAAGGCTTTGGCCTCAAAACTACCTTCTGAGATGAGTAATACATTCCACCACTATGCCTTTAGTAATACAAACATGTATTTGGTATATCCAGAAGTATGGGGAAAAGAGAACTTTTCATTTTATGGAAGAGACACTCAGATTTGAAGAACTTCACTTGTATTTTATCTGTACTTCCAAAATGGATGTTCCTTAAGCACAAAGCACTGAAGTTGATTCTATAAGCTATTGAATTTTATCTCCTCATTCGCCATGTAATTTGGTGGAGAAAAAGAGGGGGAGATTTTAAAAGCCAAATTCTGACCTTTAATTTATACCTGCAGAAGCCTAAATATCAGAATTTTTTACTCAGTTGTTGCCAGAGGAATAATGTAGCTTTTTGAGGGGAAAGCAAAAAAATTATATTAGCATTTATAAGAATGACGAGTTCACACTGCTTTGTCATAGCACTGAAACGGTAAGGAAATGAAGGATTTTGGCCTTGATAGCATGTGACTCACTACAAAAAAGAATGAAACCAGGCCATCTATAGACAGTCACTTTTTCAATCATAAATGCACCAGATTAACTGCAAAGTAACTTGCAGCTCCTTCCAGAATTAAAACAAACCAGCTCACGATTCTTGCAGCTGCCATCTGCAACATCCATACAGACCTTTCAAAGTCACTTAAATATAGCAATTGGCTTGTCAGCCTAGAAAGACATAAGTATTAGTGGCTCTCTAGGCAATACTAGCATCAAGGATCACAAACAGCTTAACATACGAGGCATATTTGTGTTTAGAGGTATGTTAATAAAGCATTCTAGCAATCCTGAGTATTAGAACAGTTGACCCTAGTTCACTCCAAACTTGAAAGGGTTTCTAATTCCTCCTACGGCAGTGTTTTTACTTTTTGGTCTATAAAAGACTTTCTGTCATTGAGACAACTGACTTTGGACCAAATGCGCTGATCCTAAAAAAATTTTAAAAAATAACACGTAACTTCTTACCTTGCTAGACCATTTCCTGGCTTCATCATGCAACTGCCTAGCAGCCATCATCATGGGCTGATTAATAGCTTCTCCTGCTTTCTGCTCTGGGAATTCTTCATCCTTTTCTTCAGGTGGTGGTGGTCTGGGAGGAGGAACCTCACCTTCTGGAAGTGGTGGTTTTGGAGGAGCAAGCTCATCAGTCAGCTAAGAAAGGCAAAAATCTTATTCAATGCAACAAAATAGTACACAGATTGAGTAAAGGATGTTGTCATGGCAAGACATGATTTCATGACCTCATGTCTTTTCCAGTTTTTCAATAAATGCTATGTTTTAATCTCTTCTTTTGAAAGCTGAATTGGTGTCTTTGAGACTTAAGGTTACTTATACGCATCGCTGGCCAGACAATGCATTTTATTTCTAAGGAATGAAAATATACTTGAGTAATTTCAGTATGCATTCCATATGTCGGTGACAACTGTGTATTGTATTACAAACTATGTTGCACTTACATGAAGCTGCTCAAGGTCAGGAGGAGGAGGGGGGAAATCTGGTTCCTGAGGCTGGAAGGCTTCTCTGACTTTGGCCACAGCTCCCAGAATTCTGTATCCAGAATCCAAGAAACTCTTCTGCAAACCTGAACAAAAATCCCATTACCAGTTTAATAGCATTCTGTAATATTTAGAACTGCAACACTACCCCAAAAAATTACTTCTGTAACGTGCTGTGCTGAGTACACTTATATCTGTGAAAAACAGATGTTTAAAAACTACCAAATTATTTACAGTGGATTTACGTTTGAAATATTAAGTGTCATATGCAACATGCATAAAATAAAGCCCAGGCTGAGTAATAGTCACTACCAGTAGCCAAAGTAATTCCCAAAACAACTTTTAGAATAAAAGAAATCATGTAATATTTTGTTATATAAAGTAGTACTACTGATAACTAGTAACAAATACTTCTAACAAAGATTATGAAATCACATAATAAACTAGAATGCTGAATCCTTTCCCCTTGAATATGCCAAAGGTCTTTGATTGCATCTTAAAAGAGCAGGATTCAGCAGTTAGTGGTGTGACCTTGATTTCACCATTCTGGGATTTAAGTGTAGACAATATTTGCATAAAAGGGGATGCACAGCTGTACAAGACAAAACAAGGACTACTTCACATCTTCAGCCAGTAAAAAATACATTTGAAATCAGCTGACTAAATCCTTACCAGGGTCAGAAATGTTTCCTGCCACAGCTTTGGCATCCATTACCAACGGTGATATAGTTTTGCTTAGCTCATCAGAGGCTACTTTAACAGCCTCCCGGAATTTGGGGTCTTCTGAATTTTCAACCTCCCGTTTTGCTACCAGTAGGATGCGGTTTGCTCGTCTAGCAATGCTGGTGGCACCAGCTACCAGCATCTGAGGTTGCATGTTGGCCATTGCAACTTTACATTTATCAAGATCTTTCTTAATAGCCTCTTCTGATGCATCCAACAGAGATTTAGTGTCAATGGCTTCATCCACCAACCCTAGAATAAAAGTTAAATGCATTAATGTTCTAGTTTCATCTGTGGAAAGGGACATTTGGTGTTCCAGAGACTGTTCACAACCAGAGAAGTTAGTATTTCCAAACTGGGGGGGATGGGGTGGGGGGTGAACACGATGAGACAGGATGGGGACACAGAAGGGGGCATGGAAATCAGAACAAATGTATTACTGCAGTTTTATTTCTGATTATGTGGTACCTCTATCACAGTAACTATGGTCAAGCTTGCTCCCCCTAATGATATCCCAAGCTCTTACTCACCTACTGTGGAATGTTGCTTGAGTCAAGAACAGGCTTACACAGTATATGCAGCAGAGATTCCTTCCTCCCACCAAATTTCTTTAAGCATATTCAGTACTTTTTGTACCTCTCCCATTTATTCAAAAGGAAATATCCCTCTGGCTGGGCTGTTACTTAAGGGTGATACATAGTGACAAGGCAGTAAGATTTAAAAAACCCCCCAATTTAATTATGGGGATGGAGAAGGAGGTAGTATGCAATCAGGAGATTAGCAGACCAGCACAAATGATCTGTACTTTGGAAGGACTGAAACATTTTAAGTGTCTCAGCAAGATTCAGTAGATCAGTAGCTTTATTTTATTCACTGCTTTAATGAAGCTGTTACACCATTTTGAACATGTCTTCTTACCCCCAACGTAATTATCTGTCCTCATTCAACATGCCAAGATTATGTAGGAAAAAGCCCTCAAGTTGGTACAGTGATATATTGCTAGAATAGCTATCACAGTGAAAAGTAATGGTATTGTTTTTCCCCACAAAATAACTTAAGCTGAATTTGCTTCCTTACATATCAACATTAACACTTACGAAGCAAGCTATTTTGTTTATACTGTAACATATACAGATTTCTGAAGATGAGAGCACATTCCCACTTCTCTTAATATTTTTTTTTTTAAATCAGTCATTATGTTACACATTTCATCAATCCAAACAGAATGATGGGGAGGGTTGAAATCTATACCAGCTAGTTAGCCACAAGTATAATCTTCAACAAAAATTCCTGCTTTACCTGTCATTTTTTCTACATTATCAATCCATTGGTTTTTCATAGTCTCAAAATGTTCATAAGCAGCTTGATTTCCAGGATTTCTCAGGAGGATACGAGCAGCTGATACTACCTGCCAATGGAAAACATTTTAAATTATGGAAGTATCAATATATAACGGCATGACACATTCTTGAAAATGCATTTGGGTTTTTTTCAGTACCGGATGTGTAGCTCCTCATTTGGAATACTAGTTCATTAATTCTAGTTCAACATCTAGCTACTTGAAAATTCACAATGCTTCTGGAAATTGTTGACATAAACACTTTTTTTCTGCAACTTCAGTTACATGGTAATATATCTTTAGTGCTTTCAAGAAGTATTTTAAAGTACAATAGTAATTACACTACCAAAACTTTAGATGGAAGTTTAATTTGAAAAAAAAAAAAAAGATTCAAGAGCGTTTTTTCCACTTACATATTTTACTAAGCCTCAAAATAATTTTGTTTAAAGGGTAAGTCACTAACATTTGTGTCCAGAAGTTGAAGAGTAAGACATGTCATTTAATCAGTTTGTTCTACTTGGTATCATGCACACAAATATTTGTCATTCCCCTTTTAAGAGTGTCAGCACTATGTTCCTTTCTGGTATTAACATCATTCTCTGAGAACAGAAGCGTAATGAACATTCTACAGAAGTCACCCCCAAAGGAAGCAAACCTGTGGGGTAAGTTCCCTTGCTGATTTCACCGTTGCCTGAATTCCCTCCACAGTAGTTTTATTTGCAGTTCCAACTGCAGCTGCTTTTTCTGCTGTAGCTCCCAGTCTAGCAGCATGGTTTTCAAAGTTTGCTGCTCTTTCATCAAACACCTAGTTGTCAGATGAGAAAAAACATTAAAAGAGCTTAACTTTCCTAGTAGAATACACAATTTCTTCAAAGCATCAAATATCAGAGACACTTTCATAACATCCAAGCTTCATTCATCTCCTGACAAGATGCAAAAGGACACAAAAGCTTTGAAGCCGTTTTATTTTTTTTCATCTTCATATTACTGGACTTTCTTCTTTACTAACTCATTTGGGCAACAAAGAATACTACGACACTTTATAGCTTTGAGGTATTAAGTACACTAATTCCTGATGACTACTGCTGTAACAAATCCTGTGTTAAAGCTATTTTAGCTCCTACATTAATCTTCAAACCCATAATCCAAAAGGAAATATATTTGGAAGATAAATATACGTGTTTACCCTAAAAAAATAAAGCTTCATATTTGAGAAAAAATCCCTCCTTCCGTAGCCCTTAATTATTCAAGGCACAATACTTTGACAAAAAGCTCTCCTGTCGTAAAGCTAAATTCCCCAGGGCCTTGGGAATCATTTTGATCATGTTCAAATCAACTATTCAAACAGAGCTGCCAGACATGGAATTTTAGATAATTCATATGCAGCCAGTTGTTTTGAAGTGCAGGAAACTACCCAGCAAGAGAATATGTTAAATCTGTTAATCAATCTTGGCATGAATTTTAATCAGCTTATATAATGTTGAGATATACAATCCACTAACTAGTGTGTCAGTGATTTTTGCACAAGAATTTTTAGCATGCTGAAGGCAATGGGTTAAGAACATCAGAATGAGAAATCTTTGCCATTTATTGAAGTCCAGGGCAATACAGTTTCCACGGATATACAGCACAATTTGCAGTATCCTAGAGTCCAGAGAGATTTGCATGGCAATCATTAAGCTGTCAGAATTAATAAGCATGTATCACAAGCTTAAGAAAAAAATATCAATTTGTTTTTAAAAATACTGATTAATTTTTCAAAATACCAGTTCAGGTAAAATTAAACAATAACTGAAGCTTCACATAGGAAAAAAAACCCTGGGTATACTTGCCTCATCTCTATTGGGAGCATCAGAGGGAGGATTCATGGCAAATTTTAGAGTATAACAGATCAGGAAGGTCAGGAGATCATGAAAAGGGGAGTGTATTGAGTTTCT
>JANZLP010000080.1:20669153-20681711 GCA_026930925.1 Chelictinia riocourii
CTTTGGCTCCAAGTTCCTAAACGGTGCGTGCCCTTATGTTCTGGTTTTCCATTTTTAGTTTCTCCCTGTATTGGCCATTGGTGTGGTTACTTTACTGGCAGGAGTTTGTTGTTATAAAAAGGCTATAGGGATGACTATCGTATCTCACATTATCAGCAGGGAAGTGATTGCTCTTTGCAGCTTCTGCTGGAGGAAAAAGCCGCAGATGAACGAACAATAAAAAAAGATTTGTTTCTAGTGCCTATTTATAGCACCAGGAGTTTCGAATTTTGCCCAAGCCCTGGGATTTGGGGGACTGATATTGAGTACATTTGGAAATAACTGGATGCAGATTGAGGTATTGGGTTGCTCTAACTTCCATCATAATCTTCCCTACAGCTGGGTGTGAGTGTAGGATGGGTGGAAGAGCATAGAGCATCCACAGAGACTCTTCAGAAACCTGAGTGAGAAACCCAAGTACCCGTGATAATCCTCCCTAACTCTCAATTCTGGTCTTGACCACTGCTGGCAAATTTCTACGGAAGGCTGGGCATATCCTATGATGGGGCTTTACTCCCAATTCACATCAGGTAAAACAGAAAATAAATCTCTTCTTTTTGCCTCCCTGCACCTGCTTGATTTGAACCCCAGCGTGTACTTTCCCTCATTGCCAATTTTTGTGCCCCCGTGTCCAGCAGCACCCTTCTCTTCCCAGCTTCCTCACCCCACCTGCCCGTTCTCTGCCACCGATTAAAGTCCAATTTGGGTTCCTTATTTCTGTATCGTCTTGTGGAAGCCGAAACACACACACAGGTTCAGAGTTAACACGGTCTTCGTAGCCACGTGCTCTCTTCTGGGACAATGATAGAAATGTTAATTTGAAATCTGAGAGTCCTCAAAATGTGTGCTTCCTCCCACATCCGAGGAAAAGGACAGATTCTGCCAGGTGCAGCCTCCCTTCCCAGTTACCCCGAGGCACGAGTCCGCTCCCGGGGTGCAAAACAAACAGTTGCGCTGGGATCTACAGCAGGGATCCCTGTTGCGTGCAAAGACTTTTGTTTTACAAGATCATCTCGCACTTTCAGAAACATTAATTTTTAGAAACACAAATGCTGTTTACTGGGAGGTGCTTATTTCCAGCCCGTGTCTTCCAGACCAAAATCAACGGGAGTGAGACAGCTCCTATTTTTTTCCTTCGCTGAGACGGAGGGAAGGGAAGATCCATCCTGCCCTCAAGTGTGATTTCCTGATCTATAACCAGTTCCCTCGCCTGCAACCCACTCTGGCACATTGATCTTTGTGCATTTAAATATCGGTAAAATAGATTTCAGTTCCATCCCCAGCTTTTCCACTGTCCTGATAAGATGTAACACCCTGCAAGTATAGGATGTGGCTAATTGAAGGCATTGAGTTGAGCAGGCAGAGTGCTAAGGGGATCTTGCACCAAGCCCATGTGCTGAGCCTGTAAATTTTGGGAATGAATTCTTTCAAAAATGTGCTTTTTTCATCAGTCAAACATCTTCCGGTGTGTATCTCTGTGTATCGGTGATGGTTGTCTATTTCTGTGAATTTTGCAATACTTGTTTATTTTATGGTGGCTTGGAAGGCTGTTCAATTTTCACTGCTGTTACATGACATTCTCTTGTGCAAGGTATCACTTTACTAGTGTTCTTTTATTATTTTTCTTAACGTGCATGTGTTCACAGAGCAGCCCTGAGAACAGCATGCCATGATCATTTTTCCTTACAAATGAAGGGAATAGCTGACTTTTCCTATTCATTTTCCAAATGTCACTTCATAAATTCAGCTGGTTTGTAACCACTGAAACCATCCTGGGCGGGATCTGCTGTTTACTTATTTCCATAAACAAACTTTTAAACTCATTTGTCCTGTTTCTAACGTTTTCAATACTGTTTCTTTGAAAGCTTCAAAGAAGACTCTCAGGATAATTAGTTTAAATCCTGAAATCCTTTTTTTTTTCTTGGGGGTTGTCTTGATATTCTTGACTATGGGGATGAAATATCAGCTATTTATAGACTTTTTTTCAAGAAAAAAACACAAATATGAAAATATTTATTTTATCCTTAAAAATAATGATGCTTAAAAATAATCCTTTACTATACCCTCCTAAAATTCTCATGCAATGTACCTCTCGCTCTCTTTTATATCAAACGTGTTCAGTTTAGAAGACAGAACACGAAACTTCTTAAGTTCTAACGTCTTCAGATGGATCTGGCCTTTTTTCTTCTACTTAAAATTTTATGCAGTGCAAAGAGGGTGCTCTGGGAATGCTTGCCAGCACCTTTGCTAGCAATGCAGAGGAGAATTTGGATCATTCCTCCAAAGCTCTGCGCTAGCTCCGCAGTTCCAGTCTTGGTAACGTATAAGTAGCAAAGCAACTTGAAATCCTGACCTTATAGCAGTCGAAGAAAGCCTGGTCATTAATTTTGAAAATGTTAAATGCTCTCTTGCTAATTTAGCAATGCATGGTGGCATGTGACTAATGAAATAGTTGCTCAAATTAGTTTACTTGACTGGGGCTCGGATCTGTGCAGATTTTGAAACGTATGGAATATATGCACTTTTGGTTCCCACAGGAAAACCACACTGCTGACAGGCGTAGAGAAATCTGGGATAAACTGGCTAGGAGACAGGGAATATGGCTATACGGCCAGCTCGCCTTCCTACGGAGGTAGACGCTCCATTGTAACCTGTGAGTAGTCAATGTTACCAGAGATGTGCGAGCTGCTCCTGCAAGGTGCGTAGCCCAGTCTTGGCTCTTGTCTGCCAGAGCACGGAGGGAGGAAGGAGGTGCAGAAGGCACTTGGAGCGGGAGAGCCACCGTCCCAGCATCAGTCCAGCCTACCCACGTACTTTCCTAGGCAGAAATACTCTTTTGCAATTCCTCATCACCATTGCAGACGCCTGGTTCCTCTAGGGCTTAAGGGGGAAGTGGGATTTAGTGACTGCGTCTCAAAAAACATGTTTGGTTTTTGTTGCGTTGTGTCTTTACCCCCCCCAACAGTGCCCACTGAGGTCAGAGCGCTGCACTCGCTTTCGCTGTACACACTCTAACACAGGCTGAAGGAAACATCTCTGTGTTGCAGGCCGGTGGTTTTTTTCTCCTCCCCACAATCATTTTAAGCGCCGTGTAATCTGTGGTACCTGTACTCAGGTGCAGGACCACGCTGCTCTGAACACGAACAGGCTGCCCAGGGGAGTGGTTGGGTCACTGTTGGGGTTTTAGGAGTTCTCCTAGTTTTTTTCTGTTCTACAGGTCTTTCCCAGTAGCCCAAATCCCAGTGGGCTTTTTAAGCCCCTGTGAATACAGGCCATGAGTGAGAACAAGGATGTTAAGGCTCCAAAGGCAGTTTCTGAAAGCTTGTGGAAAGGGTTCTTTCCTTTCCCTTCCCTTGCTTCCACTTCTCTTCTAGGCATCTGAGTTAGCTGGTGTAGGCTGCAGCTTGACTACTGGAGTAACTTAGTATTTGGATGTGCTTTATCTTCTGCTGTTACTGTGTCATCCCCGGTAAGTCAGTTGGTGTAGACTGTGGTGATAGCTGTGAAGAGAGAGATGTAATTTATTGATGTTGAAGACAACTCTCCTCTGAAGGAAGAGGTTTTCTCAATCCCAGGGGAGCGGTGAGAAAAGGAGGAGTGGTGTGACACAGTCTGAAGTCTGAGGTGAAAAAAGGAGGGAGAAGAGCTAGAAACCTTTAAACTTAAGTGCACTGGGGTTTTTTCCTTCCTCTGAACCCTCTTCTTTTACAGGTGGGACTGAGCATAAGGTAGCTCAAGCAGATGAGTTTTACCCCAAATTCTCTCTTGAAGGAGGTTATTTCCTGACCCTGTTGCTTTGTTCCAATCTGCCATGGATTCCAGAGGAGTCTGCAGTTGGTGGTCTTGCTTCTGAGTGACAGGTCTCCTTGTCTGTCTAGCAGAATATAGTCAGTGTGTAAAGTTCCATGCAGCTCTGGAGATGTGCGAGATGTGTGTGTAGATCCTGCTGCTGTGCTTGCTGCTAGAGATCTGATGTCATACACCTGACTCAAAATGTGGCTTCAGAGGGGATAGTCCAGTGCTCTCTCTGGGACGCACTTACTAGATACACATTTCAAATAGCATGGGTGCCCGGGAAGCTTTTGCAGGGAAAACAGCTTGTTAAACCTCTTGTATTGGTCTCCAGTGCCTGCCAGATACACTTAGCATTTCTACTGTAGTAAAGCAGCTGCCATTCTGAAAATGTCCATGTGTATCTTGGGTTTTTTCTTTTTTTTTTTTTTTTCCCCTCCTACCATCTTGTGTCAAAGCATATAACATTTGTGGGTGATGGGTCATGTAATCACCCAGGGTGGCTGGAGGTAAAAATAGACGTGGAAGAAGGAACTTGTCTTTAGTGCCCCCTGTAATACACAGGGACTTGCTGGAAGGTCGTTCTTGGAGGCTAGTAGAGAGTGTACCTTGGTGATGCCAAGCAGGAGTTCTTTCTGTTGTTTGCCCAAAAAGTTGGTATGCTGTTAAGTTTAATTTTGCCAGCCTCAGTGCCGCTCCATGTACTCCATTTGGGTATCAAATGTCCTCCGTTGAGATTGTGTCGGAGAGATTGGAAGAGTTGAAGTTGCACAGCTTTATTTTGTAACTGGTGCCAGTGCAGAGGCAAAGCTCAATCGTGACAGATGTGCTTCTTCAGTGCAAGTTAAAGCAGTGATTCATAGCACTTGTGTTACTTTAAATATTCCTGATTTTTGGACTGCAGGATTGAAAAGCAACTTCCAACTCTGCCCATTTTTGTTTGACTTGTATGTCATTTGGCCTAGAACCTGCCAGCTCTGCAGATTAGGATATTGTGTTGCGTCTACTGCTTGTTATGAAGCTGCCCGAATTAAAATTTTCAGTGTTGCGTGATCAGTGCAGAGCAATGATCCACAGCCTTCTCTGTCTGTCTGAATTGCTCTTGCACTTAATAAGGATGATGTAGAGGAGTGAAGTGTTGGTCAGCTTGTCCTTTGTGTGGAAGCATTTCTACAGCAGCAGAGTGGGAGTCGAGCTTTCATAACGCACTTGTCTTCTCCAGACAGCCAAATTCAGCATCAGGGATGTGAAAAAAGAGGAACAAGGTAGTTTGCTTTTTTGATAACCATTATCAAATATTGCTGACAAGTCCAGGTGACTGGCTGCTGCTAGCAGTTTATGTTGCTGCAGAGCTGGTTACCCAGCTTTAAGGAAGCATGTTATGCCTTGTGGCTCTTTGTACACTTAGTTTCTTCAGTAGTCTTGAAGCTGCATTTAAAAAAACTTTCCCTCCACCACCTCACAAATGGTCAAGAAGTTTCTTGGTTTTCCTAGGCTTTTCAGCCTGCTATTCTCCCTGATGAAATATGAAATATTAACTGCTGAATTTTTTTCTCATTTGAAAACAGCTGAAACTCCTTCCCCATCTTAGAAACAAAACTCAGGTCTCACCAATGCAGTTGGCTTATCTGAAGTGGTGGTGGGGGCCAGCTTGGGAACAAGGAAACATACAGCTTGGCTGAGCCAGAGGAATTTATATTCTTCCTTCTGCATCTCTGAATTCCTGGATCCTGCATTGCAGTGACCTGGTGCTGCTGAGACCTGCCTCCCTGCCACACTGTTACCTTGTCTGCTAACTAGCTGTAGTCTGATATTTATTTAGCTGGTTCATCTAAATCCACTGGCACGTGATGTGATCAGCTGATGGGGAGAAGAAAGGAGCTCCTGTCCAGAAATGAGCTCACTTGGTGGGATTTCTCTTTGTTAAGCTGTGCACTTCAGATGCTCTGTGTGTAGCGCAATCAAGACAGAGTTGCTGGAGTTCTTGCACAGGTTGCTGTTGCTGTGTGTGTGGCGGAGAGGTTGTCAGTACGGCTGTGTCGACTTTGGAGCAGCTCCGTGCCCTACTGTCTTGCTTACTGCATGTCCACTTTAAGAGGGTTCATCTGCAATGCAGCTGTTAGCGGGGAAGTTCTGTAAATCAAGAGGGAGCGAGCACAAGGAAGCCCTATGTCTGCAGTTGTGGCTGGGTCCTCCTCACAGCACAGGGAAACTTGTTCAGAAAGACTTTTTGAAGGAGGAGGAGTTGAAAGGGATGGTAGCACAGTTGCTGGTGCTAGGAGCCCCTCCTTTCTGTGCCTGAGTCTGTACCAGCTGCTCAGGAGCTGGAAAACGAGTGGAAAAGCACAATGGGCATCAGCCCTGGAACTGGAAAATCCTGTCACGGTTTTCTCCTCACTCCGCCACAGAGTCTAACCAGGTGTTTGCTTAGGCCCAGTCCTGTCAGGATGTCTTTATTGCACACTCGCTTCTCACACAGGATGTCCTGTTACAATTCGGAGCTTGTGAGCTTCTGCACGTGACTCAGAAGCACACAGAGGCCTCACCAGTCGCAAGCTTATTACTGTGCCCTCCCCTGTTGCACGGGCTGTCCAGGTGACCACTTGCTGGTGCAAGGGTGTGATGCCGGTGACCTGTGGGGATGCTGTGATGCCAGGGAGGAAGGAAGCCCACAGGTGGAGTCAGCTGGTGTGCCATGGCTGTGCAGGCGTTGTACCTGGCAGGCTGGGGACTGCTGCTGAGTGACTTGGTACAAGGAGGAGGAGAGGAACCATGTGCTGCCGTAGCCCTGCTGTGAGTGGGGCAGATGTGCTGTCTGAGAGGGAGCTCTGCAAGGATTGCAGCCCCTCAAGCGCATGTCAAGGAGGCTGGCTGGGGACTGTGTGGTTTTGAGCATGTGGATGAGGACTGGATGACTTGCTGTTCTGCTCTTCCCCTGCCCCTCTGCTTCTCCAGTGTGCAGGAGCCCTTTGAAAGACTGCCTGGGTATCAGCCATGCCTGGGAGCACTTGCTGGATTGCTTGCTGGTTCCCCAGCCACAAGTTTCTGAGGATATTCTGGTGAAGAAAGTCCTCTATGGTTTCTGCAGTCAAGCAGCTGGGAAGCATGATGCCTTCCCACAGGGATCCGCAGGGATACCTGGAACTCCATGGGCAGAGCTGGAGAGGGCCTCACAGGACCTTCCTTAAAGGTGGCTGCAGCTGGGGAGAATGCATGGTCCTTTTCACTCTGAGGCTTAGCAGGCAAGGCTCCCTCCTTCGCTGCATTTAAATGTATTCTGGGCAGACTTGGTTCTGGGCTTCTACTTTGGTTTCTTTATTTCCAGTTGGGAAAGAATCTCCTATTGACAGTCATTGGTGATGCATGAGGAATTGGGGTATGGTTCACCACCTGCTTTTCCTCCTCTGTTTCCTCTCTGCTTCTCCTGTTTGCCTGGGCATTAGTTACCCCTCTCGTAATAACCGAATTGTGCTAACCATGTATAAGCAATGTTCCCTCCCCTTTTGCCACGGGACTGGCTGACTTGTTGTAAGAAGTTATTTTTAGGGTTTGCTTCCTGGGATATTCTACCCGTGGCCAGTTATGGTGATGAAAATGTCACTGAGATGCAGAAAGGACTCCCAACTCATTGCTATCATGCCTGATCTTTCTGTTGTAAGGGTGTTCACGGGGGACATGAGTCCCTTACCACTACATCACCTGTGATTAGGGAGACACCACAATGACTGTGCAGCGTGACTCCCTGTGGAAAGCACACCAAGCTTCCAGTGTGATCCAGATAGATTATGTGGCAACTGAATTGGCCCGGGGGAAAAAAAAAGAAATAAGAAAAAGGAAAGAAGAAAAAGCCTTTCTTTGGTTGCACTGGAGTTTGTTTCTGCCCTTCTTCTTTTTTGTACATAAGGATGTCAGTGCTGCAGAGCTGTGTGTCTGGTGTACAGGGCTTTCCCTAACAGGCAATTTGCATCTTGTACTGGATGTATTAGGTTGCACTCAGTTACTGCCAAATGCCTGGTCTAGACTAGAGGAGAAGGTGTGTGCTTATTCTTTTTAAACACTTCTCCTGCCCCAGAATCTGCAGCTTGCAACGCCTGAAAAAGTTGATCTTTGTGGTAGCTATAGTCAGCAAAGCATGAATGTAATATGGACAAGTTGCATAGTCCAGCCAACTGAGGCCATGGGTTGACAAAATGCAGTCTCTGGTGCCAGTGTTACTTTAAGGAGCGTCTGCCTCTTTGGAGATGTCTGTTCCCTTCACTGTATTGCAGCAGGCCCCTTTCCTTTTCTGTCTCATCCCTTGGATCAGGAAACCAAGCTCAGAAGAGCCCTTCAGTAAGGAATTACTGAAATGATAGGGATGGGAAGGCATTTGGTTTCCAGATAGGTTTCTTGGAGCAGCCATGGAAGTGTTTGCTTGGTTGTAGCTCTGGGAACCAGGATTTCCTGCAGATGGGACTGAGAAAAGTGCATGTGGAGTGGTGTGTTAGTGCACCAGACTGGCGGATAGCTCAAGTGCCTGTATTGTACTCCTGGAAGAGAGCATGGGGAGCAGAGACCCCTGAGTGACTTTGGATGGAGGTAGCAGGGAATAACAACTTGGGTTTTCAGGCCTGATGCCATTGGGACCGGGAAGCTGGGTGGCTGTGGTGCAGGGATGGTGGCAGCAGTCTCGAGGGGCTGGGCGCTGTGCCCGTGCAATGCGGAGCCTTGCCAGCTGCCTGAAGGGGAGCCTGGTTACAGAAAGATTGGGAGACACTCCTCCCTGACTAGACAGAGCGTCTTCAAAGTTGTCAGTGCTTAGAAACCGTTTTGTGTATATTTTAAAGTAATCCTTACATTTAAAGTTGCTTTAGTGAGTGGTAACTTTTCCTCTTAAAATGTCTTGTCACTTTCTTGCTTCTGTGCAATACCTAGAAGTACCCGAGCACCTTGCATACACAGGATCAAGCTTTTGGACTCTTCAGGAGCTGGAGGCAGCCACGCTCTCTCTTTCCACCCTACCCCACCCTGCCCCATGTTCTTAACTGCTGTGTGGACTTACTGATATGTGGTGTATTTTGCCCTTTTGTATAGAAGTGTTTTGGTGGCTCTGCTATAGGTGACATCTGGTGTGGTGCATGTATGCATTTTAAGTCTTCTCTCACTGAAATTTCTTGGTAGCCTGCTCTGTATTTACAGCTTGCTCTGTTTAATTTAAGGTTATCCTAGTATTGCTAGGGGAACTTAGTCTTAAAATAGATGGTTTGGCCTTTTTTTCTTCTTTTTTAATTATTCTAATCCTCTGAGACTTGGTGTTTCTTGTCAGAAGAACGTATTTTGACAGAGGTATTATCTTCTTTGGAGACGAGTCATTCAGCACTTGGGTACAGAACCATTCATCTGTGTTCTCAAGAAGATTTTCCAGTTAGTTTACTCCGCTCCTTCATGTCCCTTAGATACCAAATCAAGGCAGCATTTCCAGCATCCTTCCCCCTTTCAACTGGCTTGGAATAGCTAAAAAATAAGCAATTGAATATAGGCTTGCTGTTGCGTGGATACAGGCCCCCCCAACGTGTCTCGTGCAGTGAAGAATGGCGTTCTGCTGAATACCAGCATTAGGAGCATGCAGAAATTCTGTAGTTTTGTTTCCCTCCTGAGTTTTCATCATTTGGGTTCAAACACAGATTTCCTTGGTTCCTTCAAAAGAATTCCAACTGTTTGATGACCAGTGGTTGCATTATAATATAGCATTTTATTCAAGGCCACATTGTACAGATGTGTTATTGGGAAACTGGGGGCTGGATGCAGTAGATCTGCAGACTTGGACAGCCCTGACAGTGACGTCTGAATTAAAGGTCACCCACACAGGCCAGCCTCATCGTGGTACCCCGCTTTTGAGGACCCTTCTTTTTCTCCCACCACGGCCTCATCTGGGAAAAATAACCCCTCTCGCCACCTGAAAGATGTCATGATTAAGCTTAAAGATTGGCAGCCATGTTATTGCCTGTCGTTATCCCCTTAGGCCTCTGGGATTATTGCTTTCACTGACCATTATCAGCGCTCTCCCAGGAGCTGTGCTGCGTTAAATGGCCTCTCCGATGGCTCCTGCAATCCATCGCAAACCCCCACGCTGCTAAAAGGCCCCAGCAGCCGCTGACAAATCCCAGCACCAAAACACCCAAAACTTTTCTGGGCACTAACACAGAAGCAGCAATAGGTGAGATAGGTACCGTCTCACCAGGCTGCTTCATTACTGTTCAGCAGGCAGACAGCCATGGCCAGGTTGCCCACAAAGCTTTTAAAGAGCATCTCGGTGCTGTGATCATGATGCAGGAAAGTCTGATTTTCCAGCTTTATCCACTATTTACCTGCGGCAAACCTGCTGAGTGCCGCTCTTTATAATAGCACAGCTATCCGTGGCCACTGCTTGTCATTTAGTAAGACACCAGAGTCCATCAAAAATTCTTACTGTATGGTCCAACCACAATTTTAGAAAGAACACTGCAGTTTCCTTCAAAAAAAAATAATCATAAGATAAAAATCCCTTTCTTCTGTATTTTGACAGCACAGGAAAAACCCACTTTGGGTGAGCTTTCAAGAGGGTTTCCCAAATGATGGACACGCAGAAACCACTGCCGATCTCTCCAGAGCACCCTCTTTTCATTTTGACAATTAAATGCATTAGCGTAAGGTTCAGCATTGGCTGCAGCTGCAAACACTCCAGCTGAAACCTGCAAACTACATACTTGTTCAACCAGATTCATGTTATTATCTTTTCCCTTTCCCTTCATTGTGGCAAGAGTAACAATTTAATTAGATGGGGGAAGAAAAAAAAAAAAGCCCGTATTATTTATAACTATAGCGCAAGATATTATTTTTAGCCAAAGAACTCTTAAGAAAGAAACAATGCCCAGACCGATTTTCATGTACAACTTCCTGAATTTGTGATTCAGAGCCAAATTTCAGGGACAAGTTTAATTTACGTTTTGATCCTTTTGACCTCAGTGTGTGAGCAAGAGCTCTGGTTTTAGTGCCTGCAGCTTCGCTGCTTCCAAGCTCTATAGATCGAAAACTCAACAGGTCCATCAGATGCAAAATCAGCGATGCTTCAGTAAAGGCAGCCTTCGGAGAAATAAAGCTGTCAGCCTCCTGTGGTTCTCGGGGAAATTTGGGAGGCGGGGGAGTGTCTGCCCCGGCACAATACCACGCTGACAGGAGCGGGATGTATCCCGTTACGGGAACTGCGCGTTCGCAAACAAGTGCCAGAGTCACAGGCTGTTCTGTGCTGTGCAGCGGAGATAACACGGACAGACTTCACGCTGCAAATCCACCCTCCCTGGCAACTTTTTCTTTTTTTTTTTTTTTTTTAACCTAAACTATATTTGACTTCGCTGTCAAGTACTTCAGCACAGCTGCTATTCTCAGGTTCTCCTAAAATACACACAGTAGGTACTGTACTACTGCACATATAAACATCTACCTTCCTACCGCAGCTATTTATGATTAAATTAACTTTTCTCCATTTCTGATTTCCTCTCTCTGGGCCATGTTCTACGTTGCACAGGAGGTACTTTCAAGACTGTGCCCAGAACCAACCTCTAGCATGAAATAAATAAATAAAAATTTAGTGTAGTTAGAAGTTTAGAATTTGACGTCCAGTTTCCCTTGTGGGTGACCTATAAACAGGACTTGATCTCTGATGCCTCACAGTTTAGGGAAAAGAAAGGACTGAAAACCAGCAATGAGCTGGGGGCGGGGTGGGGTGTTGGCAATAGAGGGGAGCTGCCTGACATCTGCTATTCCCTCAAGTACCACCAGTGTTGGTTCCAGTCTCCACTGGATTTTTTACATATCTTACTGGGGCTTGCACAGGACAAGTCCTCTCTGAAGATCTGACCCAACTGCAGCTATCACACAGTAAAGAATTGTGCAGCTGCACAACAGCTGCACTTAGCAGTGGTGCATCTTACTCTGTCTCAAAACAAACTCCTTGGGTAAAGAACACATGCTTTTTAGCTGCACTGGAAGAGGATAAAATGGTAGTGTGCAATTAAACAGGCTCTTCCACTCTCCTGGGATGCTTTCACGGTTCAGGGGTTCTCCACTGATGTGATGCATGAGAAATGCACTGGCACAGTGGACCCCTTTCAATTGGGACTTAATAAAAGAAGTCCGGAAAGCAGTGAGTGCAAACAGATTGCAGGCGCCGTACACTCAGGCGCTGTTAGAAGCTGTTATGACCGGACAAATACTAACACCATTTGACCGCTCGCAGTTAGCAGGAATGCTTTTAACCCCAACACAGTAAATGTTGTGGAAGGCAAAATGGCAAGAATTATGTGATATGGCTGCCATAAATAATATCGAACGAGATGAGGATGACCCCAGATATGCAATAACAGCTGCACAGATGACGGGATCGGGGGACTTTTCTGATCCAAATGTGCAGTCACGACTGCACCAAGATATATTAAGGGAAGCAGCCTCACTAGCCTATAAGGCAATGATTACTATTCCAGAAACAGGCAAACCCGAGAAGTCGTTTACATCTGTGCGACAAGGAGTGACAGAACCGTATATGAAGTTTATAGACTGGTTACGAAACGCAATACAAAACCAGATAGACAATCATGAAGCCAAGGAAGCCTTAATGATGAAGTTAGCAGTGGAAAATGCTAAAGCAGACTGTAAGAAGGTCTTATTAGCATTGCCTCACAGCACTTCATTGGTACACATGGTTGAAGCCTG
>JANZLP010000080.1:20739632-20754252 GCA_026930925.1 Chelictinia riocourii
GAGTGATCCTTCACCTATATTCAGGAGCATGTTCCATCAAAGCTGGACGACCTGCTTATTTGAATAAGGGTTGCGGGTTTTCTGTCACCCAGCTCACATTTTGTATTCTCATTGTATAAAGTAAAGGTGATGCATAAATATATCTTCATAGGTCCTGGGCTTCATGAAGGTGATTTAAAGGTGTAAATGAGAGATAGTGATAGTCTTGTTGAGGTAATACAGTTAATCTGACCTAGGACAGAGCTAAACGCCTCTTTTTTCAAAGGTCAGAAATAATCATTGTAACACAAGCAACTTTGTAACTTAAGTGACTGATTCAAGTTAAAACAATCTAGATAGATAAAATATTTACCCATGTGTTTTCAGATATCTCCAAGCACCATCAATACTTCCACCATTACATCCATGTTGATTCCTGGTATCACAAGAGATCAAATTCTGAGCAGAAAGGTTGTCTGTGATCTGACCCTCAGAACGAATTGCTATTCTGTCTGCCGCAACACCTGTTTTGAAATAAATTTTCCATTATCAAAAACAAATAATTACTTACAATTTCACACCGGTTATTGTGAAAGAGGGACTGAAATACAACCTCAGTATTTTCTGCCTGTGCAGATATCTTTACAAAACAATACAGATATAATCTGCTCAGGCTTTCAAGAGAGAAGATTGTGAAACTGCAAAGCATCATGAGCAACTTGCTGTAATACTATAAATACATAGATTACTGGTTATCATAAAGTCCCACATGCCTAAACATGAGGTGAGGCATTTACAGAATTTAGTCTGATAGTCTCTACCATGTTTGTAAATGCATATTCATCTCTGGTTGACTTCAGCAGAAGATGCAAATACTCCCCCACCTCTATGCAGCTGAATCTCCAAAAATCTTTTCTTTCTTTTCTACCTTTCCTTCCTTAATTTGAGAAAAAAAGAAAAGCAAAAATGAACAGTCCTATGAAGAAGAAAGTTCAAGACTGAATGTATTGGTTTTACTGGAAAGAGAATTTGGAAATGCTCATATTAACGTGTAAATGTGGGATTCATTGGTCCTCCTTCCCTAATCACACAAAATTCTTCTGAGATAGACACCCTAGATGTCTGAACTCCATCAGTCATAATTCTAAGTACTAATATATTTATGCACTGATTTAAAAGCAGACTAGGTTAACTAAGTTGTAGGTGAAATTAAGCCACTTCCCCTTTCTTTAACCAATGATGATGAAACAATTAAGCCGCAATCCCAGTCATTACCTGTGCTTAAATTATATATATATATATTTATTATTAGCCCTTCATTTTTGAATCTGAAAATAAAAAAAACCCACATCCATTGAAGTCTAAAGCCCCATCAAAATCAACACTAACTTCAGTGAACTTTGGACAAGACTTCAGAAGTGTGAATCTGCTTATGGCAACTGGCAATGACTGTGTTTTGTGCTTTTGTGAGGTGTCACATGATAATGAATTTATTCTCACAGGTGTAAAAGCTTTTTACTGAAGAGTTTTGGAATACTTACAGAAATGATAAGAAAAAAATGATACAGCAGTGCTTGTCTATTCATTGAGCAACAATTAATCTTACAAAAAGGGATTGAAAATTCAGACTGAAAATGTTAGATGCACCTAAACAACATGGGAAGGCATCTCATGATATTTAACATTGAAAATAATTGTGTGAATTAAAATAAAAAGATTCACTTATGAACGGGAACATTTAGACTGAATATCTGGGAAGCCCTTCAGTGAGCTCTGTTCATCTCTGCAGTAATCTGTCAGGAGAGCTGTTAGAAACTCTCTCGGTTTTCTCTTTTAAAACTACACTTGACAAGACATATTGAACAGTGTGTTCAGGCTGACTTTGGCAGGGAGCTGGGATCAACTGACCTAAATGCTCCTTTCCTTCTCTTAGTGCTGTGATTTAAAGAAGCAGTTGCAGAAACCTGTACCCGTGAGGACCCACTGGCCAGATCAAGTCATAAAGAATGATTGAATAATTGCATAATTTTTTTCCTCTATCTTTATATATCCCAATATGTACTGAGATTTATTGCAGCATAATAAGAATGAACATAACTGATGGCTGTAACTTCTTTGGAGAAAGTGACACAAACACTTGTGCCCTTTTTTGATAAAACCAGAGGTTGTAGCACATGAGGTTGAATTGCATTACTGACATTTCTTTGCTTACAGAATTTGAAAATAGTTTCCTCCACAAATATCTGAGCAGTTTCAGGGTTTTCTTCTCATAAAATTATTGAAAAGATAATACTCAATTGACTTGAAGAGCAAGGGTTGGACGATGGCAAATGCACAAATGTATAAATGCATATAAAAAAGAAAATGAAGCCCACCCTTTTTAAGCTTTCAAGTCAAGCATGTAGTTGCACAAGCAAGGGATGCAGATTTTTTAAAAGTTACTCTACCAGTTATGATAAAGTGCATTAGTGAATTCATTTTCTACTTTCTGTCACCAAGAAATCTCCCTATGTTGCACAAACTTATGAAAAGCAAACAGCTTAGATGATTGACTTTTTAAGACTTTGGGACGACTTAGATGGAAAGCTATAGCAATTTGAAATGTTCCTATTTGCTGATAAAAAGTGAACAGCAAACTGAAATTGCTTCATTACTAATCACTACAGATTCTCATCATGCATCTAACATCAATTGTATTTTTAAAAGGAGAAAAATTTAATATTACTTGCGGTTGAAAAAGCCCAGGATGCTCCACAGTTTCGCTGATCCAGAGGATCATGAATCCACTCAGGCCATGCATAAGTGGCTGAAAAAAATGCAGGAAATTTTTCTTCTGGAAGTGAGTTTCCCTAAAACAAAATGTAGGAGATCTGTATATGTTTCAATTCCTAATTTTGTCTTAAATTTTACCCTAATTTTGTTTTTAAAATTCTTAATTTTTAAATTGAGGAAACCTAAAGCAATGGCACCTGTTGCTTCCCGATCATCCCTGTGGTGGCTGGGTGCTGTGGACCCCCTGGGGGCAGCGGGGTCCTAGCACACCACTAGCTGAGCTGGAAAGCTGCGCTCCACAACTGCCAACCTGAATAACCTGTCCAGCTTCTCTCTGATTTTTATCTCAAACAACAGTTTCCCATGAAACATGTTAATTATGACCCAGCTGGCATTTTTTGAAAGAAAAGCCTCCTGCTACAAAGAGCAGTGAAGTTAGATACCTGTTACCCTTTTCTCCTTGGCATGTGGCTGTAGGTAGGAAATTGTAGTTACCATGGGGGAGGCATCAGTACAGTGCATCATCGATTTGTCTTTTCGCAGAGTTTTTTTCAATCTCCAGCACTTGACTCTCATTCCAGAGTGAAAATCAGTGATTTTCCTTCAGCTTTGCAGTCTGATGCTGAGTTGCTGAGAATTTGTGGTCTGCTCACTAAAGCCATTTGGACAGCCATTTCTGGCATCTTCATCTCTCAGCCTTAATTCATGTCCTCCAAGCTTTGCACAAATATCCTCATATGCAAGAACCATCTGGTACAACTGCTAATAATCTGCTCTGTGTTAAACATATCAAAACCATTGACCCATTTTTTTTTACTGTTGAACTTTATGGAATGATTGCTTATGCTGCACAGGGAAATAGGAATGGCCACACGGAATTGCAATATCAGTCCATCAAGTCTATCAGTTTGTCTCAAACAATTGTTGATAATTTGTTCCGGAGGAAAATACGACAAAAAAGGTGATAATCTGTTCCTAAGCAAAACATTCTCTGATGCTTCTTTCTTACAAGCAGGCTCATACCCTGAAGCACAATGACTTCTATCCTGTTCAAATTATTTTATTTTACTTAGATTTACATAGTCTTCTAATTCTGGGTATCCTGGCTGCACCATTTTTCTAAATTGCTTATGTGACTTATAAGACTACATACCTTTTCCTAAGATGATTTAAATATTTCAGGCCAGTTCTTTCAAACTATTTCAGGACTCCGGGGAACCAAACTTTACCACTTTGGCTGTATCCAGATCAATTTGTTGCATATTTCAATCTGCCAGCATGAGTTTGTCTGCATAGAGCATGCATATTTTTATTCTGCACTGTTGCCAAACACATGCCATTGGGCTAGGGCAGAGATGCACAAGAATTTTTTGTGTCATTTCTTTCTTCTCTCATCAGTAGAAGTGCTTTTAATCTAAAACCAAAACTACTGGCCAGTTAAACACTGAGTGAATCAACCATTTGCGACATTATAACACATTTATAGACCCAGAGCCCCCGCAGTGTAGTTACTTAAACACCCTTCCCACGCAGTGCCAGCTGTACTGGGAGCTGGGCAGGCTCCAGACTGAAGAGGTTTGTGCGGGAAGGTCTGCCTGCCCTGCAGCCTTCTCTGTCTAAAGTGGGAATGGTGATGGCCACCAGTGGTCCACTTAAATTAATGCAGGATGACACCTGCTACTAGTGTTGGTTTTGGTTTGTTATACAATGTATAAGGGGAAAAATACAAAAATATTTTGCAGAGAGCAAGGTAAAAGCATGTTGCAAGCTGGGTGGCAGTGTTCCCTGAGTGTTTTGATCTAGTGGACAGCTGTTAACCCTTAGTGTTTCTGGCAAACTTCCATGCAACACTTCTGGCCTTCTGATTCAGAGCACTCTGAAAAGATGCAAGTGATCTACTGTGGAATGGCTGCTCTGGATCAGAGCTGACACCTGCTCTTGAGAAAACAGACTACAAGAGGCACTACTGCTCAAAATTAGGGCCTCTATGAAAATCAGTGTTTCCCAGTACAGGATAGTTTAAGTTTTCCTTTGCATCCTGTGTTCAGATGTAATCTGTTTTGCTTCCCAAGTTTTGTTTGTGTGAAAACTGTGAACTTGTTTAGAACTTATCAGCTGCTAGACACTCCCCACTGTAGTTAACGTGTTTCTTCTGTTGCTTGCTCTGATTCACTGAAACTCTCCAGGCCTGAGGAGTAGCCATTCCTTTTAGCAATAAAAGATCCTGTGCTCTTTATTTAATATTTAGCTCCTTGCCAAAAGCTTGGCCTCCAGGATCAGTGTGTAATAACTGCAGAGCTTGCTTCAAGTAAAGCTTTGTCTTTTGCAACTCCCTCTCATAAGCCTTTCTTTTGGCTGACATGTTCTTGAAGTACTTAAAATGTTGGGCTGCCTGTAGGGACCATAAGAAATTAGGGAATGCGTTCACATCCTTACCAAAAAAGTATGTGAAACCTGAGACAACCCATACCTTGGCAGCATGCACATGGATAAGCACCATTAGCCTTAAGGTGTTTGTAGCTGTATTTTAGAAGCAAACAATGCTTAGCTAGCACAAGCCAGGCCTAAATGTCACTGTTTCTTAGTCAAGCCAAGCCCAGGTGTGATCTGAAGTTGGGAGGGATTTTAAGAAGACTTCATTGGTCTTCTGCTTTAGGGACTTGTTTACACTGGTGAATTTTCATCAGTGTAGCTTGATTAACACAATCTTTTCCACTTCCCCTATATAGTGAAAAGCTAGTGGCATGCAAATGTATTGAGACCCAGTTCCCCTTCCTTCCACGCTGCTTATGGCAAGGACTGTGATGGGCAAGGCTGTTCTCCCTTCATTAAAGCAGAAGCAAGGCACATGCCCAATACTTTAAGGCAGGTGAATGAGCAAAGCATCTTGTTCCTGTCAGGCAGAACAGGGATAGAGGCTTGCTGTAGGATGGAACTGGTGAGCAGGCTGCAAAAAAGACCTTCATCAGGTTTTTGAAACTGAGACAACCTCCTGTTTCTGTATTTCCAGGCTTCCATCTTGCTTAGTTAAAAAATCAAGTTGATATGAATTGCACAAATGATCAGAAGGGGGTAGGATGAGAAATCACGTTTGTCCTGCCTGTCTACAAGTTGAGTTTTCTGCAGAGCTGTAATAGCCACCACCTTAAAGGCTTTGGGGGTTTGGAGGGTCCTATGTAACTAGCTGCTCTGCTGCTTCAGAGGAAGCTGCTGACTCTCAGTCCAGCTTTTGGAGTTGTGATAAGCCTTCTGCTGAAGCCATCTGCTGGAACACAACAGAATTATGATTTGAATGAGATTCATGTTAGGCGGAAAAGTGAGGGGCAAAAGTCTGCCTCTCTTTCCTGGCACATGGGGGAAGTGACATGGCTGCTTATGGTATAGGTGACGGTGGCAGTAGCAAGAGAGCATATTTTACATTGCTGTAAATATGTAGCATGAAAAAACAGCTTACAAGAACACTCACTACTGTGCTGCTTATGCCAATTTGAGGCTGAGGCTTTTTCTGTGAGGGATGAAAGCTACTGCCTATCCAGATGATGCCTTCCCGCAATACGGTGCTGTATTTGGCAGCCCTTATTAGCATCATATTTACTTTTCCAGTGCCTTGGGGACTGTGTAATGTTCATGGGGTGAAACATCACTGCAGATTGTATCTACTGCATCTTTCCCCCTTTTCCTCTCCCCCTGATTACTCTCTGCGGGGATGACAGAAACAAATTTTGGGTTCTATGCTGCAGGAACTGTACTGCCAGTGCCCTCTGGTGTCAGCTTGTAACGTATGGGCTGGGTTAGGAGAGGCTCTCCCGCAGAGGATTTGTGTTAGACTTGAGGATTTTCTGCCACTCTAGGTCAAAGCCATTTGTTGCTGTTGCTCTGCCCTCACCTCAGCAGCTTTAGTACATGCCTGCTAAGTTCAGTCAGCAGATTGAATTTAATGATGTGAATACTGGGGTAGTAGATTTTAATGAGGATGTTGAGTCTTTCATTCTTACCCCCTCTTTTCTTTCCTCTCCCCAGCCTGAGAATTTACTACTGGCAAGTAAATGTAAGGGTGCTGCTGTCAAACTGGCTGACTTCGGACTGGCTATAGAAGTCCAGGGAGAGCAGCAGGCCTGGTTTGGTAAGAGTGTTTGAGCTTTCCCACTTTTGCTCCCCCCTTTCCTGGTGGCTGGTTGACTTGGGCTCGCCCTGAGTACTTTTTCTCAGCTCTTCCAGCACACTTGTGTGTATTTGGCATTGCTGCTTCCTTTCCAAGCATCACAGCCTCTGGGTCCTTGGGCATGAGGCTACGTGCAATAGAGGAAAGAATATGATAAATAAAGACAGAAAAAATGGCTATGTATTTCTCTATTTTTCTTCTTGGTTTACAGTAGATGCTAGTGTGAGAGGTGAATGCAGCTGCTAAGTTTAGATCCTGATCTGAACTTTCCTACTGCTCAGGACTGTAGACATCTGGAATTTTGTTTGGTCATTTTACAGAAATGCATTTGACCTGGCCTTCCTCAGTCACATTTGGATCTGGCCTTATCTTTGTTTAGCTAAAACATAATTAGAAATAAGACCTTCGGAGGCTAAACATCAGCTCTGAGACTCTGCAGCACTGCAGAGATTCTAGAGAGATGGCTGCTTTCTCCTGGTCTGCCCATGCCATTTGGCAATCGGATGTGTCCCATCTGTGTCTTGTGTTTTCAAACTCCGAGCCACTATATATAACAATAATATAAGGCCTGGCATACGAGTTTGTGCCCAGCTGGTTGACATGGTCCCTCTTTCTTTTCTAATTTTCCTACAATATCTAGACACTTGATCCCATCTGATTATTTTTTTCCCCTTTTTTCTCTCCCTGTTGGTTTACCAAGAGGTAGCTCTAGCAAATATGAGATGAAGGGTGGGAAATGGCTTTTTGAATTTGTTGGTTACCTCTAGTGGATTTTGTGATATGGCAAGATCTCTCGTGCTTGCATACTGTAAGTACTTCATGTCATCCATCTCCTGGCAGGGTTTGCTGGCACTCCAGGCTACCTCTCCCCTGAAGTCTTAAGAAAAGATCCTTATGGAAAACCAGTGGATATATGGGCCTGTGGTAAGATTCTGTCAAAACATTTTACACTTAAACAGCACCATTTCATGTAGAAGAGCAATTCCTTATAACCTATTGCTGGGAGGGTGCACAGCGCTCCTTCTTGTTGGGTGGAGAGATGAAGGCACGCTTGAGGATAAGCACCTTGTGTAGATGGAGTTAATATTGGAGCCTGAACTCATTTGATTCTGGCTCCTAATCCTTTCCTCAGGCTATCTATCAGGTGTTTGAGACTCAAGAGATAGGACCTGGCTATGCTTTGCAGAGTCAGTTGTTTAGATAAATGTAGCAATTTCCTATTGCACTATGTAAAAGATGAAATACTGAAGAGAGCTGATTTTTTTTAAAAGGAAAAAATGAAGTGTAAATATATCTGGGACTAATAAGTTTAAAGATACACGGTATCAGTGTTGCCTGACATGGACTAAATGGTTCTCTGCAGGCCAGGAGTGTTAGCTTTGTCAGTGTCATTTTTGTCTCAAGACCATGCACAGTAAGCATCTAAAAACATACTCCTTCCTAAAAAGTCCCTTGCTGCCGAGCAAGCCCAAGGGATGTGGCTTCATTTTATTCTGAGAGCAGATGGGAGTTGTGGCTCACTAGCCATGATAGCCAGAGGAGGGCAGAAGGACCTCATGCACCTTGTTCTAGCTCCTGGTAGCTGGTGTTAAGAGCTGAACATGAAGTGCCAGGGTGAGGTTTGAAAGAGGAGATGTTTGTACTATCTCTTTCTACCTTGGAAGGCTAAATATGATGGCAAACAAAGATACAGAGCAATCACTGCCCTGGGGACTTTCAAGAGGGAAGGAAGAGGGGCTGAAGGAATAATTGGCATATTAGCCTAACCATAGTATATCTGTGTCTCTCCCTCCCAGGAGTGATTCTGTACATATTACTAGTGGGGTACCCTCCCTTTTGGGATGAAGATCAGCACAAACTCTATCAGCAGATCAAAGCCGGAGCCTATGACGTAAGGGCACTTTCTTGCTGAGTACCTGCATGGGTGTAGAAGCCATCCAAAACATGGCACTATTGTACTTGGTGTCCAGCAGCAGGCCCCAAGCTACTGTGCAAAGTGATGTTGGGTGTGTTCATGTACCTCCTTGTCTTCACTGCCTGGGATACAGTCCTGTTTGGGGCTACTGAAAGGATATGTGTGGAAAGCATCACAGTGGGCACCAAGAGGTTGCTGGTCATTAGGGAAATGCGGAGCTGGAAATGCAAATGGTGGAAAATCGTGTCTTGTAGTGCATTTACCACAAAGTGCTGCAGTTGTAGCCAATGTTAACTCTTTCAAGGGAGCAGAGGGAAGGTATAATGAAGGAGCCTGTCTTTATCAAGGCCTAATTAAAATTATGGGGCAGCATTGTGTAGAATAATAGCTTAAATTATGGCTTCTGGTCTCCTCAGTACCATAGTGGAATTTCTTCCAGCCGTCGAAAGTGTGGAGCCCAGTGAGAAGACTGAATGGCAGGGGCCTTTGGAGGGGTGGCTTTGTGGTGGGGATCAGTTTGGTGGGTCAGAGGCTCTGATAAAAAGCCAAACAGTTCATGGAACAGTTCTCAGAGCATGGCAAAACTGAGGTGTAAAAGGTGTCTGAGGGAGAGGAATAGTAAGGAGAGGTTAGTACTGGGGAGCAAAGGTGGTGTAAAATGTGGTTTGGGTACCACAGCTGGAATGTTTGACATAAATTCTTCCATGTAAGGAGAGGCTCAGGAGGGAAGAAGGAACTCCTGGAAATCCTAGCTCAAAGCCTGTGGGCATGAATATCATGAGGAAGTTGGGGAGTTCATTTTGTAGGCTGTCTTGTGGTTTGTATTAAAAAAAAAAAAAGGCAAAAAAAGAAGCGTGGGTTCTGCTGGACCCCAGTTACCTCCCAGCTTCTGTGCCTGAGACTATGAGAGCAACTGTACTGGTGAGAACAAGGGTCTGCCTAACCCTGTGTCCTGGCTCAGTGGCTTCCTGAGTGAAAGCAAAGTGATGTCTTTGTACTTGATAGCCTTAAATGGACTTGTGTTCTTCTCTTGCCTTCCTGCCCCTCTTGTTCCTGTGTTGCTGTTCTTATTTGAAGTGGTTTTGCACTAATTATATCAATGAGGATTTTCAAAGCACTTCAGGGGTTAAATAGCT
This sequence comes from Chelictinia riocourii, assembly GCA_026930925.1. Taxonomy (NCBI): domain Eukaryota; kingdom Metazoa; phylum Chordata; class Aves; order Accipitriformes; family Accipitridae; genus Chelictinia; species Chelictinia riocourii. Next base: position 20,749,597 of record JANZLP010000080.1, read on the forward strand.
AACGCTTTCTTTTAAGTCATGAGGAGTGAAGTGCCTGATGCCTCCGATCTACCTGTTGTTTTTGAATTCTTACCTATAAAGAACAAATTCCAGTAGATTCCTCTCCTGTTTTGCCTGGCAGAAAACAGCTCAAGTTTTACTGGCGTACCTGCCCCTAGTGTCCTTACCCAAGCACCAAGGGGCCTGTATGCACTGGACTGGTCTGTTGTTCTTTCTTGACCATAGAGGAAGTAACAACCATGAATTGGACTTGTGCTGTTAGGTAGGAGTTTTGCAAGGTATTACCATGAATACTTCAGAGTTCGGGTGGGGGGAAAGTGTCCTGGCTCGAAAGCTCATTATGGTAATTTTTGAGTAGTCTCTCGCAACATTTGCAGAACAGATTGTATAATGCCTTGCTGATGCCTGAGAATGCAGAAATAAAATTATATGCAAATCAGATACGGGGGGTGTATTTTTGTGACCCAACTGAGCAAAGCACAAAATGCAGAAAAGAGATGGGATAAACTTTTTCTAAATAATGTAGTATTGCAAGGAAATGTTCTCAGGATAGATCAATCTTTCCCCGCCCCTTAAAGACAGAGGACTTATCCTAACAGCACATTTATCTTTGTGTTCTCAAGTTCACCTGTACTTGTATAGTAGATTCATAGGAAGGAGACATACTGCATTTAATCTCAGCATGCTGTCATCTATACCATGTGCAAGCATCTGGAGGATGGCATAAATATCTCATCTTTATCATTACTGGAATTATAGGAGAGAGCAGTTACCCCTTATGGATGATCAGCAGATGAAATACTTGAGAGTCTTTTCTTTGTTTCCATGCTTCTGTATTCCCACCCACTATTACATCTCTCTTGCTCCCCATGTAATGATTTCTGGTATGGAAGATGCTTGCTAACAACTCGCTGGTGGGTTGCTACACCTAAGTGACTGGTATTGTTCCAGGATATTGTGCTTTATGGTGGGGAAGGTATATATGATGGGATGTTCTCTGTTAGCAGTTTCCGCTTTCATGAGGTTTTGCTGTAGTTAAGTGTTTGTGATTTTGCATATGCTGTTATAGCTTCTTAGCATGCTGGAGGAAGAGCAAGGTGGGATAAAAAAGATAGTGCTTGTGCTTTTCATGTCAGAACGCAGTTAAAAACACCTGTGACTTTACTTTTTTGACTGCTGAGTGTGAAAGAAATTCAAAAGTCTGAGTGATTCCTAAAAGGCTTTTAAACTGTTAATCTTCCTGCCTGTCTGGTGAATGGTACAGATGTGTCCTGCAGGCTGGTGCCATTCATTTGGTGGATTCTGTAGGATTGTTGTTCAGCGTGGGTTTTCACAAAAATTGATGATTTTGCAAATATGTTGGCCCTGGTATCAAAAGGGCAAAAGCTGGAATTCAGCTTTGTAGGAGGGACAATCTCTTCTGCTAGTAGAAGACATTTTCAGTTCATTGTCCCTTCCTTCTTACTCTTTCAGTTCCCATCACCTGAGTGGGACACTGTGACTCCAGAAGCAAAGAATTTGATCAACCAGATGCTGACGATAAACCCAGCAAAGCGCATTACAGCTGACCAGGCTCTCAAACATCCATGGGTCTGCGTAAGTGTTTCCCTCTATTACAGATTGATTTGTGGTTTACCCTGAACTGACACATCAAGAAGACTTAGCTGCAGGGAACTCAGAATATTTTAAATATTTCAAATTGTGATTTTTTGGAAGGCTGGCCTTCAACAATCCAACTTTGTCATGGTGTGGTGCTTTTATTGCCACTGTAGGGAAAAAAAAAAATTTAAAAAATCCCTTATTCTTTTAGAAGTTTTGTGAATGTCCAGTTTCTGGTTTTCCCCACATCTCCTCTTCCAACTCATATCATCCTAAAATGTCAGCTGGAGTTTGGCATTGGACAAAATATTAGGATTGTTTTGTTCTTCATCTCTACTTCAGTTTATTGCATTGTATCTTTGCAGTGTTGGAACATTTCTGCAGTGCTGCAGCTTAACTGGCTGTAAACTTGAAATCAGCAAAAAATCTTTTGCTGTTCTGTGTATGTAGTCTCTGCCTTGCCAGACCCCACATATAAGCATTTTTCATCTTCTGCAAAGTTGGCAAGGAAGCCCCAGAATGCAGCTGGGAGTGGGTGGAGGGGAGGGCAGCAATGGTGCACTTTTATCTCTGCAGGATGGAAGAGTTCCACCTAATGGTGGTGCTAATACCGTAACATACTTCTGCTTTCTAGTATGTGTCTAGTGTTTTCCTTTGGTCATTTGTTCTTGAGAAGCTGAGAAATTTTTTCCTTGTGCCACAAAACAACAAATTAGCAATTTAAACTCATGTGAACATTTGTGTAACAGGAGTGTGGTGTCTGCTGTGAAGTGATGCAAGTTCCTTGGAAGTCAAAACTTCACACTAGCTGAGACTGCATCTCTGATTTTTTCTCCTTGCATACTTGTAATCAATAGCAGTTCCTATATATTTAACTTTTGTCCAAATGCCTGTAAACAAAGCTGTATGTATTACAATAGCTTGCTCTCTTTGGCAACATAATGTAGAATGGTTCAAGAGAGGCTTTCCTTCTCTGAGTTATGGGGAGTTCGATTTCACTTCACAGCCATTTCAGCCTCTCACCTCAACTGCCTCCTGTTGAGTCTGTTGTTGCCATTTGCTCTGCAGTTTCTACGTGTGCAACGCACGTTTTCTTTCTGGAGAGGCATTGCTCCTCTGAAGTAAATGTGGTAGGAAATCTTAAATGTTTATGTGAGACATTGAGTTTCTTAGCATTACTGAACTTCTGAAGTACGTGTCCTGACTCTTGTAAGACCACATTGAACGACTGGACATCACTGTCAATCCTAAGGAGGCTGGATGAACAGTGACCACCAAAGTTGTTAGAGGACAGTTTAGCTATATTCTCCCTCCACATTGCCATATGTACTGCAGCAGCTGACTAGCTTTGATGACAGGATCAAAGCAGAGACTTCCCATGAAACTAGCTGAATATGAACATGGTTTACAGTTCTTTTGGGTATTGCAGATTTTTCTTCCAAGTGGGAGAAAGGTAATGGCAGGTTTTCACACACTGATCTGCCAAGTTAGTAATTCACACACTGTCCTTGTAAAGGGAATTCAGGCTTGTGGCTCTGTGCAAGAGCAACAGCTACTTTGGCATTAGTCTCTAGTTTCCTCATGTGCTCTAAATGCCTGGCAGCATCAGTCTCTGGTTTCCTCATATGCTCAATGACTGGCAACACTTCTGGGAAGTTCTCATTTTGCAGCTGATGGGATCCCAGTCTACTGTGGGTGACAGGTGTGCATCACTGGCTAGAGGTTATGCTCAGGTTTTTGCACTGGTACAATAGAGCTATATGATCCCTATATGGCCCATGGCAGCACTACTACATTTATCCAGTGGGGATGAGCAGAGTGGCGAGATTCTCTCTCTCATGCTCTGACCAGCTTTTATTTGACCCATAACGAGATGCTAAAATAAGGGGTTTATTGCTATTATAAACCTTTCATTTGAAAGGGGAAAAAAAGACTTTTTACTGTAATGGCTTTAAATTACTTTCCCAGAGTTCCCAGTCCAGGGGTGGAATGGTCCCAGGTTAAATGGAGGTAACAGTTGGGGCAAGGAGAGGGGAAGGAATTGAACAATGGTTTCTTCAAGTCCTACAGAGAGCTTTAATTTTTGCCCTAAAGCCATGGTCACATGCTGAAGACCATTTCACTGACAGTTTTATTTACCAAATAGAACATAACCAACAGGCTAAACACGGGATAAAGTGTGAGCTGGGCTCAGTGTCTGACACCTACATTAAATTAAGGGACAAGGTTACCTTCCACTGTACATCAGCAGGACACTCCTGGTGTTACCATAGCTCCAGCCAAGCAGCTGACAAGAGGCAACCTTTCCCTGCCACAGCAATGACAAGTGCCTCTCACCCTACATGTGCCTTGGATGGAAGTCCCAGGTCTGGCTTCCTGCTGAGCCTGTGATCTAACCCCACCGACTGTGGATGAAGATGCCCCAGCAGCAGCCCGGTAGGGTTAGCTGCCTCACTCAGGAAGGGATGCCCACATTATCCACTCTGAAGGGACAAATAGCTGCTACTTGCAGCTCATTTTCCTTCACTTGTCTTGGGCTTGTTTGCACCTATGTCACATATTTGCTGCATTGTTGCAGAGAACATGGGATTTACCTCTACAGCCACCAATTACCACATAAATTCCTTTCTATCAGCTGTGAGACAACTGTCCTTTACCCCAAAATGGCACAGCAGCGTTGAGGCTGGCTTGTGCCTTGGCTTTCAGTGTCCTATAAGACCTGCCTTGGGAACACAAGCTTTGGTTGCCTCACAGTTCACTTCCAGCACAGGCTGAGGCTGATTGTGAAGAGCCACAGCAGTCCAAGGGGACAAGAGATGCTCTTTACATAATACTTTGTACTTCTTCAAGATAAATGGAGGTGGCAAGGAGCCACCATGTATTCCTGCTGTAGACAGGTATTGGAGCTTCAGGAAAGTTGAAATTGTGAAGAATCAGGCCCAAAAGACAACTCACTTTCAAAGACAGATAGTAAACTGGAGAGAGCTCAGAGAAAGCCACTACAAAGATTAAAGGGCAGGAGGTATTGATTTACGTAGGAAGATCAAAAGAGCTATA
>JANZLP010000080.1:21125715-21136236 GCA_026930925.1 Chelictinia riocourii
TCTTTTCTGTTCTATTAAACTGTTCTTATCTCAACCCACGAGTTTTACTTCTTTTCCTGATTTTCTCCCCCATCCCAGTGGAATAGATAAAATTGTCAGAGTTAGAAGTCAGTGTAAATTACTGGCCAAAGCAGATGCACACGATCAAAACATGTAACTTAGTGGGAACAGAAAACCAGGACTATTTAGTTTAAAAAAGATGTTTATTCACTTACTTGAATATGCCATTTACTATAATTCTGTTATTGCCTTAGTGCATAGTAACTACCAGTTTGTCAAATTAATGTTTTTGTACATTGGTATCTGAGAAATTTTCAAAGCAAATATATTGGATAAGCCTTCGATTCCTGCTGAGCACACAGCCACTAATGTGACATTGCCTGGAGATAAAAGCATCGTTGTTCTGCATGCTTTTGGATATGGCTCTGCTTTCCTTCCTTACGCCAAAGTCATTATTTTCAAACCGCAGCGTGTTCTCACAAAGATCAAGCGTTTTCCCAAGAAGGAATAATGACAACATGGGACAGAGGAACCGAAAAAGTTAAAAGCCATATAAACTACTGATCAAAGGAGAGAAATATTGTCAAAGGAAGAAATGGTATTTTTATTTAAGACTGGATTCTTCACCTTGACCCCTCAGTGAACTGGAGCAGGATCTCCTTCAGCCACAGTCTGACAGAGGCTTCAGCACAGGTTTAACTTTAGTCATGCGTGTTGTCCCAGCGAAATTAAAGAGGGATACTCACAAGCAGGCTTGCACGCAAAGGTTTTAAGCGCAGGGCTTGCTCTCGCAAGCTTCCCCGGGTGTGAACGGCATGTCTTTTTCACTTGCATGGTGCTGAGAACAAATGCCGTATCACGCTTGGGTTCAGTACGGAACAGCTGACCTTACTTGGGACCAATACCGGCAGGAGCCGTGGTGCTTCTCTGCTGGAGATTTGTGGAGGATTAGTTTATGCTTGGGACCTGAAGCCTTGCTGGAAGCTAATGAAGCTTATACTCTTAAATGCTGAAGACATCCTTTCGAGCAGAATTTAGTTTTCTAAGTCAGTGAAGTGTTTTCCAGACTGTGACCCCAGTCAGTTGGTGGTACCCAGAGGATACAGGTCTAGAGGGATGTATGTGATCTAGATGATGCTGCTATCAGTTGGCGTGACTCTACCAAAGACCCGGTGATTTATGGGTTTGACCACATGGCCATCGACTTTGGGACCTGGCCCAGGGTACCAGGCTTTTAAAAAGGTGGTCTCACATTGCCTTCTGTATACCTGTATTTATTTGTCAGCCAGTTCTGCAGCCCTCCTGTGCATCAAGTAGCAGTTATTCAGGCAAGTAATTCTGCTGGCTTGAGCGTGGTTATTCAGCTGAGTAAATGGTGTGCAATCTGAGTTCAAGGTAGCGGGTTTTGGGCGTGAGTGCTCTCTTTTTGTGGGAAATGTGGGAAACTAATTCCTAGAGCCTGGGATCCTAGCATGCCTTAAATTCTCTCCTTACACTTTGCCTCTATCTGGTGGGTGGGTGGGCTGGAAGTAAGATGGGAGGCTGGACTTTCCTCCCCTTTACAGTAAGCAGCTCTTCCAGAGAAATTCCACAGCTGTTTCTGAGTCTGTCCAGAGTTGTCTGCTTGCTTTGCTGGTGCTGTTTTCTACAGAGATAGCTTTTCTGTTGCTGTGCTGGGCTCTGCGAAGGGAGAAGAGAAGCCCTTGGAACCGATGTAGCTCTGTAGCAGAGTCTGTCAAACCGAGTGGGCATTAGAGGAAACCCTTCCAGCCCTCATCAGCACAAGCTAATTGTGCAGCATCTCCCCATGTCCTGGGCTGGCAGGGGCTCAGCATTCGTTCATCAAACCACAGCAGAGTCGACCCCTGCCTCAAAGGCACCCTCCTGGTGCAGGTGGCCAAGTGCCAGCAGCATGGGCTGAGGGACGCTGGGGATGGTGAGGAGAGAGATGCTGAAATATCTGGGATGAGATCACCTCCAGGGCTGGGGCTTCTGAAGGAGAGAGGAGCCCCAGCACCTTCCACACTTAGAGCTGAGCAATAGTCCTTCAGCCCTGACGAGGCTTTTCACCCCTTCCAGGTGCAAATGACCATCCCCGTCTTCCTGCTGCAGAAATTACCCCTTCAGAGTAACCTTCAGGTGTAAATGAATTTATTTGCCCCTTCCTGCTCCAAATGCATAAAAGCGTTACAGAGCTTAACTGCAGTGTGGGCTGTGCAGCTCGCAGGCTTGATTGAGCAAGGTGTCACTTCCTGGGACGTAGCACAACGTGGAAACGCTGCTAATCCAACGTGCCATAGTTTACATCTGGCTTTATTTTATTTCATTTTAACTTAGTTTCCCCAGGAAATGAGTGCTGTCTGTCTCCTGCCCTTTGTGTTTGGCCAGTTTCAACCAGATTGCACCAATGGTTGGCAGTCTTGGAAGATCATTAATTTCCCACTTCTTTTTTGTTAAGATTAGCAGCCAGCTTGAAAGTCTTTGAAGCAGTGCTCTCTCTGAAGAAAAGGGAGACTCTCTTCAGCTGTTCTCCATTCTGCCTGGTAGCAGCTGCCCAGGCAGCCATTGCACGTGTGGTGGTCAAACGCAGCACCTTGGTAGCCCTGGCCACCTCGTGAGGTGTGTGTGGTCTCCAAGGCAGGGGTGGCCGTGGGGCAACATCGGAGGGAGTTGCAGTGGCTGTGACAGAGGGGCAGGAGGGCAAGAGGGTACAGATCTCCAGCAGACGGGGCCTGTTTGTTATGCCTCCTTGCAGCGCAGCTACCCTTTTGTTTGTCCAGCTAAAGCCACTTCGATTTAGGAAGGCTGGCAGGCTGACAGCAATTGCTTGGAGACTGCTTTCCTTGACCTCCGGGACACCTTGGGCTGAACAGAGGTGAGCATCGGAGCAGACGGTAATGGGCGGCCCAGGCAGGACTCGGGCAGAGGTGTGTGTGTGCGCAAAGTGCACGTGTGCAATGGCAGCGTGATTATCTGGGTGTTCACTGACATCATCCTGTTGAATTCAATGATAATTTGACAGTGATGAAAAGATGACGTTCAGCTCCGTATGCTTCTCCCAAAATAACTTCCATGAGTGAATACAACCTCCGATTCCCACACAGCTCCCTCCCCACAGTTACTTTAGGCAGGTGTGTGCTTGGCCTGATGCAGTGCTGTGAGATGTCAGGGATGTGTTTCTGTATTGCTAAGTGCCCTGGTGTAGGTGCAGCTGGCCTGGCACGTGTGTCTTGGGTAGTCTGCCTTGGAAATCTGGGCAAAACAAGTCTTACTCTCACCCGGGCTGTGCCTGTGCTAGACGGCTTTTCAGTATAGCTGTGCTGGGTGAGGGGGGCACGTGTCTTCAAGACTGGGACTGAAGGAAAAGACAGGCGTCTGTTCAGGCAGCAGCGTAAGAAATAGGAGCGTCAGGGTGTCGAGGAGCATATGTGGGATGCACATGCAGTTCCTCAGCCAGCGCATGTTTTGCTACCCTCTCTGTTGCTGCTGGTCTTCAGGCAATACATGCCTGTTGTCCTGGGGCATAGAGCCTGGCTCTTCAGAGATTGCCAGTGTCACTCTCTAATGTCAAAATATTGTCACTTTAGGGGGCCGAGCTGAATCTCAAGCACCCATACGCTGCTCTTTTTCAGACAGCCTGTGATGTGGCTAAGATCAGATGCGTCTGTCAAGGTGAGATGAAGGGAGGAACTGTGTAGCTGGCTCTCCCATCACGGGTCACGGCGGATGCGGAGCAGCAAGCTGTGCCAATGGGGCGAAGAGGGATGCTGTTTCCTCTCCCCCCGCACAAACTCTGCCTGCCGGAGATGGGGCTGGGCACCTCTGGCATCCGAGCGTAAATCTCTACACTATTAGAGATGCGGCACTTCGTGAAGGAGAATGTCTCTTACTTCCCTTCCTTTCCCCTCCACAGGCACCAACTCGGTGCCACTGGCAGTGTGGCACAGCAGATGACCGTGGTAGCTAGGAAGGGGCTCTGGGGCTTGGACCAGACATCCCGTGTGGGTCCCTCCTCTGATGGTGCCGGCCACCCAAGCGTCGGTGTGAGAAATCCTGAAACAGGCACTCGTGGGGTAAAACGTTGCTGCTGTAACATTCCTGCCTGTTCTTGCTAACTGTGTCGTGCTAACTATATATTTAGTGATGGTGTAGTGCTTTCTCTGTTAGGTTTTAAACCAAACTGAGTGGGTTGCATGCCAAGAGGGAAGGACTGCAATGCTTCCACCACCACAACGGACTTTTCCACAATGGAGCTTTTCCAGAAGATGGGCACTGAAGAGAGCTGGTGTGGCCTGAGTGCCTGGGACACTGCAGGCTCTGAGTGTCTGCACCTCAGGGACTTGAGAGCTCTGGGTTTTGCAGGCTCTGCTCTCTGAGGATGGGGAAAGACGGAAGTGAAGCTTGCTTTGTTAGGAGCAAAAGAGCATGTAAAGCTTGTGGTAGTAGCTGCTGGCACCCATTAGACAAGGTAAAAATACTACTTAAAAGAAAGGGTGTGTGTGTGTGTTTACAAATGGGGGCATACAAAGACAAATAAGATGTTTTAAAAAGCGTGAAGCCCACATAGCGAGCGCGCTGTCAGCTATGCTGCCTCTTGCCAGCTAATATCATCCACAAATAAAACAAGTTAGGTTGTTGCTATTGCAGCTGCTTTCCCTCATGAAGCAGGGTGAGCCAGACTCATCTGACGCCGAGAAACACATTGGCAATTTGTCTGAAGTCCGAGGCATGCAGGGTAATTTACTTAAAAAACCCAATATAACAATTACCATCCAGGATGAACACATACAACCATAATGTTTGCTTGCAGTTGTATTTTCTGTGACATACTCTCAGAAGTTGCTCGTTGGCTGCATTCACCAGCAAACACAGCCTGGAGGTGATCGGCTTCTTCCCTGACCTGCAGTTAACAGCCATAATTATACTTGAACAAGTTTTAATGTGGGAGATAGAAGGGATTCAGCAGCTTGGACAGAAGGCTGTCTGTAGGGTCACTGGGTATCCAGGCCTTGGGAGCTTTCCTTCTGACCTTGGGCAAAGCACATCAGCTACTTAGTGCCTCCGCTCTTTAAATCTGATCTGTTACGATTCGTCTCAGAGCAATTGATTGATACTGGTCTTGGTTTCCTCCTCTGAAACAACCCTAAAATCCCCAAATATTTGTGCATGGAACTGAAGTTTAAACATTGTCTCCCTCTCTCCTCCCTGCTCTTTACCTCAGATAAAGGTGGAAGAAAAAGAGTCATTCAACAGCTGGAGGCATCAATCACAGTGGGAGCAGTCTGCCAGTTGTTCCACACATTATTAATGATGAAAAGATATAAACATATGAGCTCATAATTATGTTGCATTTCAAAAAGCTGGGACAGGACACAGCCAGGGCAGCTGACCCAAACTGGCCAACGAGGTATTCCATACCATGGGACGTCACATTCAGTAAATAACTGGGTGGAGTGGGGGTTGGGATCGCCATTCAGGGACTAACTGGGTGTCGATTGGCAGGTGGTGAGTAATTGCACTGTGCATCATTTGCACATTCCAATCCTTTTATTATTACTGTTGTCATTTTATTAATGTTATCGTTATCATTATTACTTTCTTCTTTTCTGTTCTATTAAGCATTCTTACCTCTGTGTGTGTGTGTAAGCAGCAGCCCCAGACAATTCATGTCATTCCTACTTTTAGGAAAATATGCTTTTTATTTAAAAACAAAACAAAATACATTAATAAACACATACTACCATACCTTGCAATAGTCCACTGTTGCTAGAAACTCGTAAGAACCCAGCGATAACTCAGGTCGGTCGTAGAAGTCTACTCGCTTTCCAGTATGATCCAAATGCTGGAAGTAGTGAGGTGGCACTGGGAAAGAAAAAAATCGTTCAGTGACATACCCATGATAAACACTGTGACTACAGAGCTAACATGACAACAGCTATTTCAGGTAAAACTCCAGGAAAGCTAGCTAGCACTCTGTGCTAGCACGCAAGTATTACTTAAAATATTAATGCAATTTAAGAGCATCATTAAAGCCAAGAAATACAAACAAACTGTTCCCCGTTTGTCTTATGCACCAGGTGCCGTACTGTTTCTTATCAGAAATGTCACAACACACTCTTAGGATTCTTCTGAAGGATTTAGTCCAAAGGAAAAATACAAAAATCTTGTATAAGTAGTAACAAATTACTTACAATAGAGTTTGAGGCAAACTACAGGCTACCACATGACTGACTTAATTCAGGCTTACTAAAAGATTGAGCTCCTTATTTTACTGAGTTAGCTTTTTCCTTCCCTTACCATGCTGCACAAGAGTAAAGCCTTCTAGGCACTCTGCCATAAACATTTTATCAGAATAGACAGAGTACTTCTAACAGTGGATTGTAAAGCATTAAGGAGGAGGAACTGGAAGTGTAACCATGTGCCCAGCGCCCAGTACTTTTGTGCTGGTACCAGGCATCAGAAAGTAAAATGGGAGCTAAGCTAAGTTTTCACCTACAAAAGTCAGCTGCAGAAACAAAGAAAGCATTTGCCTTGTGCCCCAAGAATTACCATGACTGAGTCCCTCGTGCAGAATTGCTAGGGTAACAAAATGTATTTCAGTTATAGCTGCTTATATAGCTCCAGGGGAGACTAAAATGAAATTATCTGTAATGATAGTATTCACCACTTTTAAATTATTCTAAACATTCCATTTCAACAGTTCAAAAGAAAATAAAGTGTTATCATTAAGACTATATATATATAAGCACATATCATTCTTCTAAGTACACATCCAGTACAAGCTAATTACTTGATTGTTTTTTTCAGAGAAAACAGATTTTTTTTTTCAAGTATTAGGTACAACTACATCGCATTTTTGCAGCATTGCTTTTATCAGCAGTCTCTGAGCATACCTCCATTTTCTGCCCCTGCTCAGTTTTTACAGGTACAGCCATTCATACAGCTGCTGAGTGAGCAGGGACAGGGAATGCACGCAGGCTGAAAATAACCAGACAAAAAAGTTTTTCAAGTTGGCCATTTCTAACCCCCATCAGCTTACCATTTTGGTTTGTACAAACAGTTGTACAGCATAACCAAGGTGATAAGAACAAACAGTCCATTAAAAGCCATCAGTGCTACCAAATGAAACACTCAAAATATCACCATAAGGTTTGTACCTTACATTCCACTGTGCCTTCAAAGCAAATCTACATGTCATGCTATGAGCAGCACATAGTGACTTCTGCTTAAAATGAGGCATGTTTTATATTAATTTAGAAGAGCAACTAAGATTAATTGGCATATGTTGAACACTCCTATTCAGCTGCAGCAGATTTAGCTGCAATCTCATCTCCAAGCAGTGTTTAAATAGGTTTTGTTAGAAAAAAAAAATTGAGAAAAAAAAAATCCCAACTCATGCTACTGACTAGATGGACTTCTCAGTCTGTCACAGAAAAACGTAAGTTTCTTAGACCCTAAGAAAATAACATAAACACAAACCAGCATACGTTATGCTACAAGTACCTCATGTTAAAAATTCGGTACAATAATACTGCAATGCATAAGCACCTACTTCATTTGAACATAATTTCAGAACTGAGCACGGGACACGTTTTATAATGAATTTTTTTACACGACTAAACACTTGTTAAAGCATAGTATACATTATAAATCATCATAACATGATAAAGATTTATTTGCTTGCATCTTGTTCAAAGATCACTCCAATAGAGCCTAGAGACCAATTTCCAAAAGAAACCTTACCCTCAGTGACACAGCTGCAGAAACAACACTGGAACCTCCTTCCACCCTCAATGAATTGCATAAAAGGGCACATGTAAGCCTTGCACCTATTACATCGGACAGGACCAGATTCTCCATGGTCTACCAAATAAGGAAGGGTCTGTGGAAGCAAGGGGAAAAAAATGAAAAGAAAGGTCACATGATGATGAGAAAGGAGTGACCACACATATTGCAGAGCTTAAAACCATCTCCCTGTACATTGCATAGGATTTAGCACTTTGGCAGCTGTAGAAGAGAGCGCAGGGGGTGGGGGAAGCCTGAACAAGTGTTTCATAAATACTTTTTAACTCAAGCTCTAGCACAGCAGTTCTTTGTGGGCTGCAGTCATTAATGGGCTATCCCACTTAGACACAAACAAGTACTTCTGCATGGTGCTGCACTACCTTATATAGTAGCCTGCTTGAGAAGCATGAGCTCTAGCAGAAGTACCACACCACACAGCACAGATGTATCCCAAGTGAACACAAAAGACTGAAACCATGCACAGAATGGCTGCAATAACCTCATGGGAATGAGCATACAATTTTACATTTCACCACAGGTTGGGTTTTTTAAAAGCAACTCTTCACACTTTATATTTTTCCCTTGTAAAAAGCAAGCTTTCTGACAAAACAGAAGCCAGTCATTGCATTCCATATACTCAAGAACTTAGAGCGTTCAGAACATTTTTAAAAATCTCAGCCAATACTTATTTTTGAAGTCCACCATGAAATACAGTTTGTCCATAAGTTCTGCTTGTCTTGACCCCACTGTACAGCAAGTCCTCAAAACTGTTACATAGCAATACCATTTTTGAACCACTACTGATAATATATTCTTTTTGCAGCCAAACCAGAATAAGATGGTTGGCAACTTCTGCAGCTTCTCAACCTCAGAATGAGCAGGAAGCACATTAAAATTATTAAGACAGAACTTGTGCAAGCTACAAGCTGCATTCATAGTTCAAAGCATCTTTCATAACTAGGAATCTAGCTCTAAGAAAGTTTAACTACTTCTAAATTTTGTGACACTAAAGATATCCAGTCTTAATTCTCTCAGTCACCCTAAACCACTGATCATGTTTAAGAGACAACATATTCATTGAGCAGGAACTGAGAAAATGCTATAGTCACTTTCTTCCTCTTCATGCCACAGATGTGTCCCATCTCTTATTTAACCCCACTAATCATTTATTGATAATACAGTGGTTTTGCTGCCAGCATTCCTCAGCTCCTATCACCCAGGCTGACCTCCTCAGAGGAAACAAAATTTCAAGTTTTCTGACTGCCAGGCAATGTTGGTATTGTACTTCCACACAATAAGCCTTTTTCCTCAGCCTGTCCCTCAATATCATGCATGCAAACAAACTACAAGGGTGCTGTAAACATGCCATGCTATGCATGATTTGCCAGTAACCACTTACTCCCAGAAGGCACAGAGACACTTCTTTCTGAAGCCTCAAGCTTTGCTTTCTGAACTGTGCATTAACACAGGGCAAAGGCCCTGTATCTGGCAGCCAGGTGCTGAATTTCTATGTATTCTAGATTTATCTTAATGCTTTATTTTCATGAAACATTTATCCTCTCATATGTTAAGCTTTAGCTCTATTTACAACCTTATTGCTCTGAACAGCTGAGCCTTCATCTGTTGGAAGGGGCCCTCCATGGGGGGGGCTGGTCTCTGCTGTCGGGTGGCTGGAGATGGGATGAGAGGAAATGGCCTCAAATTGCGGCAGGGGAGGTTTAGGTTGGATATTAGGGAAAATTTCATTACTGAGAGGGTTGTCAGGCATTGGGACAGGCTGCCCAGGGAAGTGGTGAAGTCACCATCCCTGGAGGTGTTCAAAAAGCACATAGACAAGGCGCTCCAGAACATGGTTTAGTGGGCATGGTTGATGGTTGGACTCAATGATCTTGAAGGTCTTTTCCAACCTAAATGATTCTATGATTCTATGATTTTCACCCCCATCCTAGGGGGGTGAAAGGCTTAGGCTTTCTCACAATTGGAAATACCAATTGCTAGCAGAAGTCAGACATACCAGGAGAGCAGTCTAGTCCTAACTTGCTATCACACCGTAGGAATTTGTGTCAATGCAAGAAGTACTTCAAAATATCTCAATTTAAACTTATCCACTGGACTATTTTTAGTTCCTAGGACTCAAGAGCCTCTCCATGTATGGTAGGGGAAGGGAGGGAAAAATGGGTGGGGAAATTTCCTCCTCTGCTTTATATGGGCCTGGCTGCCTATGCAGAGTCATCAAAGTTACTACATTCCATATCAGAAAAGGAAATCCTTCTTGTTTAAAGCGGATGTACAGCAGCATCACTTGACGAGATAGGATGCTTATTTATAAGTAGCCTATTCATTGGAGGGTCATACAGATTACCTCTTCCAAGAGTGACTGCAGTCACATTTCTCTGCAGAGAGGGTGAGTGCAGCAAGCCATCTATCAGCCTGTTACAGTCGGTACAGGCCACAGGAGCTGTGAACAAGATAAAGTACCTGAATGGCAGTTTGAACTTAATGCACCACATTTTCTACTTGGTGTTCAGCTTTGACAGTTGTGACTGTCATGATCACATTATGTGTTATAATGTTATGTGGTTGTTAGGCTAGCTTACTGGTTTTGCTGTTCACTGCAGTCTAGAAGACCAAAAGGTTTAGGATACTAGTCAACTGTCCCCATCCTATGTGCTTTAAAGTAGAATAGAAAAGCATTCTGCTCAGACCAGTAGAGTAAAACTAATTGCCTGAGCTATT
>JANZLP010000080.1:21403199-21421979 GCA_026930925.1 Chelictinia riocourii
CTCCTTCAGGTGGGCACTCAAACTCATTGGGCTAATTAGGTGTCATGAGCAGTTGGTGAGCCTTTGGGAAATGGGTTGGTGGGCTTGGGGGTCATTTAGGGAGTAACTTCCCTCTCCCTGCAGACGTGACCATTGTTTGATCTTTGGCCATGCATGGTGAGCTGCCCTGCCCAGTGTATCAGAACATGGAACTGTGTGTCCTCTGGCACGATGCCCTCCCAGTCCTGTTGCTGATGTCCTGTGCTGATCCCTGCTGATCGATCGGCTTCTCACCTGTGGTCAGCTGTTATGCAGGACTTGCCCAGCCACAATGTCTGAGACATTAACTCTTTCAGTCTCTCACAGACAGCAATTAGTGTGACTGATGAGGTTTTGATCTTGTCCTTGCTTCAGCTACGTTTGTCTGTCAGGTCTATGTTCTGTGTGTTTTGTTTATTGCTTCCTCCCTTTAATTATTATCTGCTTTTGCATTGAAAAGGTTCTTGATCAGATAACTTTAGCAAAGCAGACACTCTCGTCTTCTACATCTGCTTACAGATCCTGCTTATCCTTACAGATCCTACTGGGGGAACCACCAGAGCTGAAAGAGTATGACTCTGTAGTGCAAAACCTGAAATAACTTTGTTTTAGACAGAACAGACTGAAGTACTTGATCTGGTATTGTTTGATTATAGGTATGATCTTTAATTAGTAATGCGGTAACAGTAAAAGAAAACATACTGCAACTATCCACGGTAAAGCAGAGTTTTGCTTTGTTGTTTTTCTTAATACAACTCAGCATAAGTCAGTGAACCGTCCTATCTTTACAGCAATTTAGAAACAGCTAGTACTAGCATCAAGGGTTCTGTAACCTACAAAGGCACAAAATTCAAGACATGAGGATTGTAACACCCTCCTTTCCCCCTAAGGCAAACTCTGTCAAAGTTGTTGATCTAAGATATGGGGCAGTTAACAAGCTTGTATCTGAAGACTGCAGAGTAAAATGGGGTTCAGAAGGAATCAATATTTCTTCTAGATAACAGAAGCCAAGGCCAAGTCATACATTAAACCAAACAATTCAAGTATAAATATCAATGTGCTGCCTGACAGGATGCCAATATATGTGTTTTAAAAGCAAAGCTATACAGCTTGGTCATATAATTAGGAATAAAGAACCAATAAACTAAAGGCACTTCTTAAAAGCACCGAAAATCTGAAAGCAGCAATTGACAAAAACACTTGGGAGAAACAGCAGTACAGGCAGAACTCACTCATCTTCAGCTGAAGATCAAACTTTGCAGGATGCCTTCAGAATCTCACAGGATTGGATGCAAAAGCCTTATTATCTCCAAGACAGAAATAGATCAATACTAGCAACATTTGCAAGATTGAAACAGGTCACACTTAGGAAAGGAGATGGTATCATTTTAATGAGGAAAGAAAAGATCACAACCAGGATCCTTGAGATGGAGATAGTGAAAAGTCATTCTCAGCACAACGGATTTAATGGTTTACTCCTAATGAATGCTGTCAGGGTAAGACAGAGGTTTGGTTTTCCCTGGAACTAAAAGAATATGGGTTTTTTAGACATTCAGGTTTTCTCTGAGAAGAGCGGAATGAGAAAGATCCAGTGAATTCTAGCACATTTTTTTGCTACTATACTATATTAAATGAAAACCATATAGACACAGCTACCAACGCAGAAGCAGCACAAAACCCCACTACAACTGATTGTCCATCCACAGGAAGACATGTCTTTGTAGGCTGGATTCACTTTTATCATGCATCTTTTCTTACTGAGGAATCAAGTGAAAGGGTAAGCCCTAGTACAGAGTACGTCAAGGCAGACCAGCTTTCTGCCAGTGTAAGGCAGACAGATGACTCATTTGAGACAAATATATCTACCACTGCTCATTCACAATGTATCCTGCAGTAGTGCTGGAATAGCATCTAAGATGTAAGGAAAATTCTATGAATCAATGAGTAAAACAATTTTCAAAGCAAAAGGGTTTTCTTAAAGCTCAAAGGCATTTAAAAGAAAGGAAAGCCTGTTTCATTCCATTGGCTTGGGTTAAAGTTTAGTTACTTTGAAGTTGTAAATGCAGCTGTTTGTAGTTTACCTTAGCTGTGAGAGTCATGCCCAGTATTGGTGATGAGAGGGATCAGATTAATACGGTAATGCTAACAGATTTAGTTGCATGGGGATTTATGCAATTAGTACTCAAATCCACTACAGCGATCACATGACAGGTTTTGATAAAGACTTAGTTTTCAATAAATTTCACTGAACTGTCAGATTACATGTGGGCTCATTCATCATAAAGTTGAAGTCTAAGCAGGGGCAAAAGGGTTAAACTGACCTTTTAGACAGATGTTGCAATTTAGAATTCTCTTGTTTACCTCCAAGACAAATATAGTTAAAAATTGAATGTACAAATGCTAAGTGAATATTATAGACACATGTAAGGCACTGCAAAATCTTCCTCAACATTGCTGGCAGCATAGCTCACCCGTTAGAGGCGCCTATGCATCCTGTTGACTGTCTCGAAAAATATCACCTCTGCGCACGTGCTCTGGCCCAGGATCAGCAAAAGATGGTAAACAAGAGATGTGGAGGGGGGAGCTTGAAGCCTCCAGAACTTTCCAGGACCCTCCAGGGACGGTACTGGGCATGCACCACATCACCAAAGGGAGAGGCGTGGGTGTGCCAAAACAGTTCCAGGAACTCATTGACTATGCAACGAATCAGTGTTACAAAAGGCAAGGCCAGCAGAGATATGTGTGGGAGCAGAACACCATTCTCCCCACTGGACCCAGAGAGAATATCGGGTGAAAACTGTTGCCAGATGAGCAGACTGTCCTGGCAGAGTGGACTCGCAGTGGTGGTGGTGACTATTGTAACATCTCTCTCTCTCTCTCTCTGTCTTACTCTTTCTCTTCTCCCCTCCTCCTCACATTGTTGGTTGGTTGTCATAAAATAAAGTAGTTTAGCACTTGACTCCATTTGAGTCTTAATTCTGTTCCTGAGAATACATGAAACCTGATCACGATAACCTGTAGGATCGGACATCACTCAGGAGTTAAGCCCAGCTGCCCCCAGCCACCCAGGCTTGTCTGAGGTCAGTTGGAAAGCAAAGGGGTTTAACTTCTGCCAAATTAATTGCAACCCAACAGGGGATCGTGACAACACATGCTGAATATCTGAGGATCAATAACAGTTCCAAGAACTACTAACACCTCCCCACCTCCTCCTTGGCGTTTGCAAAGTATGGTGACAAATTAATGACAATCTCTTTGGATTGGAACCGAAGATGCTGAAAGCATATTTGTCTCTTAAAAAAATTCAGCTACTGCAGGATAAGAATAAGCTGTGTTGCTGGTAAAACCAATCATGTTCTGGCACATCTAATCCAGTTGGACACTTATCTGCCTCTGCACAGAACCACCCTCTCCAGGGGAGTCTTGAACCTGTGTCTCACTGTTCTTCACATAATGCCTCCAGTGCACCTGCGTTCTGGATCTGGCCCCTTTTCCATCTTCCAAGTATGTCAAGAGGAAGAATTAATATTACCGCTTATAATTATTCCCTTCTTAGGGATAGTTTAGTGATTAAAACCAGGACATAGCACCATAATATTTTAATATTTTTCCTCACTGTGCAAAAATTGCTGTGTATCTTTGGACTTATCTCCTCAACTTTAAGATAGAAAAAAAGACATTTAACTGTCTTTAGGAAAGATTTGTCAATTGTTAATTGCTATACAGCAGGAAAGACTGCAATAGTTATAGCTGAAACAGCATAATTCTTTGTGCTTTAAATTAATTTAGCAGTTCTATCACATCCCGAGTTTCAGGATTAAAGATCTTGTCTCTGACAAAAATGATTTATTTGCTTTTGAAGATTAATTTAATATAAGCTTAAAAATGGACCTTTCTGAAAAAAATAATCTGTTTGATTTTAAGCACATAGTATATGCAAGAATTTCCTTGCAGAAAGGTAACGAAAAACATTTTTCCATATTTTAGGTAGAAGTGGAGAGAAAAAACAGTAACTGATATGTAGAAAAATAAATATTTAAAACAACCAGCAAAACAAACAAAGCGTTCTTGCTTTTGTTTTTTGCATAGAAAGATAAGTATCTCAAAAATGTACAAAATGCTCTGTTTAATTATCTAGAATACCTGTGCTTGTTCAAGTTGGTAAATCTGTGGTGAAGATTTCTCTCCACTGGAGATTGGTACAAATCCTTGGAGTCAATGTACTACACCACAAAAGAAAAGGACTTGCATGTGCCTGACTTATCTCAAGTATATTCCCATGAAGAAAATTGGCCCAAGATACCTTTTTTAAACTTTTTCTTTTCCACAGGTATAGCAGTTGCATAATGAACAGTATGGTTACATGAGACTAAAAATATATGAGGCAATCACAGGGAAGGCTATAGTATACAGTGTGTGGTCTCTCTCAGCTTTGTAGTGCAAAATATAACATGAATTCTCTACTCTACAAAGGCCTTGGGAGAGTTGCCATCACACGTTGTTAGGAACTTCAAAGAATGGATCCCTCCTGAGGATCCTTCCTCTTAAGGATCTGCAGAAGCTAGAGAAGTTTCAAATCCTGGGGAGTACAGCTCCATCTTTTTATGTTTGGTCTTTTTTTTTTCTTGTCTTTTAAAAAAACCACAAAGTATTATGCAACATTTATGGTAAGACAGATGTTAACTTCAGGTTAAGCTCTCAAACTTCAAATAGTGCCAGAGATAATCGTTTCTTACGTATTCTTACCTACAGTGTTAGGTTGAAAAATAGTTTTATGTTTAGGAAACATTTCTATGCCTGTGGGACAGAGCTTTATTTCAGACTCCCTTTATGGCCAAGAGTAAATCACCTATGGGTTTGTGTCATCTCACGTAACTTTAGCTCGTCTAAAAGTTAAACATCCTATCCAAACTAGAGGGAGCATCTTGGCTCTGCCCACTGTTCAAGAGATGGATAACTAAATGTAGAGCATGATTCATACCTCCTTAAAATAGTCAGTTTTCACTGACTTGATGAATGTGAAAGTCAGTTTAAAACTACAAATTAAATTTAAAATAGGATAGTTCAGCAAGCTTGTTTTAGGCCATAATCTCCCTCTCTCTCATTTACTTTATAAAATCAAGTGTGAAGCATTGCCTGTCCCTTGGGGAAATGATATTGGACCCAAGAACACCTTAAGGATTAAAAGATGTTCAGACACTTGTTTCTAAGATAAATGTGTGATTTTAGTTGTGTCCTACTCAGATGCAATTATTTCTCAGATAACATATTAACAGGTTTTCTATGTGTGGATATGTACAGATGTTTCTGAACATTGTGATTTCTTTAGGTGTAAAGTATTACAGGAGTTCAAAACTAATTCATATCCTGCAAACGCATTAGTTCTTTTATAACTCCATTGAACCATCGCAGTTCTTCAGGTTCCTTCATGCTTCATGCCACAGATCCGTAATGCCATGGATCCTGCATTGCACCTTCTGGAGGGCAAATTTTCTTTCTCTAATCCTCTTTCTTTTCTCAAGGACACCTAATCACTGAGGCGTATCTCAGAAGAATCCATGGAAAATGGAAGGACAGACACTCCACTGCTGATAATAAAACCCAGAGGTTCTAAAAGACTCAAAGCATTGCAGCAGCCTGAGACTAAATTTTGTAGAATAGTGATGTGGTAGTTCTAGTAGCTGTGCTCCTACAGCTTCAAATTTGCCCATCATACTCCATTTTTTATGAGGATTCAGGATAGTTTCAAGAATACTGAGTTCTAAAGATGCAGAATATGACTGCTTCAAGTGGCCTGGGGGTGTGTTTGCGGATTTTGTTTGAAAGGTATCTTTAGATCCAGCCATGTTCATTCAAGGATAACCAAATTTCCAATTTGAAGCTTTTAGTTCTTTGGTAGTTAAAAAGCCTTAGATAAAAAAAAAAAAAAAAATAAAAAATAAATCCTCTAGAAAGGAAAACAATACTGTTAACAATTCCACACTGAGTGAACTCAGTTTATTCTCATTCTTACACAGAATTACAGCTTTTGGAGTTTATGAGTTTCTAACATTCAGTTTATTTCTAACCATAGCATTCGCTGTTGAAAAAGTTTGGACACTTTTGATGGGAACATTTGCAAGGTATTACTTGAACGTTTCTTTCAGTGCATTATCAGTGACTTATTCAAATACAAGCAGCAGCAAGCTGAGTGATTGATATTATAGGAAAGCTGTCAGTCATAAGGTGCAAAATCCAGTCAGTACCTAGGCTTACTCCTACTTTATTTTTCTCAGTATCAAGCATTTGGCTGCACAGCTTGAATGTTCTTTGTTACACTGTCAACAATTCAAAGAAAGCATGGAATATTTTCTTTCCTATTTTCCCTTTGTTTTTAGAGTACCCAAAGAAAATGCTATTGACATTTTTACTGTCAGTTTCTGCATGGTTATGAAGTTTAATAGCTGATGTATTGAAGAGATTTTTCTCATCATGCATAAAAGAGACAGCCAGAGAGAGACTGAGTGCAGGACTGTGAATGTCCATGCTGTACAAACACACTATTAATTTCTTGTCTGTATCACCCACAATATGCCTTGTGATAGTGCTGCAGCTGTAATGAGAAAAATAGATGTTCTCAAATTTTGTTCCTTTTAGCTTCTGCACTTTGAAAGGTCACAATACATTGAGAGTGAAAGACTTGCTCAGCACAAAATATAGTTTATTCTGGAGCAGCTTTAAATTTCTGGAAATTCAATCACTTTCTAGCCTGTTTCTAGCACAAAAGCTGCAAAAATTCTTTACTTTGTTCTTTTGTCATCTTCCTACTGAGTAGAAAGTGCCTTTGAGTTGTAAGCCTATCTATCCAGATTCTCAAAGCTGTGAAGATTTGCAGCTTCTGCATTTACCCCCATAGAGCAGAATTACTGATCAGCATCTCAACATGCCACATCAACATGGGTCCCTTTCGCTCAGGACACTTCACAGGAATAAGCTTTCAATGAACAATCATGTGAAAGTCCTAAATTCTCTACACTGCACACTTTCTGTTAGCTGAGAGTCAGTCTCTCAGAAGATAAAAATTATTGATGACACCATTCTGCATTAACTGAGCCCATATGCTTAGATACCATTTTCCATTAGTTATGAACACTGGGCTTTTAACTCTATTCAGCAAAATGGCAATGACACAGAGATGGTGCTACAGCTACTGTAATTCATGAAGCTACATTCATTTCAATGTCCACTTTGCACCAGCTAAGTGGTCCTTTGGGGTTTAGCATATAGCGATGACAAGAAGAATAATCTAAAGAATAGTACTGAATGTGAGATTAGATGTGTTTGAAGCCATCTGCTTTCAGCAGTGCTAAGGCACCCCTGGAATACTGTAGAGAGTGACAGCCTGTCACAGTGAAAAGTTAACAATAAAATAGACAAGCAGAAAGAGAAGGAACAAACACAGTTAGAGACGAAAGCTGTGAAAAGATTAGAGTTATCTAACAAGTTCATATACAAAGAGAAAATATTCAGAACCTGAAATTTATCCTTTTGGGAAAACAGTTTTAAAGCAATTGAGGTATATTTAAGAACAATCAAACATGTGGGCAAGAAGTGTAGGGCTGAACTAGAGAAAGGCAAAACTGAATTGGAGAGGAGGCTGCTGATAAGACAAGAAAGTTGCCATTGAGGTTGCATCAGTAGAAGGGTTCATGAAAAATTCAGGCAAGTATTTTGAATCTGAAATATCTTGCTATGCAACTATCGATTTTATTACAAGAGCAAATGAACACATAACTTCCTACTTTTTTAATGATAAACATGCTAGCAGTTCAGAGGCCATTAAAATGCAAACATTTTTTTCCCGTAACCTGGTGTGGCACTTGAGCTTGAGATGAAACAACAGCCACTGTTCTATTTGTCTATAAAACAGCATTAAGTGCAGGCAGCAGAAAATATGTGGGTAATAATTTACCATGCTTGCCTGCTTCAAATGAAGAGCACCTAAAGCCACATAAAGAATCCAATAAATGACCTATCTTCAGCAAAACTGGGCTTGTTCTCCCTTGTTTGCCCAGAACACATCAAGAGCAGCTTTAAGAATTTAATCCTCACCATTCTTCCGCTGACACTCCCAGTGTGTGTCTACTTTATTTCACATCTGTTAAGTACATTTCTTTCAGGACAGGTATATATTTAAATCCCTGTTTCCATGGGAACCAAGTACCTTTACACAATACACAATTCTTTATCTCTTCCATTGAGTGGACTGTTTGGATTTGAGCTATTCAGGAAAGGAACAATCTGTTTTCACAAACAAGTGGGAAAAGAACTAGAAAACATTTTAACAAAAAGGCATATATGTCTGAAGAATCTGTTGAATGTGTTGCATGTTTATATGTTAAGAAGAATATCTGGAATTACTTTTTTAAAGCATGGAATGGAACCATTGTGGTCATCTAATTTACACTCCCTGTATTTAAGGAAATCCTTTGGCTTATTACTAGAGCTAGAGCCAGCACATTTAGGAAAGCTTCTAAAACCCCATGCAGAGTGAAGGCAAGTTCTCACTATTAGAAAATTCAACTTTAGCGAAGTTGGGAGACAAACTGTTGCTCTTCTCTTTTGTAATATCCTTTCTTCTTCTGCTAAGACATGATACTGGACAGAATTCTGGTCTGGAGGGTCTTGGCTCTCAACTACATAGTCATGCTAGCTAAGTGCTATCAATAGAGCTGAAACAAAACTTTTTTTCTTCAGAGTAGTGTATTGTTGGTGACATAGGTCACTAAAGCATTGCTACTTCTCTGTGCTATGTATCCTGGTTGGAACATTATTTCCCACTTAAATAATATGAAGCATTACGTTTGATGTTTTATTTCAGCCAATATAGTTAAATTAAGAAAAAAAACCCCACAAAACTCAACCAAAAACCAACAAAACTTTCCCACAGTTTGTCATAAGCAGCCGGATCTGGTCTGCTTTGAACCATAGGTCAAAGTACAGCAAACCAAGAGGATACTGCAGTGATCCAAGTCTGAATTTCGTACTACAAATACTTTTCCTGTTACACTACCTTGTGACTGCAGTAATTAAAATGCAAATAGTCAGTTAGCTGTTGAGTTAACCTTCTATGTGCACAGGGAGCAGAGTAAGTTCCGTTCACTTCAGGAAGAACCATGTGTTTCTTTAGCTACTGAGAGTCACTACCCAGTGAGTCATGTTAGGACTCCACCCACTGTAGTCCAAACATCAAGATTTCACACAAACCTTAAAACGGAGCTGCCACCAGTGTCTCTAGGTCTGTTCTGTGGAACCACACTAAAAATAGAAGCTTCACCTTTCCTTCAAAGCACAGAAGAAGAACAGCAGGCTGTTCTGCCAGGCTGCTTAAAAGAGCAGCATGTCCAACGTTTTTTACTATCAACTCCTTAATCCTTAGGATTAAACTCATGCATTTCAGATACAGATGGCATATGTCCACAGGTTCACAAAATCACACAGCAAAACACTACTTCCTCTTTGCAGCAGGCTTAAGTATTCTGCCAAGAAATTTAAATGACTCAACTAACAAGGCAAACTTAGTGACCTTCACCCCAGTATAGGGAAATAATCACCAAATGAAATTGTAATTCTGGCAGTGAGGATTTTTTTTTTAAGTATCAAATTGCAGATAGCAAAATAAAAAGTTTGTTATTCTCAACAATATAGAACAATTTAGTCTTATCTCCACTTTCCAAGGCTTACAACCAAACGCATGGTTTATCAAAGATCAATCACTGGACATACTGGGTCAGTTTGACACAATATACATTCTAAATGAGGAATTCAGTATAAACCACTTCGACATTCACAGAAGGCTTGGCAAGAGTGCATAATTAGTTAAACTACAGATGACAGGAATTAGTATGAGCAAGGATAAAGAACTTGTAAGAAAGAAGAAAGGCTATGTTGAAAAGGGAATTTGTAGAATTCTGTTAAGTTGGTCTGGGATCAATTCCAAGTTTTTTCTTAACTGAGTAGAGCACAAAAGTTAGGAATAAGCTAATGACACCTGCTGACAAAACTGTGAGGTGTCACCAATACTGAAAATAATCCAAACCAGGAGAAATATGTGGATCTAGGTTTTTTAATTAAGAAGTGTTGTAATGCCAGGTCATGCATTTAAATTAATAATTTTCTTGGCAAATTGGAGTTCAGCTGCATATGACAGCAGGGGCAAGAGATTGGTGTGCTCAATCACACTACGTGACAGACACTAAGAAGCAAAGAAGGAATTTATAACAGGAAAGTATTAATATATTCTTATATTTATTGACTTATATGCTGATATGGGTATGGTCTTTACCAACTTGAGTTCAAGAAAGACTAAATTTAAGTTTTAAGTGGGCAGCTTAGTGATCAAAGCATAGACAGTGTGTCAGAAGAAAGGAGATAAAGCTTAATATGTTTGGTAAAATGAAGGCTACAGTATGATGGCTACTTATGACAGATTATGTATAAATATCAGGAAGAGCATGAAATAAGAACTTTAGTAAGGACAAAGGAGTTATTTAGGTATATTTAAAATAGAATGTAAGGTATGGTTGGTCAAGATGAGAAAGAACTAAATTTGTGATTCAGGAAACCCCTTCTAAGGTAGTGTGGACACAGGGAACCAGAGAAGATGGCAACAATGAAGGGTCTGTTAAACACACCAAATTAGCAGCACAAACTTCTTTCCCTATCCAGAGAAACACATAGTATTAACCCTTTTCTTCAGTCACATTAATATAGAATGTATAATTTCAATTGCTTTCTAGCTTAACTAGCAAACTAGCAGCAACACAAATACAGTCTGTAAGGACTCCCCTTAGATCTTACTCTAATCCTGGTCACCACAACCACCAGAACTGTTCCGTGCAGCATCGATCCCAAGTACTTGATAGCAGTCACAGGAAACCTGACTGTTGCGTACTGCCTATCCACTAATATCTCTTCAAGAATCATCTAAATGTCATCTGCAAGCCTTGCAGCACAACAAAGCACAGGGAGACTAATTGCCATCAGGTATCTGCAGTTTCCAGTGTGGTACATCACCTTCGTTCTACTACTGAGACTGTCACCACTTAAGAAATACTGGAGCATTACCAGCACCCTCCTGCAATTTTAAGAAGGCATTTCTGTTAAAGGTAGATCATCCTGCAAGTATTGATTTTGATAAGTAACACAGAGTACTTTCATGTGTTTGTGGGTTTTATATGCACTTGCTCAAAGATGCGAAAAAGCACAGTCTTACTCCGCTAAGATGTCAAAACAAAGCGTAATGTCTGCATGCTAATTAAACTGTGGGTTGTCAAAGGTCACCATGCTCACTGAAAAAACACAAGGTTTCATTGCCTCTGTACTGCCAAGAGATGCTTTGCTGAAACTCTGTTCCTTTGTTGAGGCTGACAGAGATTACGTGTCTGAGAAGGGTCCAAGGCAGCAGAGTGGACTGATTTTTTGCACTCCAACTTTTTTTAGTCTGCAGTATACCAAAAGGGACCAAGAGAATCAATTGTAACAATAAACCTTGTTCTGAGTATTATGTATATTGAGGAAAAGAAGTTTTCAGGAAGAACTTCATGGTGAGGTAAAAACCCAAGATCAGCTCAACTAAGCCAGGATACAAAAAAAGGTCTTGTCAATTGCCATTTGAGTAATAAAATACAATTGACTGCTAGGAGCTGCTAACAGAGTCATTTAAGCAAGGTATTTTAAAGCCTAATACTTACCAGGAAAACATGCACATTGCCAGAAATAAACATATAATACAGTAATGTCCAGCAAAGTTGTACTCAGAGAAGCCATCTAAGCAAAGAAAAATGCTGAACATGTCACAAGGATAGAAAAGTTTTTTATTATATTAGTGAGGGCACTAATATGACTAAGTATATTATACAGCATATATAGAAGCATACCCAGAGCACTATCGGTCTTGACTATTTAAAGCTAGACTTTGTCAAAATTATTTGGAGCAACACATATTAAAGAAAAAAGGAAAAAGTCACCTAATAAATCCAAGAAATCTGTAGTTTACAAATCAATAGCAAGTTAAAGCTTGAAATCCTTGGTGCTGCTTCTTGACTCCCAAGCTTTTCCCACTAGATTTTCTATTGAACTTCAAGTTTTTAGATAGATTTCCATAAAGTGGAACTATTTGAATAAAATACCTTTGGGAATTCCCATCTAGATTTTCAAACTCCAGCGAAGGAATGCCTCCTAGGTAATAATACAGCCCGGGCCTTACAATTAAGTGAAATGATGCATTACGTTTGTGTTTGCAATATTGTCCTTTGTAAGAGTGGCCACTGAAGTTTGAAATCAGGCATTCAGAATTCCCAAGTGAAAGTAAGGTTCACAATGTGCCATTCACCCAGTAAAAAGGGGCAGAATGGATGGTATCTGATACAGAGTTTTTAAAAGGGCATTTTTTTCTTACTCCAGTTCCAAGCATTTGTCACTGTGCTATCTGACATACAACCAAAGCTATAGATTGTGACCTCTTCTGACACTTCTACGTTGCAGTGTATCTTTCTACCTATGAAGGACATAACCTCAGCCCCTTATGACATTACCATCAGTAGTCTTCAGGTACTTGCAAGGACTGGCAAATTCCACAATACTTTTTCTGTATCAATGATGACAAATTGATCTTCTCAGAACTTTGCATTTTGTGCATAGCAGCTTATTAAATAGTATAGCTATTCAACTCAGAGCATTTAAAATCTTTCCTCTTACACTGTATCAGTTTTCCTAACAGGGAACAGCAAGAGTTTACTCCAGAGGAGAGATCAGGGAAAGAATATTATGCTTTCCTCCCCTGCAACTTTTTTGCAATCAGTTACTGCCCTGTGACTTATCCAGCTTTTCTGCTTGCTCTTTTCCTCCACCTATTTCAAGGCTTACTTTAAAAACCACCTTGACCTGAAAATTTGTGAGTTAAATGGCTGGTTATGAATATTAAATTTAAAGAAGAGAAGGGAAAACAAAACATTTTTATCCAGACGAATAAAAACCAAGAGCTGAGTTTTAACACTTTTTTAATGCTCACGAATAACATTTTCTGAGATGAGAATCTTTGCTACAGCTTCGGTTTTCATTTACCTTGTCCAATTAGAATTTAGCACTGAGCCACTGGGAGAATTCTCCAGATTGGAACAACCAGTACAGGATCTACAGATTTGTAACCCGAGTCCCGTTCTTGGATTTATCTGGCAAATTAGCACAAAAATTATTTTGGGGAACAGTGGCTTTGCAAGCTTCTCTAACATTTCAAATTCATTTACCGAAACAGGTGTGAGGCATCAGAAATAGTCATTAGTAATTAGGTGGGAACAGTTGTGTTGTAGAAGAGGGACACTTTTACTCTATTACGCAAAACCTCCTTAGTACAGCTGAACAGACTTCTGAAAGTAATGTTATTAGCTGAGACTCTCAGATTGGTATTGGCTTGCTTTCGCTATAACTCATTTAACATGAAATAGTCTTTGGGCAGAAAATGGGAAGTTTCTGTTCACATAATTCTAGCAGCAGTACAGGGTCATGAAACAGAAAATTCCTACTTGATGGCACCCAACTTTTAACCTCAAAACTTCATGAAGTGTTGCAAAGATGGAAACTCCAGGAGCCACAGTTGTTCAGCTACAATGCTTTTCAAGCCCTTCCACCCATGAACTCAGTTGCTAGTTTAATTCTCTGAAACCCCTTTGTGAGGGGCTGGAGCTATTGACCTCAATTTCCTTTCCCAGAGGATCAGATATGCATAGAAATGATACCATAATGTAAACTGAATTTGCTGTCTTATACACTCAGTACCCTGCTGAAGAAGGGCATATACACAGCACCACTAATAAACCGGTGACCATGCTCGCTGTAGTCCTCCACAGAAAAGCATATTATGTGCAACACAAGAAGCCACACTTTCAGTGTGCTTTAACAGCTGGAAAAAAAACCTGCAGAGAAGTCTGCAAAATTGGAGTTGACTCGTGTCCACTCGTTTTCTTTCCTGATGCCACGTTATCCCCGCTTTCTTTCAAAAGTTAACTCATTATACAATAAACAAGAAGAGTTTTTTCTGGACAGGAGCCACTCTTGCCATTGCAACAGAACTTTTATTTCAAATACATTCTTAGAATAAAGCTGTATTTTGTTATACAAGTAGATAAACACAGGAGACAAAAGATTAATGTATTCCATTTTAAAATATTGGGCTCCACAAAACTGCAGCCATTCCCATTCATCCCTAAATCATGTTAGGGATTTTTCAGGGCAATGGAAATAAAGATGTAAACCAAGTCACCTAGGTAATTAAATTACGGTCCAAGGAAATTTGTAACACCACCATAGAAAAGTGTATCTGCTCATTCTTCAGGCTCTTTGAAGTGTACAGTGGCAGAAGTTTCTTTATAAACTCAGAAGTTTTTCATTGAGAGCAATCTGCGACTGTGTGAGGTTTGCCAAGTAGGTTACCATCAGCAGGTCCTGAGAGGGAGGAAAAAAAACAGTGATTGGAAATATTAACAAAGATGGTAGCCTATTATGAAGTTGAATTTTTAACATCTGTAAAACAGTTTACAGTCAGCTACTAGAAATATTGTCCTGAAAGTCCTATCCTGAGGAATGCTTCCCTCACAGGAAGAAGGTTTTGGTATTCCCAGAACATGAAACACTGCTTGTGAAATTTTAACTCTGAGGTCATCCATGTTAACCAGACAAGTCAAAGTGTATAAGCAAAATTAAAAATTAGTTCTGGTCTTGCAGACTGTCAGTGAACAACACATTCAGAAACTTAGCTTTTGCTTTCTAAATATCTGTTACAGAAATAAGGTAGCACACTAAAACCTTGTTCATGTCCTAAGTGTTATGCAAGGAGAGAGAACTTCAGCTCAGGCAAAGGAAGCTGGCAAGTCACCAGTTATCCTTGAAATCCATACTGCTTTAAGCTTTATAATTCATATTGTCCAATCACTCCAAAAGAATTGGTGCTGTCTTTCAGATTACTTGCATAACTCCCAAGTACTTTAAAACTTACTCTCTCATTTGCAGTTACTTGCAAGATTATTATGGTGAGCTCCTTTATCCACCTTCAGCTCTCAAAACATCAAATTACTGACAAGAAATGGCTGTATTTTTTATTAACATGTTTGTATGAAAAGATAAGATTGTTTGGATCACAAATTTGTGTCTGTATGACAAATTTTCAAAACTACTGGCAGTGCACTGAAAAAAATTAGATGATGAACTTACATTGATATTGCTATTCAACATTGTCTCAAAGTCCTCTGGTGAAATCTTTGGCACCTGGTTAATAAGATCCATCAGGAAACGCCCGACAGTGTTGTCAGCAGCCACTTTGCCAGACTAAGCAAAAGAAACATACACTTCATCATGAGTAAAACTCAGCAAGTTTATGGCCCAGGAAAAGAATATATAAAAAGAAAAACAAGATACACAAGATTACATCAAACTTATTTGGTGGCTCTTAAAAATCTGTCCTTACCAATACATCTTCTGCATACTGCAGCACCATGGTCAGGGTATCCTGAATCCTGGCTGATGCTGACCCCACCTGCTGTAAGTCACTGGATAAGCCAATCACTCGATTAGGGCTAAAACAAGTCTTCATGATAAGATCCACTGAAAGCAAAATGAGGTTCAGTGAAAAAACTGACTGCCACAGAACAATTTAAATCCTTAACTTGCTGAAGATTTTTAGGACAGCTTCAACAAGACAGTCTAATTCCCAGTAGAATTCCCAGAACAGCAATTTTACCAGGGTAAAAAAAGCATTTGAACAGTGTCACAACAATGATTATAACCAAAATAGGAAGAAAACATTCACCTCCTATCCGCTCTGTATCATAATAAACATATTTCACCGTTAGAGGTGTGAACATCACGCCCATAGTTTTACCAGGGACTCCCATTGGGGCACTAGAAAAAAAAAGAATGACAACAAAACATTTTCAGCATGGACATATTTAAGGGAGGGAGTAACAGATTTCCATCTCAATGATCTGTTAGCAGTGAAGTGTGAACATGAGTATGTTAATCATTCTCACCAAAATCAGCAATATTAAGACTACGGATAATTGAGGACAGGAAATCAGACCTGGCATACTACTAACTGCTTATTTTCATCCAAGAATATTCCTAGCTGGTCTGATGTTTGTCAGCATGAATGCAGGGAGAGTCACGTACTATCTTCTTAGCCACAGTTCATTCTTGTTTATACAGCAGGTATTCTTCTATCCTATCTCCATGCTCTTTGAGAAATCACTTAAAGAACAAACATAAATATGACAAAAATTCAAGTACAAAGCACTCTCAACACCTTTATTATTTCTACTATTCAAATTATTTGAGGTTCATTTATGCTTTCAGTAAGTAAGATGTCATGGATCAGCTTTCTTTTTGAAGATGCACAGTCAAGAAGCAGTAGAGTTCTGCTACAAAAGAAAGGCTGGGGTTTTATCCTTAAAGAGGAGAGCTCTTCAGCCAGTACTGGGAAGAACAATGAGGTACAATAGTTCCACTTCACAATATTTAATCTCCATTATTAATCAATAAAAATGCAAGGGGTTAAGGAGAAGAAAGACTGATCAAGAAGATACTGTTTCAGTTATGTTCTAACCACACTCATCCTCCAACTTCTATAAATAAACTGCCAAGCAATAAAGCCTAGTGACTACAAGCTAGCATTCAGAAAGTGTAATGGAAGTTGCCAACATTAATGCTAGCTGTATGAATCCTGTGAAATGTCATGAAGATGTTCAGAACATCATTAAAGTTAATTAAGCCACACTTCCCCACCCCAACGAGGTACCAGCTTATGAAAGGTTAGGTCTTTCAACTTACATACTATGGTCAAGATATTCCAATGGGAAGTAAGCCATGATCCCTGGCTCACTGCTGTGCTTTAGCTACTGCACAGTATTGTCCAAAATAAGACGCTGCAGCCTGCTACATTCCTCGTTACCCTGATGTGGTCTCTCTCAGAAATTCAAATAGCTCCCCTCCCAGAAATGCAGCCTCCCAGAGTACCTGACATAGGCTTTAATGCTCATGCGTGAATTCTGGAGACTTGTGTCCACAGTGAGGTGGATTGGATTGTGCGCTTCCCGGCTGTAATACTCATGGATCAGGACTGAGTGTTCCGTGATGTCATGACCTGTTGCATACCTTCAAAAGAAGACAGGTTGAGGAGCCATTCTTCCAATGTTCAAGAGCCAAATGTTTGGTATTGTTGGTATTTAAGAGGTTTGTATCCTAAAACACTAATTTCTAATGTAGAAGCACACAAAATACAGGTGTTTTAACTAGGGAATTTGTAGTTTTATGGCCAGCTGTCCTAGAATTGTAGGAATCACAGGCTGAACACACCCATGTCCAAATCATGTACAGGGCCACTGTTGTAGTACCAGGCATAAAAAGTCAGTACAGTTGACATCAGACTCCAAAGATTCAGTTATCTGTCACTCTGTTCTGGACCAACTCTTTATTTTTGTGTAAATCAAAGTATGCCAAGCAAATTTGGACCAACCAAGTAGATCTTCCACAAATTAAACATCTCTCTGCAGGAGGCGTAACTTGTTAATCTAGCTCCTTTAGCTGCTCTGCAATTAGCTTCTCACACATACACAGCAACTCCTGTCATTAAAACTGCCCTTTGCTGTGCCATTATAAGGTTGTTGAGGAAGTTTGCTCCACAGGAACAGAACTAAGCTATTTTTTAGGATCAGAGAAGCATGAAAAGACTAATAAAGCTATCCACGCTCAGATACAGGCTCTGTTCCTGTAACACCGTACTGATCTTGCTTGGCATCCCACACAAAAGTACTTCAACCTTTTCTCAGCAGAGAACTTCTGCATGCTCAAGCTAGTATCACCGATTCCACCTGAGGCCTTTAGTACTTGAAACTACTCTTTTGTGTTTCCCCTTCTTTCTAACCAGTTATTTTCCATGGCATGGGTTGTATTACAGGTGGCTAAGTTCTTCTAACAAATCCGTGCAAGCATTCTCTAACTCATCACTCCTCTGTGATACCTTTGCTAGATACAAACAAAATCAAACTCTGTAAGTCTCCAATACTGTCTCTTCCTATTATGAATTGCCAGAGCTTTACAACTGAGTCTGTAAGAAGGGTTGCAAGATCCTACTCTCAGAAGCATTACTGCTTCTGCTTCTCAACCTGCGACAAGAATTATGTATCTCAAGTAGTTTAAGGGAGCAACACTACCGCTTGCATGTTCTTGCAGAAGGAGAACTTACCAGCCCAAGATGATCTCGCTAGGAGACACCTTCTTGTGCAACTCATACATGTTTTTGGCAAATTCCATATCGACTGCCACCTGAGAAACGGGACAGGACCAAGTCAGGGGTGCTTAACCCTTAGCGGGGGACGACACGGGCACAAGCCCTAACGCCGCCATCAGAGGGGAGCGCAGGGGCCGCTCCCCTCGGCAGTCACCGTCCCGCCGAGAGACACCGCCACGCCGGCCCCGCGCTCCATACCTCATCTTCGGACTCGTTATGGGGGACGGAGAAGCAGTTGGTGACCTCCACCGAGTGCTTGTCCACGGTCCCTGCGGGAGAGCAGCGCGGTTAGGGGGGCCGCCGTGAGGGCGGCGGGCTACTCGCCCCCCCGGCCGTCGGCGGGCGGGGCAGGGCGGCAGCTCTTACCCAGCAGCGTCCCGATGACCCGCGCCGCGCCCTCGTTGCGCCGCTCGAAGCTGTCCACGATGGAGGCGAGGACGACCGGG
>JANZLP010000080.1:21740580-21752637 GCA_026930925.1 Chelictinia riocourii
CATAGTTCAATTCTGTTCAGACCATTGATTTTCACTTTCATCCCAGTTGCTTTTATTCTCGGACTTCATATACACAGGGGGACTTGATACAGAAGGATTTGCCTTCCTCTGGTTCACTGCCTTGTCTGTAAAATGGGAAAAATAACCTTTCTTGCTTCAAAACCACATAAGGGGCGCTAATGTTTGCCATGTGGAAATTAAGTACCTGTTCAAATGCATCTGTTCCCTTTTCCCATCTGATAACACCATCTGGGTGTCTAAGTCTGGGTGTTTAATAGCATTGCATCAACCTGCATATTTGCTACATCATGTGAAAATGATCCCTCACATCATAAACTGCCTGTAAGATCTTTTTGGTGCATCTTGAGATCTAGGGCTTGTCTCTGCATTGCACCTACTATTGGAGGAGTTTGAGACAAGGAACAGCACCTGCTACAGAGTTTCCTTGGTTTCACTATAAAACAATTGTAAGAACAGCCCCAAAATTCCCCTCAAAGTAAGAATGGAGGAGCAAATCTGTGTGCAGTGCTGTATCAGGTCTGGTATTTCCAGCATAGTGCCAGTTACCTGAGTGTTTGAGTTTTTGAGGCCTGATGGTTCCAAATCTTTCAGAATTCCCTTGTTTCCACTTCATCTTCTATCACTGGTCTTTCAGTGATAGTTTCAGGTCTACTAAGGTTTTTCCTGTTGTTGCTGCCTGGGGGACATTAATTGAGACTTGGGAGCTTGTATTTTATGACAAGTCATTCATTTGCTGTTGCGTGCTGAAGGCACCCTCTGTAGTGGCTGGAGGGTATTCTTTGAGCCCTTCTGGAACAGATGCTAATTTCATGGTTAGTGCATTTGCAGGAGTTGACATTTAGTGATCCAGGTAGCCCCTGTTCTTGTCTTGCAATGTTTGTAATTCAATGAAGTGTATGGTTCTGTGTGCCATGAAAAGCATCCTTGAAGGATCAGGGCCTGAGGAGGAGGCACATACAGATGACCCAAACACCAGGCTAGCCCCAGTCTCCTGGGGTTTTTGTTATGACTGCAGAACTACTTTTAGTCTATGCTTATTGGGAATTTGGGCTGTATCAGTATGCACCATAGGTATCACAAGGATGGAGGGTTTTATTATTATCATTATTGCTATTTTAATACAGCAAAAACTTTTATGGGCTTTCTTTATACAAACATCCTGAGTAAGTGAGAGCATCAAGTGACAGTTTGTATTCACCAAGCAAGAATCTTGCCTGATCCCTGCAGGAGGGTGTTGAGGAGCAATATTAGCAGGCAGGAGGGTTCTGCATCACTGATGAACTGTCTGAACAAGGCAGGTTGCTCCCAAATGTGCTCTCTGGGAAGGAAAGCTAGGGCTTCTCCCTGTGCTTTTTCAGAGGCATTTTATCCCAAAAAGGGCTAAGCAATTAGCTACTACTACTGGTTGTTTTTTTCCCCTAATCTCAGGAAAAAGAAAAGGCTCATACCATGACCCAATCTCAGGAAGCAAAAAACAGATTATGAGTTAGAATTACATTATTAATATGTCAGTCCCATTTGTTTCTCTGTTTCCATTATATTGAATCACAGTATTACTGGTTTTGGAAGGAATCTGATGATAAAGCCAACTCCCAACAACCGATGAGAATGATAAAAGTAAAAGAAGAGGCCAACCATCATCATCCTAAAGAAAATCCACCAACACCAGGGCCCTGAAGCAGCTGTGATTCCCATGGGACTCTGCTCTGACTCAGAACATGGGCTGCAGCTGATGCTCATCCCCCTGGATCACACTCACGGCCAACAAACTGTTGCTCTCTGAATATAATACTTTTAACCATGTGAATTTTTTCCCCCAAAGATAATTATTTATTTCACCTCTGAATGAACCAATGTGGAACTTGTTCCAAAGCAGCACTAGAAGAATGTAAAAAGCTTAGATAAACATTTTGCTAGATGACTTTCCTTTTTTTCCTTCTCTTTGTGAGGAATGTGTGGCCAGGAGACAGAGATCCTTGTCCTTTCTGCAGGTTCCTCACAAGACGAAGAGTTCACAATGCACAAAGAGCAAAACAAAGCAGGTTTAGTTGCTCTTGGCTGTTCATAGTTGTTTCCTAATATTCTGCATCACTCAAGCAAAGGATTAGGCTTTTGTTGCTGTGATAGGTGAACTGCAAGAGATGGAGGTTCATATTCTAGAATTACTATTTCATCCTCTCCCAGGCCAATTTCCTCTTGGATCCAGCTGGAGTCCTTGAAATCCAGGGAAGTTTTGCCTGACTATGGAGTGAGTAATGGTTCCAGGAATCAACATTTGGAGATAATACCAATTTGAATGTCTTTGCTAAATTAACTTTCCTCCTAAGGTCATCTCCGTAACACTCAAGAACACTATGTGTTATTTTCAAAATGAGCCAGTCTCTATCTGTTTATCATAAGGCTGATATATGAATTACTGTTCATTTTTCCATAAGGCACATATGATTTGAGGCTATTAGGCAGTGTTCAACCATACCTCCACCGGACAGATGTGTTCCTTGGGAGCGGTTGTCCAGGGTTTGGCAGTAATAACCCAGCACAAGCAGCAAAATCAATCCCAACAAGTTTCAGAGGGACCCTTCCAAGGCTCCCCAGCATGTGACATAGGGCTGCTAATGAGAGGGAGAGATCATATTCATTGCATGAGTGACAGGTGAAAGGGAAGATTAACGTTAGCATACACCTGCTCTTTGGTGCCCCAATTAAGACCTCCTACTGTCAACCGTAACATAAGATGCAAATCAGCCTATGCCCTTCCCCCTCCTCCAGGAAGGCTGCGGCAGGATTTGGAATAAACTACAATGAGAAAAGAAATGCAAAATCTTGAATGTCCTCCTTGCTCTGTGAATCGTTTGCTTGCTTACTGGTTTTCTCCCTTTCTTGCCCTTTCCTTGCCATCCCCCACCTCATTCTTCTCATCTAGAGAGGGAATATGACTTGTTTCAGCAAGGGATGCCTGCCCTGGGGACAATCCTGGGGACAGACTCGAAAGCCATGATTTGAACTGACAATATTTATCCCTGCTTTAAATTCATTTGAACCAACCTTGCTCAAGCCACTGGCAATAGATAGAGGAAATGGGTGGAAATGTCATTGAAGGAGATACATGGAACGGAGAAGGAGGGGGTTGTCTGTATGCTTTGTGATAACCTGGGTGTTTGAACAGAGTATGTATTTGTTTTAAATTCATAGTGTAGGGATTCAGAAATTTTGTCTGGTTCCATAGTGGTGGTGTTTTTAGCATCTTGTGGCACGGTTTTGATGGCTGTGCTGGGAATGAGGTCTCATTTATGCCCCAAGGTGTGCTCTTAAGTTTTGGGGAAAAATACTTTTTGTTTTTCTAAAGTATTAAAATGAGTACTTTTGTGATCACAATAAATAACAGTTGAAGTGCAAACAATTCTTCTTGAAGCATTTCTCAGGTAAATGTTAAAAGTTTTGATAGACTTGCCTGCATCTTATTTTAGTTGCCAAGCTATCTTCTCAGTAATCTGATGATTTAAGCATGATGATTTTTTTTTAATTGACCGAGTAAAGGATATTACTTTGTATAGCCTGTGATGGTGAATTTAAAAGAGATTCTCTTCAAAGCAGGGTGATTAATGTCTCTGTTACTTTCCCATTGATTCCATCCAATACCTCTTCCATTGTAGTTATTTGGTCACTGTAGTCAGTTTGGACTAGATTTACTCAGGTGCTTCCTCATTTCCATACATTCTCCTTGGCTGACTTGCAAGTGGAAAATTATCTTGCTTTGGATCATCTTATATTTTACAAAAAATTCTCCATGAGGTTAAAAGCAAAGAAACAGAAAGTAAAGGTATTTACTTACACCTGCATGGAAAACATTATAAAGTGCCAATCAGAGAGTAGCAGTGTAAGTCGCACTGCAAAAGTGATATTGCAAATTAAAGCCAAGTGTTAACTTTGATGTTTTCTTATCCTAATTTACTGTGTCTCCTAGAAGACGTAAAGACAGACATGAAGCCAGTGGGTTTTCAAGAAGACCAGATCCAAATTCTGATGAAGATGAAGATTATGAAAGGGAGAGACGAAAAAGAAGTAAGGGAGCTTTTTATTTTCTTTGATGGGGAAAGAGAAGAAAAAGGTGTGCGGGGGGATTTACAATCCTGTTCCCATTTCATGGATTCTGTATTTCTCTATTCTCAGCTGAGAAGTGTACTGTTACTTCTGAGCTTTTAGAATAAACCTAGCATTTTATTACATCATAACTGTTGTAATGCACAAGAATTCATTCTGCGGAGGGAGGTAGCAGCTAAATTATTTGTGGAAGGACCTCTTTTTATATTAGTTTGTAGATACCTGTTTTAAGTTTCTGCTTGGTGTAAGTTCCAGGAAAGGGCTGAGGCATGAGATAAAATCAGACTATGAGAATCACTGTTCGAGTTTTCACTATAAAAGCTTAACATTTCTGCATTTGTTATTTGAACGCCCTTAGAACTAGTTAGCAAAATTTGCATTTGGGTGACGAGATATGTCTTTGCATAAACAAAATTGAACTTTATTCTCTTTCAGCAACAAAGCTACAGTAAATAATTTGGGTCAGTTTTTATTTTAGAAAAGAAAACTTCTGACAGGACGTTTAAAATATTTGCTCTGCCTTGGAGGTTTGGGACTACATTAGAATGTTGCCCATTAAAATACGGAAGGGGCTTTGTGCTTTACTCTCATGAAAGTGTTCTTAATCCTGAACAGACTGTCTTTTTCATTTGGCTTAATCAAGCAGTTTTAGAACTGAAGATTTGTTTCACTGCAGTCTTTAATTTTGAAATCCTACGAAACATGTTTGATAGACACCATATGTAGTACATCACTGCAGTTTGCTGTTGTCTCCCTTGATGTGCCTTTCATTATTTCTAGTTTACTGTTATTGAAACTTCTCAGACTGCTCTCTTGCTACTTTTCTGTTGCTAGTGATAAAGGTTAAGAATTGGCTGCTAAGGAGCCAGCAGCTGTATTAAGATTCAGTGAAGCTATTCCGAGTAGCAGAACCTAATCATATGAATGTGTTGTCTTCTATTTTGCTCATAGGTATGGGAGGAGCTGCCATTGCACCACCCACTTCTCTTGTTGAGAAGGACAAAGAACGTAAGTAAACCAAAATCCTGTTCTCTAAAACCTAGCGGTGGTGTTTATTTCTCACTCAACCTTCTCTTAAGCCATCCTGCTGCTCTTCCCGTAAGATTCTTTTTGGCAGAGGAACTTGTACTAGTTCTGTGTTGATGGTGGGGAAGCTGTGGGGAACCTGCGATGCTACTGTGCTTCACATCTCTGTTCTAAAGGATTCTTTCTGTATTGCTAGAGAAGTGGTTTGGGTCTGGCAGGAGACCTGCATATTCGACCTGAACGTGGGGTTCTACAAACCTTGTTTGTCCTTGGGATTGGGAAATAGCTTTTCCTCTGGCTTGGAGGAATTTGTACTGGTGCCTGATGGACTTGGGAGCACATGGGATTGTGGTCCAAAGCCACTTGGAGCTTGTTCATACAGGGGAGGTAGTATCAGGTAGGGAGGGGGCTGTTGGAGGAATGGCTTCATTTTGAAAGTAAAGCAAGATGAGACCTCACTGAATTCAGAAGCAGCACCCTGACAGAGACGTTTGTGCAGTTGCTAATCCATTTTAGCTTGGGCTAGCCACTCTGCCAGCCCCTCTGGAGACATATGTCTGCAAAGGAAGGAGGGAAGCGAGGCTGTATCTGTGCAGACAAAGCAATTTAACTATCACGGGATCAGTTTATAGTGGTAAAATATTGCTCTTGAACATCCTCCCTGGAGGCTTGGGAGCTTCCATACCCTGGCTTCAGACCAAAATAACTGCTGCCAGTACCCCTGCTTGCTGCTGACTGCAGCCCGCTGCAGACAGGGCCGGCATTGGAGGACTCAGGTAGCACTATGGCTTGCAGGAAGGGTGAGGCAAGCGGTTCCACATCTGCCTGCAGATGCCAACCGAAGATGTCTCTGTAAAGATCTAATATTAGTCACACTCCTCTGTACTACTGACAAAGAAAGAGCAAGTCATTCTCAGACTGGGTAAGAGCATGTCCTTGTGTCTGACCGACCACTGGTTCTTCCTTTGCAAACAGCCCACTGCTTGCTGCTCTTGCTGTCTGTGCCCCAGCTAGGGATGCTGTTTAATGCTGCTTGCCCCTTTTCCTTGTGTTGGTCCTGGGAATGCCACAGCATTAGAGATGCTGCAAACCCCAGGCATCTCAACTGCATAAACCAGGCACTGCCCCTACACATGTACATAGATAGCAGTGTGTTTGTACTAACATTTTTCATGTGGCTGCTGATGGACAGGTTTTGGGGAGTGTCACATTTCTAATTTTTTTTTTCCAGTGTTAAGTCAGAGACTGTCACATAAACACATGATTCCAAGAGCTGGGGCTTTAACAAAACTGCTGCACAGCATAGGGCCTGGATTGGCGGTTCTGGCAAATCCTTAGGTAAATACATTTGACAGTGAGAACATGTTATCTTTTGATCTTGGGTTCATGAAAGCACTTGTTCTTTGCAAATTCCTTCCACAGCTCGAGCAGAAAAAGCAGCATGGCGTGACAGGAAGTGCTGGAGAATTTGGATTATCCAAATGCCCTTTATAAAGTTACTGCTCTTGTAATACTTGTCTGTAGCCTGTCAGGTTATACACCTTCTATGCTGTTCTCCAGATGGGATTTTGCTAATGTAATTTTCAGACACCACCTTCTGCACTGATATCTCTATTTAATCTGTTATAAACTCCCTTATAGTCTGTGGACTTTATCCATATGAGAGCTACTACAAATGTCCTGACACTTCTGAAAGCTTCATTTATGGTTTTGGATGTTATTACACAGCAAAAAACCTACCTGGTCACCAAAAGTAGGCCAAAATCTCCTGTGTGGATTCTGTGCCTGAGCACATGTTGCAGTTCTTTCTGGAGTCAAGGCATTAAAGTGATTTCAGTCTCTCCTCCATCTGGCTGTCTTATTTTCTCAACACTTGTAGAAACTTAAACATCCTTGAGGCCTCTATCACTGTCAAAGTGATTTGGGCTTGGCTAACGGGTTCACAGGTCCTTGGTGGGGGTGGGAACGTGCCCACGTGCATGTGGAGTACGTAACTGAGATGCCTTACTTGCTTAGGAAGCCAGAATTAAAAAAAAAAAATACTCCAAATTACTTCCCTTTCTCTAATTATTGGTTAATACTTAAATGTTTCCACAATACAGGTTGTGACATGATTTCAACTTTGAGCCTATTTGACCTAAGAGTATAACCCCTTTAGCCTAAAACTTCTGCCTCTCTCTTTCATTAAATCAACTATTTATGTGCGCGTCTGAAACCCTCTCCTCCTTGTAGCCTCCAAATGGTGGGCTAGCATGTGTATTTAATGCCGATATAAGATCACTGATACTTTTCCCCACAGTGTGATATACAGGCTGAAGTAATATTTTTTTTTGCTCAAATCCACAGTTTCT
Organism: Chelictinia riocourii; assembly: GCA_026930925.1. NCBI lineage: Eukaryota > Metazoa > Chordata > Aves > Accipitriformes > Accipitridae > Chelictinia > Chelictinia riocourii. The sequence goes on from JANZLP010000080.1 coordinate 21,748,080, forward strand.
GCCATGGGAAAGACTATTTTTATAAGTGCTATTATGTGCTTTGAATGAGATTGCAACAAAGGGAGATTAGCTTATTACTCCAGGGTCTTTCTTCCTTTGGTGTGTGGGAAAGCTTCATGGCTGACGTGTGTACACATCAGCCGGAAAGTCGTGGGAGAGCAGTCTCGCCACCCCACACCTGAACAACTTGAGCTACCCCACTGATTTCAAATGACTTGTAACTCATGAGTTCATTTGGATCCACGCCACTCTTTGAGAGATCCTATGCTGTGCTTGACACCATAAATAGCATTTGAGTGCCATGAAGTGAGATGACTCCCATCTGTCAGTCTGGGAGTGCTAGCCAGCTGCCTAAGGAAGTCTGGGGACATAAAAGTGATGTGAAGAAAAATCTGTAGGAGAATTTAGTCATCCTTGTTTCTAGTGAGTGTTTATCCTGTAACTATAGCTCTATCAAACACATGCCGTGAGATGCTCAAAGGGCAGTGAAGGCTCACTTCATTGCTGTAGAAGTCAGTGCCTGTATGGAGTGGGAGGGGGAACTGGTTCTGTTAATTAGAGCTGGGAACCATGGGCCTAGCATGTTAAGAAGGGCCCTGTTTCATCCTGTGCCATTGTACATTAGCCCTGTATTGAAGCCATGCCCAATCTTTACAGCTGGCTGAAACATTTCAAAATGCACATTTTGGTGCCATCTTTTAGCCCTGAATATTTCAGCCGCCTCTGTGAATGTTAGTCCTTTCTTATGCCTGCTCTAGTGAGGCCCCATTGTACTTTCTCCTTGCATTTGTCAAGCATCTTCTCTGGGGAGAAATAAGCCTGGATGTTGTTATCTCTGCCCCAGGGCTGCTAATTCCCAGCCTGCTGAACTGGTGATGTGGCTTAGAAATTTCCCCATTTTTGTTAGTGCTGCCTGTGATTCAGAAGAGTCTTACATCATGTCTTATTTAACCTGGATTTGGCCCCTTTCTTACTAAATTGTAACCAGTGTTTCTAAGTATCCACTAGCACTGCTGGAAGCCTCCAGTTTGCAGCAAACCCAGAACATCTGGGTGACATCTCATACTTCTGACACTGAAGAAGCCTCTGGCAGTTAGCTGTCACTGCCTCTGGACAGTATTTTGTATTCACAGTGGTCATCTTCCCACCTTTACTGTGGGAATTTCTTGTCCAGAAAGTCCAAAGTTGTTCATCAAAGACAGCTGAGAACCCCGGTCTTAGCTGAAGGAGCAGACATGCTCCAGAGCTCTTATAGTAGTGACAAACGCCTTCTCTTTGAGTTGCCCTTATGTAAGGAAAGCCAGGCTTTCAGATACCATTGAACAGTGCTCCTCTTTCTGCCTCTCATCTTCACTTTCCCATAGAAATCAGCCCTGCTTTCAGGAATTGCAAGGAATGCTTAAAATCTGTAGTCTTGCATGAGAAGGTAGGTCCTGTGGCTTACCATAGGCTTGCTGGAGCTCCCAGGTGTGTGGCACCTTGAGCTAATAGCTCTGGCAGTGTTTCTGAGCTCTCATGTTCCTGGCATGTCAACTCTGAAATGTCCTGAAGGTCAGCCTGAAGCCATCCAGGATGGGGCCAGAGATCCTCGTGATGTGTGGAGGACACTCACCTGCTTTGGTGGTCATAGTTGTGTGCTTCTCAGCTGACACCACACGCAAAGGCCACCATTGCAGTGGCTACTCACTCTGGGCTGCCCCGTCACACCCCACCTGCATGCCTAAGCACCTCTGATTTTTGCCTCTGCTCCTTTGCATGCAGGAAATAAGGCACATAGGAAGTGCACACAACCGGAGCGCGGTGCCCTTCACTGCTGCCACAGCTTCTGCCCCCAGAGTGATCACTGCTCAGTACAACAGCCCAGCAGGCCTCTACTCCTCAGAGAACATCCAGACCTTCAACAGTGCGGTGGAGTCAAAGACATCACCTGGGGCCCTGGAGCCTACCAAGCCGTAAGTATCTTCCTCACCTCCCTTCCCTGCTCAGGCCCCCAGGGGAAGGCTTCAGAAGGTGCAAGTTCATTGTGAGGGTACCAATTTGTTAACCCAGAAAAGCTCTCTTTCAGGACAAGGGAAGGAGTAGAGGCACAAGCATGGATGTGGTTCCTGGGACAGGGCTCGGAGGAGCAGAGAACATTTCATGAGATGCAGAAACGAAATTAATGCTGTTGTGTTTCTTTGTTTAGCAGAGACCGATGCAGTTTCCACGTGCGTTCAGCATGACATACCAGCCCGCTGGTCTGAACAGCTGCCTGACAGCTTGTTACAAGCACTTTGTAAAGTTAGCATATCGTGCTGGCTTTGTGGGCAATGCTGGGCAGGAAGGGTACCAGCTAGCACAGTAAGCACACACATCCCTGTTCCTGGCTGGCCTGGGATTCCTAGACAGGCTCTGCTGAAGTTTGGGTCTTTCTATTTTTTATTATTGAACTTTGTTTTTCGTGGGAGTGTTAAAATGTAGATGAAACATTCATACCTTTGTGAGCAATTTTATATATGGGATTGGAAAGGGTCCCAACCTATAAGGGCCTATTGATTTTTGTAGTTGCATCTGAGCTTCTCCAAAGACATTATATTATCCCAGGATCCCAAACTTCCTCTTTTTTCATTGGGAACAATAAACAAGGAGCTATCTGAAATATTTCTGGCTGTGTTGGACAAGTTGCTTAACTGCCCTAAGTCTCTGCATAGCAGTACCAAACTGCCTGGAAGACTTTGGCCACTTTTACAACAAAAGCTGCAAGACCAATGCTTTAGGTGATACTCAACTAAGTTCCTGACTTGTGAACAGGGAGACAAAAGTAACTTCAGCCTCTGCTTTTGCAGGGCACAAAGACCTGAGATTGTGGTTTAACTCAAGCCTGAAAACTTGTCCCTGACTGAAACCAGCTTCTTGCACTGGCAGCCCCGTCTGCAGCATAGGCCCTTCTAGGCAGAGTTATGGTGCTGCGGCTGGCAGACGAGGTGACAGATGTTTGTTCCTCATTTGCTTCTGGTAGACCTCAGCAGCCTCATTCAGGGGCTGAGCAAAGGCAGAGCAAGGATAAGGGAAATCTGACTTTGCATTAATGTGATGGGACCATTTGGCAGTCAAATACCACCTCTGGTCTAGTCTGGAGTCCCCTCCAGATGAGAGCGCTCTCTGGAAGCCAGGTATATTTTGCTGGAAACTTGTGGGTGATCCCTTTTTCTTGCAGGGATCAGCAAAGAGGTGGGTTTCTTCAAATGCTGTGGCTCACTGTGCTCTTCCTAGCACAATGGAAGATCCATTGTCAGCCCTGCTGCATGTGGGGTACATGGCATCTCTTTCACCTTTTCTTTGCTGAAACACAGCAAATTGCAAAGGAATGCTGGAGTGACTGTGGATGAGACCTTTGATGCTAATACACTTCTGTTTACAGAGTCATCAAAAGCAAATGAATTGCTGCTGGTTTTCAGTGAGAGCTAGGGGACGCACCCTGCCATTAAAAACCCACTGTGGTCTCCCTAGTGCACAAGCACAGGATATGTGGGTTCTCCCTTCACACAGTGTTCCATCTCCCTTTAAATTCCTGCCTGTCTGTTTTGCTGAGTTGTTTGTACAGGGCCGACCTTACTCTGGGTTTACCTGGCATTTATCTGCATCGCCCATCCTGCAACCAGCAGACACACAGCCTATCTGAACCTGGCAGCCTGATCCTGCCACTGCACATGGTGACGTGACATGGGAACCTGGTCCATGGTCCATCCTTAGAGGGTGAATGCAGGGCTGTGGTACAGACAGAAACACCAGCGAACATCTCCACTGGATTTGGTGTCACAAAACAGATGGGGAGGGCAGGGAGAAGCCCCACTGCTAAGCACATCTGTTTTGGGGTTGGAGGTGAGATTGCCCCTCAGTAGACACCCAGGCTAGCTTTGGGAAGGTCAGCAGTGAAGGTGACATTCCTTGGCGGGACAGTGGGACCATGAGTGTGTTTGCAGGTAGCTATTTCATAGTGAAAACCCTGCTGCCATGTCTTCATTGCTTTTACAACTCCTGCATTTGCTCATCAATAGGGTGAATGCATTTTAGGTTTTGCGTGGACACACCTGGAGTGTGAGACCAGGGCCACAGCATTAGCCAGAAGCCTTTAATGTAAAGTCATGTATTCAGTGGTGTGTCCCTTAGACAGTATTCTGCAACTGTTTGTATCGCTTGGAATATTTGGTTTAGTCCTTCATTAATTTCTTCCTTCTTTCCTTTCTTCCTCCTCTGCATTTTTCCCTCATTTCCACTATGTAAAACCCAAATGAACCCCCAAACAAACACAACTCAAACTGCCGTGTGAACACGTGGGGCTGTAGCTGCCCATCGCCGATGAGCGCAATGCAGGCTCCCTTCGCCTCTGTCTATAACCCTCTGCAGGCGCAGACCTCTGAGCCACTGCAGCGGAGGCACAGCACCTCCTCCATCCCCAGCCAAATCCGAGTGGGGCCTGAGCAGCTGAAGCTTGTGGCCCGGGTCTGTCCCAACAGCCCTGTGGAAGTGGAAGTGCCGGGACTCAAAGTGCTGCATGTGCAGTTCAATTCTCCCCTGC
>JANZLP010000080.1:21934379-21945223 GCA_026930925.1 Chelictinia riocourii
TAAACACTTGAGAAAATTATGTTTTCCAAACCCTTGGTAGTTACTTCTGACCATTACAATGCACTTTTCCGTATGGGGGATACAGGTGAGGAATGGAGACTCACAGAGATTAAAGCTTAAAGCATTCACAGATTTTGGGGTATCCAACACCAGACATAAGAGTTCATTTTGCCGATAATACAGTTTTATGTAGAACCTTCTACAATCAATTCAAGCTTGCAGTGATTCTAGTTACAGAATGAATGCTTAGCATTTTGAGGGGGAAATAGAAACAGAAACAAAAACCTCACCTCTTGACTTGTCAAAATAAAGCCTAGGAAATGAGGAGCAGTAACTGGTGACCACCTCTAAATACTGTTGATTAAAATTATTCAGCTAAATACATGACCTTGCAGAAGACAAGAAAAGGCGGCAACTCTCCAAGGTATCATTCAAGCATCTTTTTTACAAAACCTTCTTTTCACTTTCAGCAAAGCTTCCTAAAGTAGACATTCCTAAAATTACATGTGCTGGGTCTGTAATTCCAGCTCTCTTCATTCTTTCCTCTTGTGTACATACCAGTGACATTGCACTAGCACTGTAGCTCAGCTCAGAACTTGCTTATGAAGACAACCCCTCAATCATTCTTGCTTACCATGCTCTAGTTATCATAACGGAACAGCTTCAGAATCCCCGAAACAAAAAATTACCTCTGATAAAACTACCTGACTGGATGCCAACAGCTAATGAGGTTCAAGTCCACAGGACCAGGCTAACGCTGGTCTGAAATAAAACTCCTGAAGCACATCTAGTATGGATATTGGCTTTTCAGCATCCCTTTACAGATCCTCTTCAACTGCTGTACCACCTGCTACGATGCTCAGCCATTCTGATAATAATGACAAAATATTCTTCTGCAGTATTCTGCCGTGATGCAATGTATCTCCTCTAACTTCTTCAGTAAGCAAGGCAGGAGTCTGAGAGTTCTGGTGCATTTCCAAACAAAACTGTTATACACAGAAATTGGCCAGTTAGTTGGGACAGGAACAGGACTGAAAGTGTCACCATGAAGAATGCAGTCACACAGAATCACAGAGCTGCAGAGGCCATGACCTAAAGCACTTGCATAAATGGTTAAAAAAATACCCAGGTAATTAAAGATCACAATGTAGAGTTTAAATTGTCCCTCGGCAAAGTTGCTAGGGACTCTGAAGGCAATATTGTGACTCCAAAGCATGAGCTGGACAACCAACAGATTCAAAGCTGGTTTTAGCATTACCCTCCTTGCATGTGGGCAGATACACACACACATATATACATGCTGCCTGGGAAGGTTGCAAAACTTATTAACATGGCTTTGGAAGGTCTCTGAGATTATCAGCACTGGGTGAATATAGTGGGGAGGGGAAAACAGGAGTCTGCCATGCTTGACCCACCTTGCTTTTTCAAATATTTTTCAACCTTTGCAAGGCAGCAGAGCTCACTGCAACTGCCACATATCTCTATAACAGTTCACAGGTTTCCTTCTAGGCTCCATGAATCCCACAGAGCTAATCATAACTACTGAAAATAGTTCTAAGGACATGTAACCTTGGATTATCACCTGGAGAATGTATTCCTAGCATAGTGCATGATGCTATCGAAGTCATAGGTCTCTCCCAGTGAGTTCACTTCCCCAGCTTCCATCTTTAAAAAGTTGTACTCCTGACCTGTGATGCCAAATACAAAAGGGAAAAAACCAAATCACTTAAAAAAGAAAAAAAAAAAAAGAAGTATTCCACCTCTGGGAGCCTAGAATGAAAGAGATATATACTCCTACATTCCAACAATTTCAGCTGGACATCCAAAATCTCTATTGACCCAACTATTTTGACCCTTATTCTAGGCAAGGACTAGCAATATTTCTTTCTCTCCATCCCAGCTCACAGACCGCTAGGGTTTTCCATAAGTCCAGCAAGAAAGGCTTCCACCCACCCAAAAGCCAGGTGGAATAACCTGGAGTGCTATTTTACCTTGCTGTATGTTTTCTCTGATGATTGTGACATGCTGGTCCCTGTCAGGCCGTGTGTGTTCATGCCAGAAACCCACCACATGACCCAGCTCATGAGCCACAATACCAAACTTGTCACAGTTCTTTCCAATGGATATAGCCTGAGGGCCCCCTCCTCGGCGACCCACATATGAGCAACATCTGGAAAAGAAAACCCACAAACCCATGCAGCACATCAGTGAATTGTAGAAGTCTGAGACATAGGAACGGAAGATGGCATCTGGCAGGGTCCAGGACAGCCCAAAGTTGCATACAGTCTATGTACTTACCTGTATGTGTGTGTGTATGTATAAAGGAAACATGTAAGTGCATATCTATAAAAATGCACATATATGTGTACAGATTTAAGTGTTATCCCAGGAAAAAGAATCCAGAAAGACTTAGCGCCTTCTTCTGAGCAAATATTAAATTATCCTGGCAACTATATTAGAAATGACTAGATGCCTTTCTGTGACAGATTCTCCCATGTAGCCATTGGTCTATTCTGACCAGAGCTAGACTTACAAAAGCATTTGTCAATGAAAGGGGTGTTTGCAACACAGATAGCTGCAGGGGATGTGTGTGTCACTTACCCACACGTTCTGTATGTGAACACAATGAAACTCTCTTCATCAGTTCTCTCCACAAATGTCACACAAGTATGCTTCTCCCAGTGCCTCATTGCTTGCTTAAAGATAGCTCTTTGGGTTCCTGAAAAAGAAATCCAAGAAGAGCAGACAGTGAAGGCCTGGCTTTCAGGAAAATCTCTAATGGATTTCATCTGGATAGGAGAATAGTCAATCTTTCCAACAGCCAATCTTGTACCTGTAGACACTTCCAGGAATCTGGGACCCGCTTCCAACTATAGGACTAACTCACTGTGTCACCCTTTTCTCTCCTTCTGCTTGATGAATTACTTGCTCTAATTTAACAGGTAGCAAACTTGGTTAAGCACATCAATATTTCTGCATATGAGAAATGTCACCTCACTAGGTAAAGGTCATTCTGGCAGAGCTGCTGGGGTTCTGATCTGCCCACCAGCTACTCAGTGCTGTGCCAAATTTGCTCTCATGATGCAGTGTAACCTGACCACACACATCTTTTAAGACCCAGAAATCTCCTGATTGCTACAGATGCTTCTCAAAACTAAGGCAAAGCTGTCATCAGGTAGTTTACCTTTAAAATTAGAAGAAAACATTATATAAGAGCTAGAAGCAGTCTTACGGCAGTGTAAGAAGGTATGGAGATACACTGCTGCTCTGTGCTCTAACTGAGGGACAGCTCAGGACTTGAGCAGAGACACTTGAGATGTAGAGTATTATGCCTGTCTCACGCTAGCAAGATGACAGGCCACAGAGTGTCCCCTCCCCAGGGAGCAGGGTACCTCCAGCAGTCACTCAGCAGCATCCAGAACAGTCATACAGAAAGCAGGGAAGCAATGCCCCAGAGCGGTACACAGCCTCAGGGGGCTTCCCTACGGTACTGCCTTTCCAGCATAGCCTCTGTTATGCACAGGGCTGCAGAGCAAGCTGCTACTCTCAAGAGGGACTAGAGAGTGGAGAAAGGCCAGAAGCACATCAGAAAGGCATGAGGAATACATAGAGGAGTTCCGGGGTGGGATTAAGCTGAGGCAAAACACCAAGCTGAATGCAAGAGAGAACTGTGCTATGGCAAGAGCTGCTTCTTATAGAATCACCCAAATGGAAGGATGGCATTCCCTACTCTGGACTGGTTAGGGCAGTGGGACACATGTAACACAGAAAACATGTAACACTCTCATCAGACCCTGAGGGATGGGGAAGGCTGTTCTCTGACAAATGTAGGGGCACAGCTGTGGCTAGCTAAATATCCTGCCAGGTTGCATGAGCCCCTCCCTTTGTAGGAGGTGAACAGACCCTTCCACTGGGGCTTCATAGACTCCTGGCAGCAGTCTGGGTTCTGGGACAAAGTACACCATAGGAGCCCCAGGAAATAAGGTCTGCTGGATCTAAGTGGGAGATGGTGGAGGCAGGCTGGGGGAGACAGGAAGGAGCCAGCTCTAGTGAAGCACAGAGCCTTTTCATCCATGAGTCAAGGAGACCAATCCCCTGGGAACCACTGAGCTACGGAGAGGTGACATCAGAGCAAGTTGTCTGCTTCGCATGAGAAACTTGCAAGAGATCTGCTGCACCCCAAGAGGCACTTCAGTTTCGACACTGCCCAGGAGATGCTATAAAGATCCTAAAAAGGGTACTTTGGAGAGCTCACCATCCACCAGGGAACACAGCTCACTGCTCCTCTCCCTCACACATCTACAGGAGACCCTGAAGTTCAGTGCCCAGAAATCAGCAGGTCAGGAAGCAGAGTGCAGAGGGAAAGTTCTCTGAGCAGGGATTCAGAAAGCAACCCAGGGTACTTCTGCTCCTGCTCTTCTTACAGAAGAAGTTCCCTTTCTGTAAACACAGGGGGTGAGCACAGCTTACAGGCGCTGGCCCCTGAAGCAATCAAGAAAAGTGACTGAGTCACCCATCTATTTCTTAGATGCCAAGAGAAGAAACATCTCACTGCACACTTCAGTCTCAGGCTTCCACAGTGCACAATTCCTTGTGCAACCACATGCCTACCCTACCTTAGGAGAGAGGTTCCCAAGGACCTGAGTCACTTGTGGGAGAACTGCTCCCGAGATCTCCCACACATTTTGAGACACTCATCCCTGAGCAAACAGGGAGCAATGTTTTCACTACTGACCAGTGAAATTTCCTCCGATCACATAGGGGATGACACCCCCTGGCCAGATCCTTTCAGCCCTGGATGTGGTTGCCCTGCGCACTCTGGGAGAGGAGTGTGTATCCATCCCAGACTCATCTTTATAGTCCTTCCTCTTCGGTCTCCTCGCAAGCGTTGTGTCCTGCCTGCCATCTGCAAGACAGAGTGGCAACACTGTTTAAATCCTCTTTAATTCCACATGTAGCCCTCAGGTAATACCCTGGAGCTTCAGAAAAAGAAAAACAGAAAAAGAAAGATGTTAATCCAACCCAGAAGCCATAGCCAGATTTGCCAGTGATGTGTTTGGGACTTAGAGACAGTTAATCTGTAGCAACCTGCCCCTTCTTGTCTTGAAGCCTCCATATGCACTATGCCACACCTATTCTCCCAGAAAGGTGTAAAGGGACACCCCTCCCGTCTCTAGCCACCCACGTTCTCCAACAGCAACTTCACAGATGGGGATACAGTACTTAAACAAGGGGAGAGGGATGGGGGAGGGTGGTGGTGTCAAACAAATCCAGATGTCACTCTATATTCTCAACCTGCCCTGCTCATCCAGATCTGCAGAGAAACGTTTGTTCTATCAGGGTTAGCTTCACAACAGCAACAACTGCTCATTTGAGTTGGCCTTGGAAGAAGAGGACAGAACCCTTAGAATGAAACCTATACTCAAGGCTGAAAAGCATTACATAAAAGTGTTTGTTTTCACATGCTAGGTCTTGAGTGGTTTGGAAATACATACAGATGAGACAGTCTTTGCTGGAGAAGGGATGCTAAGGGTAGAAAAGCTGAGGCATTCTATACTTAGCACACATCTCCATCCATGCTGAATCTCTTTGTTTTAATGAAAAGCAGAAAAAAATACAAAAGGGAAAGCAGAACATGTGTCTCATTTCTTGCTAAAAAGGCAAAGGAGCCCTGGATGTGTGGTGCTTGGTGCTGGCCATAAAAGGGAGACCTGTGGTGCTGAACCCACCAGCAACATCCTCCTCCTCCTCCTCCCACCCTGGGAAGCCTTCCCTCCCAAAGGGCAGGCGCTTTCCCGGGGGGGCAGCGCTCCCCGTCGCGCTCCGTCGCTGAGGAGGGTTTCCGCACGCCGGCCCCGTTAACGTGAGGGACACCGGAGGGCGGCGAGGCCCTGCCCTGCCCCCGGCCGGTAGCCGGGGGTCTCTGTGGCGTAAAGCAGGAGCGTTGTGGTGTGCCGTCATACGCTGAATAACGGCAGGCGATAGGGGGTAGCCAGGGTGCCTGCGGTTCGGCGGGGTCTCGAGGTCAGGGAATAGGATGCTTGCATCCTGATTATTGTAGCCGTCCAGCTTGGCCTCAAAACAATTATGTTTGCCTCCTTTTGAATCAGAACCAATTGCAAATGTTTAATGCCTGCCTTCTGATTCAGAAGCAGACAAATCTATCTTCTGACAGACAGTAACTATTTGCTGTCACGGTTACAAATACTGTTTCTTTTATTTAAAATTCTCCCATGCTGCCACTTGGTCAGAGGCCTTTGATCTGTGACACAGGTGAGAAGATTCTTTGTACTTCCCCGAGTGGACAGCCCTTACCCTGACAAGCACTAAATCCAGTGACAGTCAATGCTATGCGCCAAAAAAAGCCCTTAATAAATAAATAAATAAATGAAATGCAGTTACTGAATTTGTTATTCAAAAAAATTTCCAGGTGCACCGTTATGTTTTCCAGTGTGCCTGAAATTGTTTTAATGTTGCTGTTCTCATGTTTTTGTAGCAAAGTTTACAGAAAAGACAATGTGCACTTACGCAATGAGTAGGACATTATTTGTTTTATGCTAAGCATACAGACGTAGGAGTAAATCAGAACAGAAAGGATATCACAGACTAATATCTTCAGTGAGATTCTACTTCCTTCAGCTGCTCAAGATCTGCAGAAGTGAGAGGTGTTTGCTTTAACATAGCTGATTGTCATTGGAGTTTTGCCCCTCAGAAAGCACATTTCATCTTAGGATGAACGCCTATCTCAGGCACTTCAAAATTACACCATGAAATTTAGAGTCCCAAATTTGCTCCCAACAGAGCAGCCTGGCAGCAGTAAAAACCTCAAAGAGCACTTAAAAGCATCTCTTCAGGCCAGATCCTTAAAATCCTATTTCCTTTCAGCAGGCCTCTATAATCACATGCTTTTATATTTCCCTATGCTTTATGTCCACTCCAAAAGGAAGGAAGCTCGGGGTAGCATCATGGAATCATGGAATGGTTTGGGTTGGAAGGGACCTTGAGGATCATCTCATTCCAACCCCCCTGCCGTGGGCAGGGACACCTTCCACCAGAGCAGGAGGCTCCAAGCCCCATCCAGCCTGGCCTTGGGCACTGCCAGGGATGGGGCAGCCACAGCCTCGCCGGGCAACCGGCTCCAGTGCCTCACCGCCCTCACGGCGAGGAACTTCTTCCTCCCATCTCATCTAAACCTGCCCTCCTTCAGTCTAAAGCCATCACCCCTTGTCCTGCCACTGCAGGCCTTGGGAAAAAGTCCCCCTCTGTCTTTCTTGTAAGACCCCTTTCTATATCGAAAGGCTGCCATAACGTCTCCCCAGAGCCTTCTCCTCTCCAGGCTGAACAACCCCGACTCTCTCGGCCTTTCCTCACCGGAGAGGTGCTCCAGCCCTCGGACAATTTTTGTGGCCTCCTCTGGGCCTGCTCTAGCAGGTCCATGTCTCTCTTGTACTGGGGATCCCAGAGCTGGATGCAGTACTCCCGCTGGGGTCTCACCAGAGCAAGAAATTATTTTTATTATATTGAGAGAAATTATTGTTACTAAGTAAAAAAGAAAAATTATTTGAAAATATTTTTATTAAATAAAAAATACTTTTTTACTTTTCGGAGGAGTACTCTAGAGAATGCTCTCCATTTATTTGACTGTGAGCTTTTAATTTTTAAACTATATATATTGTTCAGCAACTTGGAGGAAAAAATCCTACTAATGACCAAGGAATAAATTACAGTAGATACAGCTTAGGACATATGAGCTCTCTACTAGAAAGACATTGGCACAAGCCCAAACAACAGGAATAAAAGCTTCTGAAAATATTTCATCTACATGGCATCACATCGTTCCTTTGCGCTGTATCCATTCATAAAAGAAATATTAAACAGTTAGTGCTATTCCATGTATCAACTGCTTTAAAATAACTATCTGAATTATGTCTCAGCAACATAACAAATCACATTATCAATTAGCTTTTATAACAGAAGTGACATTTCATAATATATCTGAGCATGAAAAGAATTGGTCAGCTAAAATTTATGTAATCTAAAAAATGTGAGGAGAAAAAAAATCATGGTGGATTTATTGATAATATTCTAGGACAAGAACGTAATTTGAGTAGTAGGTAGCCGTCCAAGAAAAGTGTGTAGTTCTAAATGGTCTGCAGGGAAGAACTGCAGCAAGTTTGCTACAAAATGATAAAACAACAACAACGAAAGAGCAGCTCTGTCATTAACCCCTGGTGTAACTGCTCTAAAATTAAACTGCCATAAGCAATCAGTCAAGGATTCCTCATCACACATGCTACTCTCTCCAAAGCCGGGATAGCTGGTCCGCTCAGCACGCCTGTCTCCCCACTTTGCAAAGGCATGCGGTAGAGCAGATGCCAAAACTTAGCTCCCATGGCTGTAGGGATTTGTAGGCAGGGAAGAGAGAGCAGATTTGAGATTGCTGCAGATACATTCCCATGACTATTTAAGCCCATTTGTCTGAGTCTGAACACTAATTTAATGACTTTACAGCCTGCTAAGCCTTCTGACCCCTGCTTTGGCACCCTGACCTGAAAGCTATCCAGGAATAGGATGTCAGAGGGGAGCCAACCATCCTATGTGAATAAAGATCTCTTCCTCTATATACTGTGGATGAAAGACCAGCTCAGTGGCTGTAAAGCCACAAGGAAGAGCTTTTTAAAGTACCTCTCGGGTATCAATTCATGCCCCTAACTGAAGTGTCTTTATGTGGATACAATGACAGTTACTAGCATGGATTTTTAAGAATGTGGTCATGTTAAAACTGAAGGCGTGCTTACGTGACCTGAAATATTTACCAGTCTGTGGAAGACCTGAGTCATTATTCAGGTAACGAGTAGATAGGTTATTTCTCTGCCAGTGAGGGCAGAACATGGGTGGTCTTCCATGACTCTAGTAGGTACCATTTTCAAAAGCAGTAGTCGCAAAAGTCTTTGTTTAAGAATAAGAAAAGAGGAAAACAGTTTTAATGAATTGCAGCTTTCCAGAGGGTTGCCTAAGACTTATGGTGTGAGGAATAATTTTAGATCACTTAATCCCATTTTTACAAAAATGTAGTATGATATGTTAGTAATGTTGCTGGTATGTAAAATACCAATTATAATATTCCCTGAAATCTGAATCTTGCTATTTATTGTTATATATATGTATATTTTTTAAGATATTAAAATAAACTTTCTAATCACTGTAATACATCTACCATGGAATGTATTCTTCCACTGTCAAGACAGTATACGTATGCTAAGTCAGTGTTAAGTTCAGTAGTTAAAGCCAACAAAACAAAGGCCCCTTTTGGAAGTAAAGGCCTATATCTTAGGCTAAGAAGATACAAGAAATTAAAAGGGAAGTAATCTTCAATAATCATAATCTTAAGGCTTAGTGTTTTGTGTCACCATCAGCAAATGAAGATGTTGTTAATAGAAATTACATACATTTGACTAGCTTTCTGAGCATTTTCAAACATAACATCTCTCTCTTTTCCCTTAGCTTGTCAGTTTGGTGGCAGTGTCCATTACTACGGGAAATATTTATGGACATATTTTTTTATCGCTGAATTACTACTGTGACTTGGTTTTCCTTTACTTCATATAATGCTTCAGCCTGACACATGATGGCAGAAGAGGGTGAAAACTGGCAAGATGAAACTGAAAGCAAGATCAGTACTGAGCTCCTGTGCTACATATTTTCCTATAACTGAATGTTCCCAACCTATCACTTTTCTTGATGGTCTCATACTTGACATTTACCATTTGAAATTGTTAGGAAAAATTAGATGGCCACAAAGATGAACAGCTTTTCCAGAAATCTCCAGCAGGCGCTGCACTAATTAAGAATTTGTGTTTATTTTCTGAACAAATATCTGAAAATATATTTTCTAATGTTCTGTATTTCTCTCTAGCCTTTTTGATGACTTAATTTTTTTAAAGGCAGTAAAGTTACTATCACAAGATTCTTACCAGAATGGATGGTTCAGAATTCTGTTTTTCTGGGCCTACTGTACACATATTCAAGAATTTAATAATTCAAGAGTTGACATAACAACTTTTCCATGCTACAGGTGCACTGAGATAAGCTACAGATAAGAACACTGAAGTAAACTGAATCAGGTCCATTATTGTCTCAAATTCTTTTAAATTTTTTTTCCCCTTCATTTTGCACAAGTGTGTCAATTGTGAAAGAAGTCAATAGTAGCTACACTGCAGGGAGAGCTGCAGCAAAAAAAAAAAACCACCCAAAACTTGCTTTTTCCAAAGTGCAGCTAGTAATTTTCCTGGATAATCATAACCTGTATTGACTTCCTTATGAAAATATTATATATTATGGGTGTTTTGTTATCCGAGTGGATACAGGGTACTAGATCATACTTACTAATCACATCACAGTGACAGTGCCCACACTGATATTCCCTGTCTTCTCTTTAACGCCAAGATTTTAAGAGACAGATCACTGTTCACAATTTGTTTTGATTAGCACAATGAAGGCATGATCACAATCCATCAGCAAGGGAAAATGGTTTCATACCGTAGGCCAGAAGTGTTCATTTGGAAGACCGCTATGGACGGCATGAAGAACAAGCTTGTAAGTACAAAGTGAACTTGATGAGAGAACAGTGACAGCTGTCATCTGCAATAACCTAGAAGGGAAAAGGAATGGGCGGGGGGTGTGTGGAATTTGCAATGAAAACATACATCTTGACCCTCGTTCTAGTATTAATGAGCTTGTCTGCTGAAGTTCTCAACATTCTGGAAGCAGCCAGAACAAAAAGTTTCAAACCCATAAGGAAAGCTGGGAAATGGCTCAGAATAACACCACAACAAATCAAGATG
>JANZLP010000080.1:22508432-22519789 GCA_026930925.1 Chelictinia riocourii
AACAATGAGCTGAGCTTCCTGATTTTCGTGTCTGCACCCTTCAAAATTGGTAAGAGTGACTTGCTTTTCTTGGGATGGTATTTTAAACATAAGTTTTAAAAGTATAGCAGCAGTTTTTGTTTGCCAAGAAAAACCTTGTTTGGCAAACTAATTGTTCTTTTGAAAGTTGTTATTTCATTATATTACATTATTTGCTTTAAAAGAATTTGCTTAGTTTACATACATCTGCACATCTCTGTGTCCAACTTCGTTAGCTCATCAGTGCTCCCTTGTCAGGCTGAGAGATACTGATGTATCCCTTTAAAACTTGCAGACATTGATGAATGCTCTTTTGAACGGACATGCGACCACACGTGCATCAATCATCCAGGCACCTTTGAGTGTACTTGTAACAAAGGATATGCTCTCTATGGCTTCACACATTGTGGAGGTGAGTTATAAAAAGATGCTACAGGCTACGCTCAGAGTGCGCTGTTGCCACAGGTCTAATTAGTGTCTGTGCAAGACACAAGCCTATGTATATGCAGTGGCCACATAGAGTAAATTTTACTCTTTGCCATGATAAGGAGACACAGCAAGTAGAAACTTACCTGCTCATTTCTGTCTTTGCTTACATGATTTTCCTTTCCCCCCCTGCATACAGAAAGAACCTGTGACTATTAGAACAAACTGATGTGTTTTGTACCTGGATATGAAAGCCATAATTTGATAGAATTTTCACATGCAGAAGTGTCATTGACTTCAATAAACTGTCGGTGGAATATGACTTAAAGAACAGGAAGCTCTGGGTGACCTAGAACTACGGATTTGCGGGTTGCCCTTGTGCATATGCCAGATCCTCCCATGATGTAGATTGTAATTTAGCTGATGTAATACCATTGATTTACGTTGGCCAAGATTAATACTCTTAAATCTTTTATGTCTTTCCTACAAGAGAAGTTCAAGGAAAGACAGAAAGATGTTCACAGAACCTCAATGTGTGTCAAGTGTGAATATTTCTATGACAAATTCCCCAAATTAACATGAGGAAACATGAATAACTGGACACTAATGGAATTTAACCCATTTTATATAAGCTGTAGGCAAGATCTTACTGACTCCATATGCTTACTTAGTTCTGAGTAAGACCGATTTATTTCTGAGGCAGAATGAGCATGCTTGAACTTGGAGATAACAATTCAGAGATCTCTGTGTGCCTGATCTGTTCTAATCTCTGCCTCTAGAAAGTCTGCAAAGTTTACAGGACTACAACATCACTGTGTTTTATCCTGATGAACAGGGAAACCTGTCTGAATGAGGAGTAACACTGCTCTACTTGCTGAAAGAAGTCTGTTCTCATGAATTCCTCTGCATTAATTTCATTCCTCTTGGCCACTAATGATGGAAAGGAACTGTAATTTTACTGTTGGTTGCTAATTGGCCTCTTTATATCATATCCCTGTGCAGAACGTGTTAATCCTTGTACCATAGTAAATTCTTCATTCACTGGCAATCACAGACTGTGTCAAAGCTGGTAAGGATACTGAGTATACACCTTCTGACCTATATGGAAGAAGTCAATAAGTGCTGGAGATAATAGGTTGCCTTTGCATGCAGCATCCTAACAAAAGGTCAATGAAAACAAAAGATTTGGGCTGATTTTGTGGTATCTTAGGCAGCAGTACCAATTTAAGGTGTTCACTTCTTTCTCCATTATTCCTCTGCTGCTCATTCCTACCCCTGCTGTCTCAGTTCTATTAGTAGCATGTTTTTCCCCTGAAATCAGCTTGGTTTCATAATCTGTTTCACAGTGTTTTCTACCAAATTGTTACCTGTCGAGAGGAGGGAACAAATGTCTGGGGAGAGTGGTGACATGAACTTGTTATTACCATTGAGAAAAGTATGTTGAAGTGGCTACCCTCAGTTGCACAAACTTTCTGGGACTTGCAAAAGATTTCTTGATGACAGCTTTCTAGGTTTATGTATAATTGCCACAAAGCTCCTGGACACAAGTGAAGCAGTCATCAAGGTGGATCTGAGCAGCAGAGACATAGAACTTTGCATTTCTCTTTGTTGAAATTCATGAGATTCCTGTCGACCCATTTCTCCAGCCAGTCAAGGTCCTTCTGAATAGTGGCACAACCATCTGGTGCATCAGCTACTCCTCCCAGTTTTGTATCTTCTGGTGTAGTGTGCAATGTGCAAATGTTAGGCCTGTTTGTGTTGTGTATCTGTCAGTGCACAAGCATGTGTGTGCAAACATGTAAGTGAGCATGTATGTGAAAGTTTTTGTTACCATGGTTGCCATGAATGCATATGTGAGCATAACTGTGAGTATTAACATACCTGTAAGTGCAGAACATATGAATAAATGAATGTGAATGAATGTGTATGTTACCAGGTGGTCTTAGAGGGAGAGATCTTGTTCCAGACATGGTCCCTGCTCTGTCCTGTCTATTTCTGTACACGTATTAGTTTTAAAGATGAAAAGCGCCCCAGCTTGTCTTTAGCCTGGGCATCACCCCTGAGTGCACAGTTGCTATGCCAGCTCAGTGTGTTTGTGTGCTCTTGTGAGAGAGTTGGTAATTGTGAGTGCTCCCTAAGAGAATCTCTGGGGCCAGGGTATACAATAGGCAAGGGTCTAGGGTCTGAAACTGTAGACTTTAATAAAGCCACTGACAGCAAATAAGAGCCTGACATGTGAGTCACATTACTGACAACAAGGGCTGCTTTGTAGTCCCATCTGCACCCCGATCGGGTCCCGTACAGTAACTGAAAGGACAGAACAAACTGCTGCTGCCTTCAATAAATACAACAGTGCCACAAAGGCAGCTGAACAGACCAACTTTGTGTGGCTTTGCTGCAGCTGAGCTACTCTCCTAGCTCTATTCCTCGCCTCCCCCACCAGTGGAAATGACTGACATTACTCTGTAAGGGTTGCTTGAAAGCCCTGGCTATGTGCTTGGCCCCATGGCAGTCATTACATGCAGCCCTGGAACATCTCTCTTGCCCGCCACCCCCTGTGCTCCCATCCTTCACAGCCTTTCCCCTTCTCTGACCCCAGGGACTGGGAGAGCCCCAGAGCCTCTGCCTCATGAGCCATGTTCCTTGGACCTCCTGCCCTTGCCTGGGCTAGCCAGCACTGGGAGCTTAGTAAAGGTTTACATCAGGCTATGAGCACCGTTACTTGAAATGTCTGTGATCAGACTCCCACTGGAGTGGTCATGATGAAAATGTTGACTTCCCAGCACAGTAACTTGAAGGCCCTTCAGACCCCTTACTGGTTGGTCGCCTCCCTAGCCCGGGTAGCATCAAGGGATGACAGTGTTTGCTATTTAGCCAGATGTCCCCTAGCAGAGTCAGAAGCATTTTTCCCTGGCTGCCCTCAGGGCCTCTTGCTCTTCCCTCCCTCAGGGCCTCTCCTCTTTGGCTGGAGACTTTCCCAGTGAAACGCTTTCACATGGAAAAAAAAAGCCTTGCAGATCGATCCCACTTCAACAGGAATTTGTGCCACTGTTGTGTCTTTCTGAGTGCTTTTCTGACCACTCTTTCTTAGTTTGTCCCAATAGCCCTAGAGAAAGGGTCTTTGCTGTAGCTGGCAGCATGTGCTGTCAGGTATTGAAAGAGCGGTATAAGCCCTGGGAAAGATCACTGAGTTATATATAAATATAAGCCTGTGGTTGCCAAAGGGATGATGTTAAGTATCAGGATAATGTTGTCTATGACAGTGCAGGTGTGCCTGTGTTGTCTATCCTAGCATGTAGCATGTCAGCCCACCTAGCAAAAGTCTGAATCCTTGTCTGCCTAAAAAACCCATCAGACTCAACAGTTTATGCCCAGCAGAAACTCCTGCTTCCTTCTGTGTTATGTAGTGCACACAGAGCTGAGTTCCCTGGAGGTTAGGGCACATCCCATGTGGGACCTGTACCATTTGCCCTGTGCTTCTATGGCGTGCAACAGAGCCTGTAGCCTGCCCTGTCAGTGTACATGTACAGTCTAATTGACAGTCTTCAGCCAAGAAGATCTCAGCCATGCTGATTTCCTATTGTATAAGCCTTACCTACCTTAAAGTCAGATTTTCATCTGGCAACTAGTATATTGCAGCTTATAGGAACAGAACAAGCTAGAGTTGAGATGCAGCAGATCTTTCCTTGGAAAGGAGATCAGACTTTAGGGAGCAGATGAATCCAGTTTCTGAGCATCTTTAGAAAATCCTACAAGACAGTCTTCTGTGAAAAAATCTCCCTGTGTCTTTATATCCTGCTCTGTTCAAGCCGCCACTCCAGATAACATTAAGCAAAGGAAAGTACAGACCAGTGTAAAACAAATCAGCTAAAACAAATCAGCAAGCATTAAGAAGCAATACATCATACAGAGATGTATGCAGAAGAGAGAGAAGGATTTCACTGGTGCCACATAGAAAATGCCCAGATCGTATAGTGCTGGGTATTTATAGGTCATATTTATAGGAGCAACTTGTGATGATGTTTTCCATAACACTGTGATGTTTCTGATAGTTTAATGTGTGGACCTTCTGCTAGAAATTCCTATTCTTTCCGTATCAATAATACATAAAGGATTAAACACCACTGTTTTGAAATACCCTACATAGCTGAGAAGCAGCACCAGAACCAGAAACCTTAAGTTCTGTCGCAAATGTGGTCTGTGCTTTTCAGGGAAATGTCTGGAATTTTCAAAAAGAAATTTAGAGCATCTTATGTCACTTTTAAAAGGGAATGCAGATTCTCCAAATCCTAGCCTAGTGCTTTGATTGCATAACAAGCTTCCCTTTTGCTTTGGTGTCTAGGCTAAGACCTGGACAGGGCAAGTCTAATGAACATGCGGTCATTTTACCTGATGGTGGATGTCAATCCCCTCAGTCCTCATCTGTGCTAACCATTTTAGAGGTTTCAGCAGAGGTGGCAGAGCTGGCTAAAAAGTGGGAAATAACTCTTAGGCATGGAGTCTACTGCAACCTGTGCCTTCCTATAGACCACCTTCATCCCTTGAACAAGCAGGACCTTGTGATCCCATTTCTAGTAGCTTGATACCTCAAGACAAGAAGTGTTTCCTAGAAGGAGACGGAAGGATGGAGCCTTGGAAAAAAGGAACATCCTGTTGTCATGTGGTAGAGAGAGAGGAAAGGGTTCTGTGTGCAGGTCTGGCACAGCTTTAACATGTTCTTATGTTTTCTTGTATTTGTTGTTTCTGTTTAAAAAGATGCTGTCAAAACTGGGAGGAAATGATGTAGTTGCAACGCTGTGTATGAAGCTGGACAAAACAATTGCCTGAGGGTGCCTTATGAGAGTGGATACTCTACCTTACAATCCTAGAATGCAAAAACTTTGTATTTAAGGAAAGAAGCTGTTTTAAAAGTCTTTATCAGACAATACAGATAGTTTGTGGAGTGCATGTTACGGTATGCCTGTTAAAGCACAGATATCACACAAATGAGGAAGCAGCAAGTGAGAGCAACTGATGAGAACAGCAGTGGCTAGGCAGAAATGGCTGGTGGGAACAGTGTCTAATAAGACTGGCTAGGGAAGGAGGAAATGGGTGAGAGAAGTGGGCTGGGGTGGCTCTGTGGCAACACATCCTATAGGTCATGTGCAACCTGATGCCACCTTACTACCTGGGAGAGCAGACGACAGAGTCCTGAGACTTGGCACAGGCATACTAGATTGCAGGTAGTAGGAAGCAGCTTGCTGCTGCAGCTGTTCCTGCACCAGGAAATCAGAGGAGAGCTTTAAATTCTTCTTGCTATTCTTTGAGAAAGGTGCAGTTGGTAATTATTTGAACTCATGTTTTTCATTCCATTTCTCTTTCTTTTCTTCATTCATTGAAGAACTGGTCAGTTAGGTCATTTGAGTCATCATTTGTGGAGAAGCATAGCTCATTGAGCGCCCAAGCGGTTTAGTTTAATTTTCCCAGGTTTCTGAGTGGGTTCTCAAAGTGGTCTTTACTAATGACCCCTAAAAATTGAACCTGGTTCTATATGTTGTTAAGCAAAGTCTGGCAGAAGGGCTATAATAAAATGCAATGAAAAGCCAAGTGCAGATGGGGAAAAAAAAAAAAATCTTAAGGCCAACAAAACTTTGGAAAATAAAAGGCTATGGAAGGCATTGGATATTACTTTTACACTTTCTTCTGATAAAACTGAAGCCTTATTTGATTCTCCCAGCTAGGATATCTTGAATGCAGAAAAGAACTGAGGACTGCGTTTGTAGACTGTGAAGCATGTGACTTCTTAGCCTGTACAGCCTCAGCTAGTATACCAGGAAGTGGAGGAAAAGACAGTATAGTTAAGATTCAGGCTACCAACCTAAAGATGAGCAACCAGTCTCATCACCCTCTTTTTTTTTTTTTTTTTCCTTTTTTTTTCCACCAGCAAATGCTCATTTGCACACTAAAGAGTCTTCATAAATAACTGGTGCCACAGATAGCTGAGGCTGAAAGTGGTCCAAGTGGAATTTCATGTCCAGCTTCCATTGAATTCTAGAAGGTAGAGATCAGCTCCTGCAGGCCTTCTTGAAAGTCGCAGCCTAGGTTCTCATGCTGAAGCTCCGGAGCATGCACTAAAGTCAAGAACCTCCCGTCTGCTCTTCTGTTGTTCTTGCTTTGTGATCTTAGTTTTTGCAGGCCCTAGCCAAATCTTGGAGATTTGAGAGGTAAAAGAAACTGGGCTCCAGAAAATCTCAGGTCCTTAGCAGTTCTGACCAAATAAAGTTGTTCCTTATAGTTGAGGTCTGGTCCTTTTCAAGATAGCTTATTTAGGTCTAAGAGACTTTGGAAATGAGGAAAAGTGGTAACCTTCTGGGAAAGAGAGTTTGGTCCAGCCATTAAAATACAAGAGACTTTTGCCAGCTGAACAGGAGAAGCTACTTCCAATAAAGCCAATCAAAAGCAATTTCCCTGCTGAAAGGTGGCCTACCTGAGACAGAGCAGTCCGCACCAGCTGCACGCCACTGCTGTCAGTCTTGGACGGGTCTGTCAATTAAGGGAACACAGAGCAATCTGTGAGTGCTGAAAGGGATCCCTTCAGAGCCCTCCGTGGCAGAGAGACAGGCCCATTGTCTGCATGCATGTCTCACATAGTTTCAGGGTCCTGATAAGCAGGCATGCCATGAAAAACTGCATTATATGGTGAGCTCAGGCATACTTCGGCTGGGGGTAGATGAGGTGGGGGAGTGGGAGAAGAGGTAACACTGCACCTTTGCATTGTGGGAGGTGGGGCAATGAAAGACGTCGCGTTTGGTGGTCCCCCAATATAACCTTTCTCACAAACTCTTGTTGAATGATGAAGTCATCATTTCCCCTGCTTCCCCTCCTCCCCTCCATCCTTGTCATTTCTTCTGGAGTTCAGAAATCAGCTGGGAAATTACTGCAGCATTAAGATGACAAACAGCTTAACCACCTTCAACTGCTGCCTTGCCACATGTTGAAAGTCCTTTTTCCTAGGAATCTGAGACTACCAGGGTCTATTGGTCTGTGGTTAGGGAATAGGAAAGGCTTCAGGTTTACACACACATGTTGTAGAGACCATAGAATAAGAAGGCAGACAGAGCACCTAGGGGAAGGAATCAGTGGGATTCCCTCACCAGCTGCTTACCAACATTTGCTTTCATCTTCCTCACATTATAGCCTTGTGCCTGGATCCCTTGGTGCGTATAGGCCCTGCATGCTTCCTAGCTACAGGCCCAGAAGGGCTTGTGCTCTCAGATGGACACATCCTAGTCTAGAGCAGGATGCTCTCTTAGACTCCACTGCCTGAGTTGGGAGAACATACATGTGTTAGTACATGCTAAAATGTCAACATTACAAAGCAAATAAAACCAAACTTTATGTTGCTTTTATGTTACCTTTCTAGGCCATTTTGCATAGAAAGAGAAGGTTCTAGCAGAACTCTCTCTTTGAAATAAAATATCCACTGTGTAAGGTTAGCTTTCCATATGCTTGGAGTACATAGAAGCTGTACGCTATCTGATAGGAAGTAAGGGTATGTATACATGGGAGCAAGGAAGTCTGTTACTAATGCTGTAGCATATAGCTGGGAAGAACCAATGTCATGGTAACAGGGAAACAAATGCCACCACCCAGAACATGAAGGATGGGTTGCAAGTGACCTTTCCTGACACTTTTCCTTTCTCTTTCTGGCTGGGGACTCTATTTTCTGCACTCACTGTAAGCTGATAATCTTCATGTTTACTTTTAGTTAAAAGCACTCTAGATGATCTCCATTCAGGGTTTGAGCCAAAGCTTGTTGTAGACCATGCCCACTTTTGACTATCAGACATGTTGGACCAAAGCCATTTCTCATAAGTCAGTTAAATTCTGTGGACCTACCAAGGGACAAGTCTGGCCTATACACTTCAGCTTTCACATCCATTTTTCTGTAGTGCAGTGGGCTGCCAAAATGAGGATTGGATTTCTGATCACCCAGTCCTTAGTCTTCAGTAGATACACCCTTGTCAGCCTTTAGTGATTGTCTGCAGCTCACTCAGTGTACGGTGACATTCCAGGAGATGGCAGCTCCTAGTTTTTCCCAGTTGGGGGATATGTCTTGGCTTAGCACATTTGATAAGGAAAATTAATGAATTCATTATTGGATGGAAGCTTCTCTTTGAGGCCTTTGCTGAAACTAAATAAATGCTGGAAAGAGCTCTTTACTGTGGCTGGAATTAAATGTCTTCAGTGATGGTGTATCATGTCCTCCAGGATTTTTTTAATTTTTTTTTTTTAAATGGAGAAGGAAAAATTGTAACATTCATCTTCCTCATGATACAGAGAACTGAGTGGATATCCTTTGCAAGTAGACTTACTGGCCCTCTGCTCCAGCATAGTATAGCTGGGAAAAACAAACTCTGGACAAATTAGATAAAGAAATTTTATTTATGAATTGTAGTGGTAGGAAAATGCCTGCGAAGTGCAATTCTGTTTACATAGTTTAAAAAAAAAAAGTTCCAAGGCTATTTCCACAAGGGAGCGGGAGCAGAATCAAATGTAAAAAAAAAAAAAAAAAAAAAAAAGACACAGTTGCTCTTGATTATTTTAAAAATATGAAAAAATACTCAACTCTGATGTCAGACTGGCACTGTTTTTTAAGATTTAAAATTAGCATTGAACAGTCTGTTCTGGGAGCCCATGGTTTTAGTACATTTTTTTTTCCACCGCAGTCAGCACTGGATTGACTAGAGTTGCTCTCCTTGCTTCAAGTACTGTACCTGTTCAGTCAGGAATGTAAAACTAAAACAAACAACAGAGTGGAGGAATTATTAGGATTGTTTACAAACTTAGATTTGCATGAGGGAGTGGAGATGTTGACAGTTATACTTTAAGCATCAAGCTACCACAGCTGGATAAACATTTATTGGATATCTCAAGGCCTCTCTCTCTCCCTGCTCCCATGGCAGAGAATGAACCAAATGCAAATTCAAGCTAATCTGAAAAATAATAGAATGGCTTTCAACAAAATCTATTTATCTATGAGGTCAAAAAGCCTCAGCCTAGTTACACTCTTAGATAGGCTCTTCTTGACAACATCGTCATACTATCTAGGAGGCCAGGAGTTGTAGTGTTACAGACCACCCAGAATTATTGCTCCTAGAAGGCAATGATAATGGTGTTATGATTTCACTGCCTACAGACTTGAACTAACCTTTTAATAGCTTGAGTACCCATGGCAAACCTACTGCATTGTTGTGTCTTATGGATCACTTTTCCTGGATGCTTTTTAGTCACCAATAAAACCATATTGGTTGATTGAAAAAGTAAAGAAAATTTGTAAGAAAAGAAATGAAGAAGCAAGTTGGTATCAGCATGCAAAGCTTAACCAAAGCTAGCTGTGATTAATAAATAAGTTTATCTTCTTGGGCTTCAGTATGTTCGACACAGCAGAATTCTGTCAAACTCCTTATGGAACTAGAATATCTGATGTTTCTTATGGTAAAAAGATAACAGTCTGTCCTTCGGAATGAAAATGTGAATGCATCCCAAATGCAAAGAGCTCTCAGTTTTCTGAATCTGTTGACAAAATTTCTGGGGCCTTTGGGTGCATCAGCAATGTAAGTCTGAGCACAGTCTCCAAGAAATAACCACTTCCAAAAGCTTTGCTGACCTTGTATTGAGAAGATTGTAGAAATAAATTCCCATAAATCCAGTCCAGCTGCTGAATGATCTTCAAGCTGACGGACAGTCCCATATGTAAGTCTATTTATAAAAAAAAAAAAACAAACTACAAAAAACCCCAAAACCAAACCAAACAACCATAAACCCCAAACAACCTTCAGAATGTTTTTGGAGAGGTTGGGTTTCTATTCTTGCTTCCTCTCAAGTCAAAAGAAACTGTGCTATAGGTTTGAATGGGAGCAGATCTGGCTTAAGAAATGAGCAGCTTTCACAGGGAAATGTTTGTACACATGGAGATCTGTTTGTTTAAGTGCTGATTTGCATACTGAAGTACCATTTGCATAAAGAAGCATATTTGGGCCCAGCTGTTCAGAAATACTGCAAGGTGCATGTAAGTCTGCTTTTCTTCATTACTGCTTGAAATAGTCTGCTGTCATCCAACTACAGCTGAAAAGTAATATGATCTCTTTTCTCTTTTTCTTCTCACCCTCCAAGCTCCCCTATGCCCCAAATCCAACAAGATAACTATGAATTCTGGAAACTATCATGTTTCTCCTCGACAAAATTGCCAGGTCAGGGCTGAAGCCCACGTGTTTTGTGGAGGGGAAGGAGAGAAAGCATCTCCACGCCTTACTCGGCAACTTGCAAGGCAGCAATTTAACCTTCAAGGAAGAGCTCAAATTCATTTAGTAACAGCCCTTATCTACAGGCTGGGGGCAGAATAATTCTACCGAGAACAATATATAATAGATAAAAATAACTGCACTGCAGCAAGGAGACGGATGGCACGGTGCAGGGCAGTACCGAGCAGTTTTCTCCCTGCTAAAACAGCCCATCAATTTAATGGCAAGTTAGGGGCCGACAGTAGGAAAACTGCCCCCAATTCTGATGTTTAAAGGGGCTAGTGTCTATTTAAAAGGCTAGCGCTTGTCTTGGTGAATTCGCAGGCTGAGCCCGCATCATGCTTAACCGGGATGCTCCCCAGCAGCCCCACAGCATCCCGGCTCCTGCTCTGCAGCCCCTCTCCGTGAGAGACTCACAGTCCTGTTCCCAAAAGCCCCCCAACCTTTTTTTTAAATAATAAAAAAAAAACCCTTGAGGTCTTTCCAAGTGCCTAAGCAGTGAGGGAGATATATTTTATTTATGCGTCACTTATTGAAATTCCAAAACTATGTTTCTTAATCACACGATGAGGAAACCAACCCGAACGTCTAAGTGCCGGCATTTATCTACTATTCTACACCCTTATCAGC
>JANZLP010000080.1:23216556-23226667 GCA_026930925.1 Chelictinia riocourii
AGAAACCAGGGCTCATCTTGCTGGTACCAGTATTGTCCAAGGCTGGAAAACATTTATCTTAATATAATATTGCTGCCCTCTAGTGCTTTGGAAAAGAATCTGCCCACAGTTACTAGTCGTAAACAGACCTTAGGGAAGAGAAGCATGACGTTTCCAGGAATTAACAGGAAAGGATCAAAATAGTCAGTAATATCTATAAAGGTAAAAATTAAAGAAAGCTCTGGGTATAAATCCATATAGCCATCAATTATTTCAAATTAGCTATGTCAGTTTAGAGCACACTAGAATCTTGCCCATTTCTGTTTCCAGTATCAACAGACTATCAACAAATAGATCTTTTACCTTCCTTTTACTGTAACCTGAGGCAAAGGCTTTCATCAAGAGACTGGCAGTTGTTGAAGATACGGTGGCAATGGCCAATAATCCACAACACCTAAAACTGCTCTTGACACTAAAACTGACAGATGGTACAGGGACACTCTAACATATTATAGATATCAAATTATCTTCTGACCTCGATAACTTCAGGTCAGCAGTCAGAACATCCCTCATGGTCTCCAAAATATGCTCCATATACCTCTGCCTTTGCTGCACCTGTTCTGTGGCTAAAGAAAGTTCATTAAAATAAACTATGTGCAAAATAATCTCTACTAACATCTGCTTTAAAAAAAAAAAAACAAAACCAAAAACCCCACCAAATGAACAAACACTTAAACTGCTCTGTTGCTTCTGATTTTACAAGTGATAGCACAGGTCTCTGAGAAGCAGCTGAAAATGACTAATTCAGTTACCTTTTCCCCCCTGTCCTTCCAAAACCAATTTATTGCGTTTCCATTCAATTAAAAAAAAAAAAATTGTTGTGTTAGAACTCACCTCACAAAAATGAAAACTGTACATCTCCAGTCTCTGGGGAGATCTGTCAGAAGGAGCAGCACCTTCTTCAGTATCCCCATCTCACTGCATAGGGCAATTAACCTTCCCAGTGTTTGCCAGATAAAGGCATATTCAGACTGGAATGTAATTCTTCAACTGGTAAAGTTATTCTCTTCTGCCACTGCTGAAGACCATCAGCATCTTATCCATTATGTTGTCGATTTATCTGGACAACTGCAACATCAGCTTTTGCTTTGCAAGGGAACTCTAGCAGTAAGGGAAGGAAATTCAGGCCTTGTGGCCAGATCACAGAACTGACACCCTTGTTTTTCTGGGTTTTGCCTCTGATTTTCCGAGTGGTTATGGACAAATCCCCATAGATTGTATTTTCCCTCTGTCTGTAGAGTTGACGTATATTCTGAGATGTCTAGTAGCACAGTAGACATCTCCTTCTGAGATGGCAGTAATTTCTCACAGTCGTGAAAAAGCCTGGCTGATCTTTAATTAAGCCTTTTAGACTCTGCTCTCCAGCCAAAACCCAAATGTAGGTGACAACTTTCTGCCCACCTGAAGTTCCTCCAGTGTCTGTGATGGTTTACCACATTACTCTGCATTTCTAGTCGTGTCACCTGCTTGTGTCCTTATGATATATTCATATACCTGTATGCACGTACCTGCATGTATGTGAATTAAGACAAGCTGGTGAGCAGCCAGTCCCTCCCTTCTCCTGCACGCTGGCTGCACCAGTGATGGCAGCACCTCCATGAGCATGTGTGTCCCTGCCCCTGGCAGGATCCTGGAGACAAGGCTTCCTAGATGCACCCATCCTGCCTGCCCCTGCCCTCAGCCAAGGCCACTGCTTGTGTCAGCTGCAATGTTCAAACTTGGTTCCTACCACCTATCTGTTTAGCAGAGAACACAGGACTGGGGCAGCAAGAGCAGCTAGATTGGAACATCAAAGCTGGTGCAATGAAGAGGTTGCTGATAAACCACAGAAACATACTGGTGTCCTCCAGTAACTGGAACTAGAAAGGCTGGGCCACTGAGATTTGCATCCAGTCTGGATCTCCTGAGCTGCTGTTTGCAAGCAAACAACCTGTTGTGTTCATTTTACAGGTGAGAGACCTAAATCTACAAACTGCAGACATATAGTTGCAAGCAGGAAGAAAAAGAGCCTATGAAAATAATGGCTGAAATAGCCATTGAATCATGGTCATTGTGAACTGTCCACATGTTGTCCACACAGTGGTAATGGAAAAGAGGTTTAAAGAAGGTCTTACAGCAAAAAATTCCAGGAAATTAATCTATTTAGTTTACCAAAAGAAAGGGGAAGGATGTAGTAGGGAACTGGTCAGAGAAGGATCTTCAGTCACACAAAGCTACTGCAAGAAGCTGTTGCAAGAAGCAAAAACTGAATGCACACATAACTAGAAACACAGCACGAGGGATTCACTGGCGAGACAAGAGACTCAAGCACCAGGGTGATCTGTGTATTTCAGTAAATCATGAGTGGATGTTTTTACAGAAGATAGTTTCCTAGATCAAGCAACCCTGTATTGAAGAGGGAATTGCTTCAGGGAAATCCAAAGAACTACGTTATGCTGAGATCAGTCTCAGCAATCATAGGTACGTTTTCTGGCCATAAAAACCCATGACTCAGTTAACCTCTAAACTTACAAGCCATGTCTGATTGTGCAATATTTATTCCTGTTTATAGTACAAATAAAGCAAACTAAGCACTTTGTGATACTATCTCAGTGTGTGCAATAACTTCCTAGATACCACATAGCTACTACTGTGGCAGGAAAGGCCAGCTGCTGATTAAAACTTGCTTGTTAGAAGCAGGTCTTCTGGGGTCTATTCTGTGTTCTGCCCCACATGCAACAGAACAAGTAATTCTGGGTAGCCAAGCCTGAATGTGTTGCCTGCTCTCTAGAAGACTAATTAGCATGCTGCAGGTAAGCAACTTTCTCCCAATCTTTCTATGAAGGAGGCACCTCAAATCTGACCTGATCTGCTGGATTTCACTGCTCTTGTTCCATTTCCCCACCTGTAAAATGGGTACTGACTGCAAAAAAAAAAGGGTAGCTTACTTGACATGGGACGACTATGAAGTACGTGCACTTTGTTTCCAGGGGCAGTGAGAATCATATTATTGCAAGGGATGTTTGAGGGTTGGGAAAGGGAATGTCCCAAAAGGAGTTTACAGGAGTAAACTCACCCCACAAAAAGAAGCAAGCATGGGAGGTCAGTGATGACAGCTGGGCTGGCTGCAGAGGGCTCCAATGAACCCAAAGAGTCCAGCAGGGAAATGCCTACCCTGTCCCCTCATTGATGGTCTCTCTCCATCTCAAGGCCTCCTATTCTCCTTAAGGAGAGATTTTTTTGAATCTGCTTGGGGAGAAAACATCAGGCTCTCTGCTCTATTTGTGACAGTTCTTTAGGACAACCCTTCCCAGTTCATTTCTTACTAGCACTAATGGTGTTTTACAGCTGGAGTGTCCTCTCCTGTGACCAAATGCCAAGAGGAATGGCTGAGATGCCACAGCCTCCTGAGTTACTGCCAGGACTTTCTGAAGGGGAGGTCTTCCAGTTCAATCTTCCATCCAGATGAGAATCACTGCAATTGGAAAAGACAGCAAGGAAGCTCAAGTTGAAGAGACAGGCTAAATTCCCTTGGACTTGCCAGCAGCAACAGCCATCCAGCCAAGACACATGCTATTGCCTGTCAAACCCCGTTAGCCATGGTACGATGCACATCAAACAGTAACATCTACCACAAAGCTGAGTGCATGATCCACTTCAGAAAGCTGAGCCTTTCATTTCCACCTAGGAGCGATCCTGTGAGTGGACACTGTACCTTAGTACCATGACCTAGGAGCTACCTCTGTGCAAGCCATGGCTAAAGGTGGAGGGGAGGAACCCATGGCCCATGCACAGATGACTTTCTGGTGGATGGTGACCAGTCGAAAAGGGAGCAGGACAGCAACATGTGTACCCAGAGCCCCTGGAAGAGTAAGCACTTTACTATTTGCGTGTATTTGCTTCCTTTCTAGTCCCAGTGTTACTTTTAACGTCCTTACCTCTTTTCACATCTTCTCCTCCAGTTGAATTGGACTGCTAAAATCAGCCTTCAAAACAGCACAGTCAATTCCGTAAACCTCCCATCAACCCTACTTGTATCCCAGGTACACAGGCTAGAGCAGAGGGAACAGATGCAAGAGAACAGCCACCAGCCTCTCTTCCCATATTTTGTTTTCTAGACAGATATTTGATTATGCAGATCATTATCATATGAAAGCTGAGGCAAGAAGACATTTGCTGTATGCAGGGGAAGGACAAGAGTTAGAGCTGGCATGTTGGATATACTGCATCAGATTGTTGCAAATTTTTTTGCCTTTTGCACTGAAGTTGTGCCTTTTTCTTTCTGTTTTTTTTGGTTTGGGGTTTTTTTGGGGGGGGGGTTGTGGCTTGCACATTATGGTCTCTGATCCTCTGGTCCTATTCCAGTGTTGCTACACAACTGCATGTCTTGGCTCCTACAGTCATCACTTCTCATGGTTTGCAGTAAAAGGAAGATGCAGAAGTCTTAAATGTACTTCCTCAATAACAGGAAGTGGTCTTACCTTCCACATTTTTGCTGAAACTCTTTAGCTGGGGGGAGAAAAAGGCAATCAGTCCACTGTAAAGGGTCTAAAATCAGTTTCCATGCCTGTGTTTCATATGAAACAGAAAGGATGTATAATTTAGTAATACCCTTTTCCAAAATCACATATGAATGATAGAAATAACTGTATTTCTCAAAGTGCAGGAACTTCATTTCTCTAGGCAGTACACCGTACTTATTCCTACAAGTTTATTGAGACATACAGCATTAGATATTGAGTGAAGAAATAAAAGCTAGATGTTCTTGTTTAGTTTTGTTTTATTAGCACAAGAAGCTTTCTTATCTATTGAGAAAACACACTGCAGGCTGGTGAAGGTAGTACAAGGAACAAATTCTGGGAAAAATAAACCAAAATTGTTACTAACAAAACTACAACTCTTAAACTTCCCAAACCATAAAAGCTCACATTTCCCAAACCTCGTTTTGGCTTTCATTATCTCAGTGACTCTCTCAACTTTAACCGCAGCCCAAGTATTTGAATGTAATCACCTCTAAACAAAACAGACAAAACTCAGTTGTTTGTAATCAAGGTGGAACATGCCAATTATGCTTAATTGGCCAAATCTAAAGATTCCTCTTAGAAGCTGCCAATTAAGCCTTCTCCGCAGCTTTTATCGTTATACAAAGCAGCCTCTTCATCCTCCACAAAACAGAAGAAACTATCCACAAAACCCAGCAGTCTCAGCAATGAAACAGAAATCAAGTATAAGCACTGCTAGGTCTGTACTTGTTGCTATTGCGCTAAGCAAAACATTTGTTTGTACATGTGAATGACATCAAACTCTGCTGGCAGAGGCTAAAACAAACCTTCCTAGTTTTATGTAGAATATAGATAGGTTTATGCAGGTAAAAGATTTTCATCTCCTGTGAATCAGGCTATCTCATTTCACATGAACTTAGTAAGAAAGTGATAAATACCCATCAGCTATGTTAAGAAAATGTCCTGCTTCTACCTTCAGCCTGATAATGACATGAAAATATTTAACATTTGTTTTAATCAGATTAAAAACAATGCATAAACTTTAAAGATTATATTTTTATGTCACACATTAAAAATAGGGAGGATTTTAAAGATGTGACTTGCTTATTGCTTGTGATACTATTTTCATTAAGATAAGCGAACCTGTGATTATACTGTTTTGACCAGGAGAGGGAAAGCTAACAGAAACATGGATACTGATTCTAAGATTAATTAAAAAATCTTGGAAAAATAAACTTGTAACAAATTTGACCTAGAGGGTTGTCAGCTAGACTTTGTCTGCAAGATCAGTCATAATCAAATTTGGTTTTAAAGTCCAAATAGGCTATGGGTCAGCTCTGATGGAGAGGGTGGGTTTCTTATTTTATCCATTTCCGAAAGTTCATTGAAAAGAAGCATATGTAAACAGGAAACCATCATTAGCTTCACATGCCTCCAAACTCTCCCAGGTATCTGCTCAAACAGCAACACTGTTGGGAATGCGATCTGGGGAAAGGTAGTAGTAAGGAAGCTTTTTGTTCTTGTTGCGCTCGGCGATAGCGTTGACAATCTCATCCAGATTCTTGCGGAATTTTGCCATAGCCTCCTTCACCGGCTTTTCTACGAAGTGTTCATCTGGGTACATGCCTAGAAACAGCTAATTGAAAAACACCAAGAAATCATGCTTTGAGTAAGTGAAGGCTATTCTGTTTCAACATTATGTCATCTAGCAGAACAACAGCCAGAGCCTCACAAATGCTACTATTAGAACACTACTATCAATAGTTAAGCTAGCCTACATTGGCACTGCCAATGAAAGATGCTGTGCCATCCTCTGTCCACCGCTGGCTGCTTCCTTCCATCCCTGCATCTTTCTGCAGTGCTGGTTCAGGTGTTCTCTGTGGCATCTCCTGCACCTGCAGGGAGCTGATCCACTCCAAAATAAGCACTTTTATTCAGGCCAGTGGTCAGCCAGATCAGCTTCCCAAGTGAGATCTCTGCACAGCCACTCAAACATTTGCGCTGCTGAAGTAAAGGAGAGCCTGGGAGGGGAATGAGCAGCCAGGGATGAAAAAGGAAGATGACTGCTTCTTTCAGTGGCAGAGGAAATTTCTGTTAACTTAAAACTGTCCTTCAAAGATCAACCTGACAGTTGCTTTAGTCAGCTTGGACTCTTAAGGGTGCCCTGAATACTGTATTGCCAATATGCATACTGGCACACTACCTGCTTTAGGTAACTGTTTCCCATGATACTAGCTTCCCAGCTGAAATCTGCTTTCTTCTTAAAGAGAAACTTCGTTTGAAGTACCCTCTGTGCATCATCTTCCATTTAAGGACTTCAAAACACATCCTCCAGACACAGCCCTTGGATGAGTATCTACAACCTCATTTTACAAGAGGGAAATGGCTATAGACCATGCTTGCAAAGTCTCCTGTAGGCTTCTTTTTGTTTGCACTCCACAACAGGTAAGCACAAGCCACAGCCATAGTGCACATAGCACTTGGGCAGATTTTCCAAAGGGGCAGGACATGGGGACACTGGTGCTGTAGCTTCTCCACCAGCACTGCTGGGGCAAGGAGGGGAGAAAACCCATGTGCCTCTGCAGCCCTCTTCCTCCCACACCAGCATCCTTACTCAGCAATGCCATGCTTGAGTTTAGAAAC
Source organism: Chelictinia riocourii (assembly GCA_026930925.1). Taxonomy (NCBI): domain Eukaryota; kingdom Metazoa; phylum Chordata; class Aves; order Accipitriformes; family Accipitridae; genus Chelictinia; species Chelictinia riocourii. The sequence goes on from JANZLP010000080.1 coordinate 23,223,720, forward strand.
TTTAATTTTGGCTGAAAAAACAGCCTCAGAGTAAAAATACGACTTCTTGCTCAGAGCTGATTTACATCAGGCAGAACAAGGGCAAACCCACACCACTGATACCATCCACAGAAAGGCAAACATCGTAAAGCAAAGCACAGAGCAGCACTACAGTCTTGTGAGTCTGTGTGGTCTTGACATGGCCCTTGTCTCACCTACATCTCCACCACCTAGGGAGGGGAGGTCAACTTACTTCACTGTCCTGGAATTGGCTCAGGGCCCAGACAGCTCCAAGATGCCAACAAGAACGTCCCCTGTCTGGCAGACTCTCCACAATTTGCTCGATGGTGACTGTCCCCTTTTCTGTTGGAGGAGGGCGGCGCATTGTTGGTGGGGCATTGGGAATCCAAGAACACCAGTCATACTGCACAACAAAGCAAGAGAGCACAGTGAAAAGCTACAGTGGCTGCTATTTAGGAAAACTGCAAAGAAAATCAGGAGTCTTGACACCAGGGAGTTTGCTTCTGTAACATGAGCCTCTCAGAAAGAGAAGATATGAACTAAAGGACAGAAAGGTGCTCTAGAGATGGACTGAAGGAGACAAGGAAGTCCCTACTGTCTCCCTCAGGATCTCACAAGGGAGGGAATGTACGGACCTGTGGCATTGCACAAAAGTCCCTCGTGGGGAGCAGGAGTTGGCACAGCCCAAAAGCATGCCAGGAGGTAGGCTAACGATTAAACACTTGGAATAAACCGGGAGATGGTGGTGGAAACAGTGTCCACTGCTTCACCGTGACTGAGCAGCCCTTACCATGGGTTTATCTAAGGATATAGGGCTTGTTTGGTGGTACGCCGAAGAGGAAAATCCCAACTTGCCTGCAAGGCACATGAATTCCTCATTAAATTCCAAGAGGTAAGATCCAGTTGTTTTGTCCTTCGCATCCTTAATGCATCCTTGTTACTTGAGTAATTTTCATGATCCTCATGTAGCAGATATTATGCTATGGTGACTGGAATAATTCAAGTTCCCATCTCTCTGTGAAGCTATGAAAGGGACACAGCTGTAAAGGCATTTTCTGAGCCATCACGCTGAGTTCATGCTTTTGGAACTCAATTTGCTGCTTATTTGTCAGGGTCCTACAGAGCTGCAAGACCCCTCTGGCTTTGTAGGTTTTTCCTAACAAAGTATAGCTGGAATTGGGACATGGGATGGGTCAGAAAGAATAAGTTACTTCTTAAATTTGAGATTTTCTGTGTAGTTATTTTCTGGAAAAAGATGCAAAATAATATATTTTTAAGGACAGTTGTGGTGCCTACAATGCTATATGTATGCCATTTATAAAGGAAATAAGCAAGCCATTAAAAAAAAAAAAAGTTTTAGGAGGTGAAACATTTCTGTATTTTTCTCCCTGTGTCTGAATGACTGTTTTCACCTCATTCGGGCAGATGTAGATAAATCACGTGTCTGTTCACTCAGCTCTGTTTGACCAGTAAGAGCTTTAAGTGATTTTCTGGACAACTCAAAATGTTCTAGTGGAGATTGGAAGCTGAGAAAAACCAATCACACTTCCCAAGGTAAGTGGAAAAATAACCATAGAAACAAAACAAACAAATATAAAACCCTATGAATAGTGTTACTACACAGGGAAGAATCTTGATGAAGTGTGAAGTATGATACAGGGCAGCTTGCTTGGGGTTTTACTGGTATGACTGGTATGCCTCTTAGTTTATTAGCCAGGAGTAAAAATAAAAAACCTCTGAGGTGAACTACAGGGAATTCAAGTCACACTTCAAATATAGTCACTGAAATAAGGATTTAATTTAAAAGTGTTAAAAGTGACCAGGTTTTAGAAAAAACCCAAATTGTTTCAAGAATCTCTCTAATGACTTTTATCACCTATTTAATTAGATACCTAGGCCTATAGTAAACGTTTATTGAAACTTAGTGGATATGTTACTTGACAAACAATATTTTGTATAACTAAATATGTCACTCTACGTTTAATTACCTGGTAAGTCCATATTACTATGTGTGACGAGGGAAGACTTTCCAGCATATTATTCAGGGAAGTTAGAGAAAATTAAAACTTTTACAATAACATACTCATACCTGCTGATAACTACACACATGCACACATGGCCAAAATTTATGACAGCGTCCAAAGACTTTGCGTGTCTCAGGTTTTGAAAGATGCTAAAAATTGACCTCATTTCACAGGATAAATATTTAGAATGTTCAAAGCCTCTTTCAGAAGTCTTAGAATGGGCATCCCGAAATGTGTATGGCCTGCATAGCGAACCATTTGTTTTTTAATCCCGATAATAATCTACTTATTTTGCTGAAGTCTCTGTTCAAGGTCAAGCCGCAAGTCCAAGAAATAAGCAGTGCAATATTTTGAAAAAAATGAGTACAGAAAGTAAATTATATATATTTCCTGAAGAGAATCTAGTACTTGAAAGTTGATAGATAAATGCCTTAAAATCCTAAATCATCAGTAATAAAACCAGATTGAGGACATGTATTGCTATTCCACATTTTCCTCTCTTTTGCAGACTCAGCCTTGACCATTACTTTCTGCAGCTCTGCAGCTCTGCATATTTAATCATCTTCTGACTTTCTTCTGCAACTGCAGCAAAGGTATCACATTTGAAGTAGAAACAGAACTGGATCAGAAACTTCTCAAAGACAAAGTGACAAAAGTATTCAACCCCTGCCGTTGCCCGGGATAAATACTTTCCATATATTTTTTAATTTAAGCTGCTGATGGAAAAAAGTCCTGGATAGGAAAATTCTCAATTTTTTTCTGATTTGGGTTTTATCAACTTTAAATAAAATAACATATTGTTATCTGTTCTGTCGGTATCAACATCAGGCATAGAGATACACTAAGCCCTTGTGCTTTTAACCTTTCCGCAGCTGCTGTGCTAATCCCACACCATTTAAACCAGTCCCCACTGGTGTGGAATTA
>JANZLP010000080.1:23248011-23260469 GCA_026930925.1 Chelictinia riocourii
TCACTGTGAGAATGGGCATCGATGCTCAGGGGAAAGCCTGGATGCCACTCCTTCCAGCTGAGAAAGCAAGAGAGGTTGGATTGAACTATACAACCTTACCAGCAGAGCGCTGTGTCATTCCTTTACCTACACTGCTTCTGTGGCTCAACTCTATAGAGTAAATTTGCGGCAGATTCATTTGGGCCAAAAATAGTGACTTATACCACATCAATACCTACCGGTACCCTACAGAATCCTGAAGAACAGCAGAAGGCATCTACCTTCACAAAACTCCATCTACCTTCACAAAACTTGAAGCAACTTAATATCTGTGATACTTCCAAACATTTGTCACATTTGGTTGAAACTGGCAGTAGCTTCAAATGTACTGGGAAGGGAGAGGACAGAGAGACAGATAGCTGCCCAATGCACACTCATTCTTGGGGCTACATTGAGATACAGCAGCTAAAAGTACTCAGACATGTATTTAGGTTCCTCCAAAAGGCAACTCAGACAGTCTTGATTCAGTTCCTCAGAAGAGCCTTACCTCCTAATGGTCATGGCACACATTCTCTGTTGTGTATGTTCTTGCACTGTGCCCCATTTTTACTTCAAAACAAAAGAAGGTGATTTATAAGAATACTGTTTCAATGGTATTTCCAAACTGCCCGCCACTCACAGACTGCATTGTGTGTTATCAGTTATGCATCTGAATTGTAAATAGCTATTTCCCTGGAATTACAAATGGGTTTGCCTTCCTTTTTGCATACGTAAATAAAATTCTGTGCCATGCCTCTTTTGAACTATATTTTCCTCTGCTCTATTTCCTCTATTTCCCATAATTTGTAAGTAAGATCCTTTCTTAGTCAAATGATATCAACAACACATGTACCAAGCCTCAATCCATCAATTTGGAATGGACCCTCTGTCTGTCTGATCCTTTACTCTCATGATAAGGAGACGCAAGTGCAAGAAACTTCTGTTATTTTAACAGAGAGTATGTCTCTAGGAAAAGGAAATGTCTAATGCCTTCTGGAGATACCCATTGATAAAAGATAGCATTTTCCCATTGTGACCTTGATTAGGAAAAAATGTCTATGACAGTATGAAGGTGGGTATCACAACTGTGTTCTGATAGCACATTCCAGTCCACTCAGAGCCAGATCTTTCACTGCACCCTGGTATAGGAACAATGAAAGCTTGCTGCAGCAGCCAAAAAGCTCCAGTAAGAGCTGACATGTTCAGATCATGTTCCAAAACTGGAGTATTGCTTGTAAAAGGCAAACGAAATCTGCTTTCAAATCTTCCTTGCAAGCACAACTGTGTGCCAGAGGACCCACACAGAGACAGTACCACTGAATTCCTGTTTAAGACTTCCAGATAGGCTTATCTGGGGTTCGTAATGCCACTTGCACCAGGATGATCATCACTTACAGTGAAATCCTTTTAAGTAAAAACCATATATAGCCAACATGGTAACTGATGCTTTCTCTTCAACAGCAGTCCAGTAACTAGAGCAATACGATAATCTGAACATACTCTGCCAAACTCTAACCTAATGAGAACAGGCCCCACCCAAACCTTCTGGGCAGCTAGAGGAAACTCACCGGTACATTTTTTGACGGGTCTCAAGCTCTTTGCGTCTGTGCTGCTTGAGAATCTGGGTCTTGTCATCCCAGGGGAGCTTTGCTGTGAAACAGAGCAAAGAGATAAGGTTCCTCCACCTATCTCTGCCCAGGTCTTGAGAAGGAGGGCAAAGTTTCCAAACCTTCAAATTTCTGATGCATACCTTTACAAAGTTTCTGTGGGAAATGCTTACATGATCCAATTTAGTACCTCGAGGAGAAACACAGGTCCCTAGAGAATTCATAGGAGATAAGCTCCAAACTTGGTGCCTCCAAGGGGCAAGCTAGGAACATCTGTCTCAACCGTATATAAAACCTGGATTCCTAGTGTAGACACATGCTGTACATATCTAGCGTTAAATGGTCTGAAGAGGGTCATGGGAATTAATTTTACATTGCAGTGTTTAAAGAAATTTTCATCAATAAAAGAAATCACAACACTCTTCCAGCTAATCTTCTCTGCTAAAAGATGTCTCCAGGAAACATCTCCTATCTTTTCTCCTTGAGCTGTGCTCTTTGCTGTCAGCTTGAGGTAATAATCATATCTTCTTATCATGAGAACAGAAAAAAAATACCAGTAAGGCTTCATTTCTAGACAGCTTGCTCTTCTGACCATGTATTCACTATAACATTAAATGACACAGAGACTTCCTTAGTGATCAGAGAAAGGGCAAGGTATGTGATTCACTTTACATACACAAATGGGAAGGCAGATAAAGCCAGCAGTTTCATGGAAATAGCTGTTTGGGGTTTGGAGTTGGAAATACCAGAGGTAATACAACTGATATAACATACATGGCTACCAGTTTCCAGCTGGTTGTGTTCAAATTAGCAATACGGTTTCACTTGCTTTTGTCCTTTACCTCAGCATACTCTGAAAGCCTCGCAAAGCTGCTTTCCATGGAAGTGTTACAGTTGCTATAAATCAAATGATGAAAATCAATGAAAAATGGAAAGTCCCTCTGAAGACCAAAAATAAACTGACACATAGCTGTGAATATAAGACAAAAGGCATCATATGCAAAATTCCGCAGCCAGGAGTAGCCAAAAACATAATGGGAAGATAAACATTTATTTCCTACTACCTCATACATTGTTTCAGCTGTTTTCAGGCACTCATGCTGCAGACCACTACAGCAGCCAACCTACCCTAGGAAGCACAGAGGGGAACAAGAAAACATCAGTGACAAATGTCTGCCCCAAGCCTGATCACAGCAAGTAGGTAGTCAGAGACAGTTAAAACACAAGTTTCAGGTCCAACAGGCCACTCTGAACAGAGCACAGAAGTGCTGTAACACTTTTCTCAATTGGTCACCACTACTTCCAGCAGCCATATCCATCTCACCCTGCCTTCTCCTGGACTTGACAGCATGCAAAGAGAAGGGGTGAAAAGTGAAGCTGCTGTTTCAAGTCAGTCCTTGCAACTTCTGAGCAGCCTACTTTGGGATTTTATTTCACTGTCATGAAAACAAGACAATTTACAGGCAATTAATCATGGGCCACTTAGGGGCTTAGTATGAAACAAAGAACACTAATTCTAAGTAGATCAAAACGCCTTCCACCAACAGAGATGTGGAGCAGAGAAAAATTCGGCATTAGGGTCAGCCTTCAAATTCAAGACCAGTGTAACAAGCCAGCATATGGACTCTTCCTTGCATGTGCTCCCAAAATATCGAACTCAACTGCCAGTGCCCAGTCCAACAAACTGCTCAGAAAGCAGTCCCAGTCAGCAGGGAAAGCCCATTCCCTAGGATGCAGAAGGGGATTGGAAGTGGGTCTCAATGTGAGAAAGAAGATTGGGAGGTACATGGGGAAAGGGGAAGGAGAGGTAGAAGAATTCTGGATGTTCTGCAGGAGATCAGGTTTCTTATGGCTCTCACCTCTTCCATCTCGAAGGACAATCTCTTTTTCATCTGTAATCCAGCGGTAACATGGGAACTCCAAATAGTCACCCATTGGCGTTTTTACAGTCATATATTTAAGGTACCAGTCATCCTGGTACCAATATTTTCGTTTTTCAATTTTTATTAGCTGAATTTCTCCAAGGTCTTCTTCCACAGTTACGTCATAGGAGTCAACCTACAGAGGAGAATACAGTCAATGATCCACTGCACATGCAGGAAACACAACACAAGCATACCTGGCCTTTCCTGATATGGCATGGGTACAACAGAACTTTCCAGCTTCTGGTGGGTGACAAAAGGAAGACCTATTATTGGACTGCAATGCAACAGAAAGATGAATGAAATAACAAACAAGAACATGCAAAACACTCCAGAAATGGAGAAACATTTTTGTGTGCAACGTAAAAGTTTTATTACTCCTTGAAATGTTTTGAAGTCTGACAAAAACATGCAGACCATTAAATCATTCACTGCTTTCCTAGCAGTAGCTGAAAGTGGTATTGCTAGGGTTCATGCAACTGGAGTGGAAAGATGATAATGAGATTAACACATTGGGCTAGGAATCTAAAGACCTGTGTATATTAGTCATATGTGTTTCAGACTAAGGACAGCATCTAGGCCACCTAAATCTCTTTTGTTTTGTGCTTCCTGTGGCTGGTCTTCTTCAGTTCTCCATTTTTAAAATGAGGACAATGGTACACTTTATGTTCATACAGCTCAAATTTGGACAATGATACATTTTATGTTTGTACAGCTTAGGTGTACAAAGGAATTTAAGTAGCTAACTGAAAACAAGGTTCACAAGAACCCCATCTAGATCTGGAGGCACTTCATTCTTTCATTGTAAACAAGCCAGCACGTGGAAACATGGTTTAGCTCCTTCCTCAGTTTGGAGTTAACTCAAAGGCCTGACTCCTGTAACATGGAGGGACCTCAGCCCAGACTTGCACAGTAGCTAGTCTGTTTAGTCCCTTCCCATGCTAAGGGTCCGGTCACAGGGTCTTTGCACTAGAGCTGGTACTGAAGGCTAGGACCACCCACATCTGCTCCTTTAGGAGCGCCCTCATCAGTGGCCAACAGGGACAGGCCCCTGAAACCTTGAGTTATTGGCCATGCAATGATCCAGGTGAGAAGCAGACCAGTCCTGGTGCTGTCCCTACACCAAGATTTGCTGAGGTGCGAGGGCTGCAGCTCTGAACCTGGTCAGGCTGAGGAAGCAACTGCATACCATGCTTTCCCTTTCTTGATGACTGCTCCAGCAAGGCTACAAAGAAGTAGCAGTGAACATCTCCTTCCATTTGAATTACAATGGCTTTGACTACCAAGCTCAGCATTTCTTCCATGTGGTAGGTCTGTTCTCAGCCCACAAATATGATCTGGCCTCTGAGGGCTTCACCATCAGATGCCTTGAAATGGATGGAGCCACGTGGCCGACGAAGATGAGTGTATCTGTGAGCAGATGTAATAGCAAACCTTAGCTGCTAAGTGCTCCAGCTACTGAGGTGTGATGGGTGGCCTCACTGAAGGCCACAGAGAACTAGTCACCTAGATACACAAAGGTCAGGCACAGGTTCACTGTGTAAATTGCCTCTCCCACAACACTGCTTTTGGTGCTCCAGCTACATGGCCAGGCCTGGGAGAAAGACAGTTGTGGACACGGTGCTTCCCTCAGCACTTCTTGCCCATGCTAAGCACCCCTGACTCAGCACAATGACTGTTATGAATGCTGACTTAAGTGCCTTGCTAAATTGCTTAACTGATTTAGGACAGTGAACACTTATCCCAGAGATGGGTACTTCAGTCCCTTCATGGGACTAACTTCTCAGGGATGCATGCAGTATCTTAATGCATGTGGGAACAGCACCCAGCAAATGGCAGTTCTGGTGGCACTTGCACTGTTAGGCAATACCAGCATAGGAAGAAATGAGTAACTGTTTCCAATATGACCAGTAAGACACCATGTCATGCTAGGCAATTCAGGAGAACAGGAATTGACTCTCACTATCCAAGAGTGTAAAGACCTCAGGGCAAACCAGCTGGACAATTTTGGTGCATGACTTCAATAGAAACCTGGGTTGGCTCACTGGTGTGTGTAGCAGAACTAGGTTGGATAGCAGATTTAGGTAAGATAGCAGATCTACAGAAAATTGTTCGTATTCTTCAAACATCAGAACAACATGTACCTATTATGGGTTTGAGCTGTTGCTCCAAAATCTCCCTTGATGAAATATTGCCAGCATATCTCCTAAACGATTTTTTAAATTCAGAGATATGAACTTGAAAGTAATTTCTCCAGTAATTGTTTCTGTTTGCTGTTGTTTATGACATCCTCCTTGAAAATACCGTCTTTTGAGGACGTTACTTGCAGGTGAGCTGCGTCTAACAAATATATCTATTCCAGGTAACAGAATGGCAATCTGCTGTCCAAGTGGTTTGCCGAGAGCAGTGTTACCGCAGTATCACAGGCTGCGGAGGTACCACTTAGCAGCTCTCACTCACATATTTCAGACTTCTGAGACCAGACTCCTGGCCCAGATGCCCAACACTCCACATGTGATAAACAGCAAAATGTAATAATAGCTAGAAATGTGCCTGGTACGTATTCCTAACTGGTGTTTGTACTAGTGAAAATGCCAGGATTTGCACATCTTTCAAGCAGAATCAGGGATTGGAAACAAATGGCCCCACTAAGAGCAGCTGCTGATTTTTACAACATGTCTTTTCATGTCTTCATTTTCTTAGTCAATGTAGGACAGATGGTTCAAGTATTTAGCTGCAGGTACAACTGCAGCTAGGGTAGGAAGGGTATGTTTAATGCAGTGCAATCAACTTTCCAATCTATTTAAAGAGGGTTATCATTGTTTCTTACCAGTCAGCAGGAAGAGGGGAAGAAAGGACACCAGCACTTTCTGAAATAGAGCAGAAAATTGGGGTTGTTCTCTTCCTTCTATCCTGCCCCGCTCCACAGTGCACACATACATGCAGGAGTGCTCATGTTTCTGGAACCTGGTGAGGTATGGATGTAGAGCAAATGAAATAATAGCACAATAATGTAGTATCTTGATAGGAAAGAGCTGCCAAAATAATTAAGACTTGGTTATAGATCAGAATAATGAAAGTCATCCACCATCTAAGCACAGAAAGGGGAAAGTTTTCTAAGGAAAAGACATTTTCCCAATCTTCCTCTAAACCTTGGTTATAAATAACAATGGTATTGAACGATTTTCCCATTCACATGTAAAGTATGCATAAAGAAAACCCTGAGACGGGCTCTGGGCATATGTATGAGTAGGCAGAGGATGACAACTGTCAGTCAGATATATACATTTAGTTCTTAGAGCAGACAGAGTATGTATGCAACCAATACACTGCAAAGAGACGTGACTCCCTGGGGCATGTTAAGCATCTTTTTTCTGACTTGCTGGTTTTGCTCATGGATTTAAGTCTGCTCGGCTGTAAATCTGGACACCAAGTCCCAGGTGAAACAGGTTTCTGAGTCCCTGCTGCACCGTGTTGGCGTTTGACCGACACCAGTTGTAGAGTAATTGTAGAGATGGTTCTGTGGGATGTGACCTTTTTGCTTGGAGTGGGTTGGGTGGTTTGTACAGGAACATAGCATTCAATCTGAAAAATGGACTCAAACAAAAGAATAGGATAGAAGATAGAACTGGAAGAAGACTTCTCAGATCTTTCCCCTTCTGAAAAAAGGCATATTTTGAACTCATGAAATCACGTCAGATTATTTCCATTTTTGAGACCACCAACTGATAGTCTCATTGAAAAAAAATCAGTGAACTTTTTTAATTTGCATGTTTCGAGAGCAGCATTTTGGATTTTTCTTGTTGAGACAGAATTTCATTTAGAGCTCCTGAAATTAACCCTTACCTTGTTTTACAATAGATCAACAAAGGCTTAAACAGTCACATTTACATATGTGGGAGTGTATCCATGTTTCCTTCATGCTCTCCCTAGCAGATTTGAATCCCATCCTGATTTCGGCCAGTTTTAGTAGCCAGGTAGTGATCTCAGAGGTCGTGAAGACCGGCGTTGCCCTGGAAGCCTGAACGTGAGAAAGCTACGCTGAGTACTCCCGGGGGAACTTAAAAGTGGAAAGAACTTCTGGGTGGCCAAAGAGGAGAAGACGCCTCAGCCACTTTTTTGACATCACATTTTGACCAGAGCAAGACAGAAAACGCTGAAGCACGACGTGTCCCGCTGGGCACCGCCGCTCTCCATTTGTGCCCGTGATTCCCTCCACGTTGCAGGGTCATCAAGGGAAGGGTCTCATCTGACTGAGTTAATCTCTCCCCTTAAAAGTCGGGTGGAAAATCTAGATCCTACAGGCAGAAGCGTCTCCCCAGATTGCGTCATCCTGTCCTAAACCGAGTGCCTCAAATAAGCCGAACCGCCTCCCCCAAGTGCCTATTTCTTGCCACTGACTGACAAAGGATTTCGGGTAACCAGCTCAGGCTGCGTCCCTAACGTCCAGATGGGTTGAAGGAGGTGAGTTGGATCCTCTCCGGGGGTACGACGAGGCCAAGGAGTCGCCGCGGTGCGCAGACCCTTTTTGCAGGGATCGCAAAGCCTGCAGAAAGTACTGGCAAAAGTCTGGTCAATGCCTGTGCCGGGAGAACCGGGTCCCCGATCACAACCCAGCAGTCAGTTAACTGCACTTTAAGTTCCCTTCTCATTAATATTTCCAGAAGTAGGAAGTGTTGCTATAATGCTATTTGTTAATGTTGATTTAAATTATTCATAGCATTTACAAAGACTCTGATTTGTCATCGCAGTTATTGACCAGCTGTGCCTACCACGCTACCACCGCCCTTTAAAAGATCACAGAGGTTTTTATTTTTAATGAAAACAAGCTTTAAAAATATCCTTTGAGAACATTTCATTTTCCTTCATGCAGCCAGCTGAAAACACCCAGACTTTCCAAATGCGTTCATTTCTGATTTTCCTCTCCTCCCCTCGCTGGGGCCGTCCTTGTGTTGCGCGGGGGAAGCCAGGGCTGTCTTCTTCCCGCACGACGTGAGGAGAGGGATGGCAGCAATGGGATGTCAAATGCCAGTTGAGAGAGGGATGTTTTGCTGGAAACCCTTTCCACGTGGCTCTTGCACGTCTGACGCACAACGGAATGCTGGCTGCTGTGAGTATGGTGTCAGTACATCGTCCCAGGTTATTCTTTTGGGTTTTTTTGGGGGTTTTTTCTCCATAAAGGTCAACACAGCATCACTTTAAGAGTGACTTCCAAGCAGATGTATACGTATGCTCCTGCTCTCTGCTTTCCAGGTAATGATCCAGTCTGGAGGCTGTAATTAAGAGCACGCACCACCTCCTTAGGGACTCACTCTTGCTTTTTCCATCTGACAAATGCAAAAATCTCCTTTCCGCCTATCAGCTGTGACTCAGCCCAGGACCTGCTTCAAAGCGTCCAGCCTGCCATCCGGCAGAGACGCACCCAGTCAGCCACAGGAAAAATACGGAGCTCCTTGCATCCCTGCAAACGTGGGGCAGGACTCCGTGGGCGCTCTGCGCCAGGGTCGCTCCGCCAGCTGCGGCACAGATTTAGGACAAGGTCTGTGGTGTCCTTGCAGGGATTACAGAGGGATTTTCTTTGCCTGTGTGGGTTCTTCACATCCCAGCTTGTACGGGGTCTCTTCAGCCCTCACTAGCATGACTCAGTATTCCTGTGAGGCAGATGGTGTCCAGATGGATGAGCTCTCTGCCTCATGTCAGCCAGCCAGAACAGCCAGGGAACGGGTGTAAGGGCACTAACCGGTACCAAGGGAGGTCATTAAGGGATTGCTTTCCGGACGATGAGCTGTGACATCGAGGACTGGCACGCAGCAACTGGAGCATCTGACCTTTAAAATACAGTTTAATGAAGATGGACCCCGGGTATATTTGTATGGAACTGGTTTAGTTACTGAGCCGCACCACCGCACGCGGCTGTACCGCTTCCCACCCTCGGCAGGGCAGCCAGCTGCCGCGGCTCCGCGTGGCTCGTCCCAGCACTTGCTTTTGTGGTTAAAAGCACTCAGGACTGGAGTTCAATAAACGTAACGAACCAACACTAAAGGAGAGCACTCGGGAGCAGGATCTGACCCCGTTTGCTTTCTCTGCCTTTTGCCTTTCGGGCAGATGGTACAGCACAGTTATGAGGGTGACTGCAGTGCGGTGGTGGTACGGTTGAATCAGAGTACGCTGCATTACTGCTGTTTGGTTTATAATTAAGATATGGTGCCAGATTCCTTTCTTTTGCAGCACTACTTGAAGAAAACTATGTCTGCTTCCGTCGGTATGGTGCTCCTCAGCCTGATTCGCTCCTTCTAGCCACGGTTTCCAAAGCATCTAGAAGGTGGGAGGAGGACAGCAGGGCATGGAGCGAAGTTAACAGCCTGTGTGGGAAAGGGAGAGCACAAACAGCAGTCAGCAAACACTACAGAGAATTTAACCAAAACTGAAGGAAGTTCTCCCAAAGGCTCTGCTTTTGTTAGTCAAATTCTGCCAGAATAAGCTTTTTTTTTAAAGTAATAAACTTGTAGCAAAGAGGTAGAGGCAGTTTTGCAGAGGGAGATAACAATTATGACAATTAATAATTCTTTGCCACTGAGGGAACACTTATACAACACACACCTAACATTCAGGTAAGGCTGAGCCCACCTAATGAACAAGGTGCTTTCTGAAAAAGTGCTGCTCTCAGCAACACTTTGCTCCTGTGCTGGAAATCCCCGATTGTTTCAAATCCATTTTACATATTTCTGAGGCTGCCAGCTGATCTCTGAATAGCCCAAGGGATTTTAGTGGAGGAAAATGAGTTGGACTCCAAGCGTTACCAGGCTTGGAGGTACCAAATATCAATGCTCTTGAATGCAGCATCTTGCCCTCCTGGTGCACATTGTCACTGTGGTCTTGGTGCTCAGCAGGCCAGGAGAGCCTGGCCAGGAAGTGTGTTGCAGTGGGTGATGAGGCTGCTTTGCCTGCACTGCTCAGTAAAGGCATCTGAAGGTCCCTGCAGTCTTTTCTGCCTTGGGCACCACCAGCAGAGCCATCAGGAACGAGAGCAACATGGCAGAGCAAGACCATAACTGGAAACTGCAGTAAAGAGTGTGATCTTGATTCAATATATGACTGGGATCTGCACCCTAATACCCAATAACTTGAACTACAAACAAAACGTAAGAAACTTTTACATGTAACCGAGACTACAGTATTTTTGCAAACTGAGGATCTATTTTGGGCTGATCTATCAGATGAAGGGACACATTCATCCTCATGCGGGAAGGACTTCCATGACTGATAAACATCAGTTTATCTTTTTTAGCTCCACCAAACTAAGCATGACAGAAGACAACTATTTATAAATACCCTTAGGGGTAAATATCAAGCAGGAAGGACTGCATGAGTTAAAGGTTAATGTTAGCCTGGGATCAAATGGGTATAACTTAGTCATGAATAAATGCAGACTGGAAATTAGAAGACATTTAACAGGAATGTGAGGAGCAAAATTCTGGAGCGCCCTGTGATTACAGAGGTGGTCTGAGAAGCTCATGGACAGATTGTGCAACTAAGTAGAAATTCCTGAAGACAGAAAATGGCTTTTTGTTGTGAGTCCTCAGGGATTTAGTGTGCTGCTGTAGTTGAGAAGGGATTGCTGGTTTCGTGCCCCTGCCCCCACTAGATTTATAGTGTACAAGTCCAAGGGTTTCTGCTGGTTATCTGTGGGGATAAGAAAAAATTCCTGTTGGTATATCGTCTAACTTGTGGGGGTTTGGGTTGTTGGTTATTTTCCCATCCTCTCAACCACTGAAGATTAGTCACAGCCAGAAACAGGATATAAGTGAGATTTGCTAAGTAGCATTAATATCACGGTGGTCTGGCTGGTGTTCTCACAGTCAGATTACTCACAAGTTCAGGTTTGGATGGAAACTCCTCCCTCGGTTGAGGCAGCAGAGACTACTGAGAGCTGGTATCCTTGTTCTCTTGTGCAGCAGGGGATGTCACTCACTTCCTAAAGACCCTCAGCAATTTTCACTAAACAAATTTGCATCAGGATGCAAATATGCATCAGGAACTGATGCTGTTGATGACTTCTTCTAACTGTCTTCTTGGTGCATGTTACAGGCATGAGCTTGGTCTTCTGCTACAGGCTATCGTCCTGTCGCCCCTGTGGCAAGTAAGCAGATACTCTTCATACTGTTTTGCCCAAGAAATCTATTACCCAGTGGCATGCAGATGTTGGGGCCTCAGCTATATAACCCCAGTCTCCCTTCCAGCCCTGGGTCCTTATATTACCCAAACACACAGCAGCACCCCATGGTCTGTACAGATCATCTTGGTACCCAGTGCTCAGTGATCTTTCAGTGGAAAACAGGTGTGTAAAATAGTGGTTTTTCTAAACTGTGGGTGAGGAAGGTGTTAGGAGACATGCCTCAGTGCTAGGAGGCACCATGGACATGTGGTCTGCTGTCCCGCTCGCTGGCTTGGCACTCATAGCTTCACATCTGTCAAGGGACTGCATCCTGTATTTCTGATTAATCACACTGGACACAGCACGTTGACAAATGAAAAATACCTGGAAGATCCCAATAAATAATATATTCACCTTCTTTCTGCAACATAGAAGACATAATCACAGCTTGATATTTCATTCATTAAAGTACATCTATTTTCCTAATAAATAAAAGTCCATATGGCATTATAGAGGAGCTGAGACATCACAAACTGTCCAGCTTTCCCATTTGTTTTATTGATTTCCTTGGTCCCCTGCTAGCAACTTTGGGCCTGGTTAAACTTATATCACAGCCATAGTATTTTTGTGAACATCTGACACTCTCCAGGTCACTGTCCTTTCTTGCTGTTACACAGTATAAGCCCAAAATATTTAAAGCATGATGTTGTGTTGTACCAAACTGCTCTAGAAAGCACTCTTCACTTATTATAAAGT
>JANZLP010000080.1:23343184-23353747 GCA_026930925.1 Chelictinia riocourii
ACCCATATGAACCTAAAGCTATCTGTCTAGCTTTGTTACTTATTTTTTGACAGTTATAAATGTGTAGATAATTTTCTCCTTTAAAGTTGAGACACAGAGAGGCTGGCTTCGCCAAGGTCATGCACAGGAAGTCAAAAGCAGTGAAGAACATACAAGTAAAATATTTGAAATGGTTTTCATTTAAGCCTGAGGTTCCAGTTTCTTCAAGGACAAAAAAGTGGTTGGTTCTATGAAACAACCTTAAGCATTTTGTACCTGTAGTATAATATATCAGTACAGCGGAACATCAGTCTTGAAAAGATGACCTTGCAGACTGAACAGACTGCACAGATTTTGTGTAACTGTTTTGTTTGCTTAATTTTTTGCAAGCGTTTACATTGCTTTTCCTGTAAACCTAGACCTTCATAACAAGACATTCTTAAGTATAAATTTGCCAAGGATAAAAAAGCTTTAGGGGACAAATGATCATACTTGCTTACGGTTTTGGCAAAAGTATTGCCTCCGTGGGTATAACTGTCTTCTGCTAAAATGGCTGCAGCTGGCTTTTCTTTGGGTAGATTATTACAGAATAAAGACATTTCTTTTCTGAATGCTCTATAAAAATGTGGTCTTATGTCTACATGAGAGAGGGAGAAAAAGTTTCACTTTGTTCCATACCATTGTCTCACCTGGTGTCATGCTCTGGCTGAAAGACTGAAGACATGTCTCATGGTAGACCTTGCAAAAATGACAGATGTGGACTAAGTTTCTCTGTATTGCCATAACTATTTCATTGTAGATCCCTCCTGCATACTTTATGGAAAGTGAGCTCTGGCAGACGGGCTGTTCATAATTAGCATTTCAGAAGGGAAGGTTTATGGTATCTTTCCAAGCCTCCTCAAAGAGTCAAAATATTTTATGTTTGCCACCACCATTTTATGTTTCTAGGGAAGAAAATCTCAAAACCACTGATGAGACAAATTTAGTTCCAGATCTTTTAAAAATCTGGTGAAAACTCAGTGATGAAGAGAAATCTGTGATTACTATGTGTACCACTTGGAAATGGAGAGTTCTGGGAAGCTCTGGTTTACAGAAAAGATATTTCTGTTTCCAGTCGTCCTGGAAACTTAAAAATCCACAGAGAAGATTATTAAAGAGAGCTGAGAATGAGGTAGTTAGCTACATGCTTCTTCCTTGGTGTTGTTCTGCCAAGCAGCCATAAAACAGCAATTGCTTAGCAGAGTTTTTAATAATTTAAGGAACAGATTTCTCCCATTAACGGTGCAGCCCATTACCTTTAGATGCCCCAAAGCATGCCATGGCTCTCTTATGTGCCTATACAACAACTGAATGGAACACATACCTAGTAGCAGTTTCAGTATGAAGTAGAAGACTCTTAGTAGATGGTATCAGGTCTAAAGAGGTTGGTCAATGCACATAATGCTGTCATATGGGACTGAACAATGCTCCCTTTGTAGAGCACTGGTAAAGACAGCTACAAAATACATTTCTACAGGCCATCCTTTTTTGATGCAGGACTGAAAAGGAATAGGTAGAGGAATCATATCCTCCACTAGCTATCATTTTGCTCTCCAAAATACTAGCGCACATCAATGTTACTCCTGACTTGTCCATGCTGGGAAAATGCTCTGTGTTAACATTTTACTAAAACAGCATTTAAAGTAACAATATTAACCATGATTTTACATGCAGATGATAGGAAAAAATAAAAATAGATCTGTTTACCCTTTGTGGGTTGGAGATACATAGGTGGGTAGGCATGTAACATTTTGTTGATATTGACCTTGTCACGATGTCACGTTATCTGATGTGAAGTGACCGGAGATACTTTCTGAGCTAAGATACATACCTTGTAGCTTCTTACTTAGCAGTTACAGTGAAAGTTTAACATCTTAAAACCCACATAGTGCTAGCCATTTGTCATCAGTCATTTGAACTGGGCTTTCATTTTGTAGCTATTAATATAGAAAAGTTATTAGCTCAGCTATTCTAAACCTTAGAGAAGTATCTTTCACTTCAGTGATTACTAAAGAAAGAGCTGTCCAGTTTGATGACTGACAAAATTCAAAGACATAAGTACTCAAATGAGAGATTTAACAGTGTATTTTTTCAATTACAATCAGTAAGGCCGTCAACAAGCAAACTAGGCTTTCCTTACACATTGTCATGGAGAGAAACAGAAGAGCTCGGCTGAATACACTTAAAAAGAATTTTCAGTAAAAAGCCAAGCCTGTCTCCATAGCTTGTCTAAAAGTTAACACCTAGGCTTCCACTAGGTTATATTGGTTTCCTAATTGTATTATTCTATGTCAAGAGCACTTGACATGGATTATCTGATACAACAGTCCCTTGATGCTTCTGTCATGTAAGTATCCTGGAATACTAATGCAACACTGAACTCATAGTTTCAGGCACACTGTGCAGACAGTGAAACAACTGGAAATCATTTTTACATCAGGCATGAGTTTTCCATTGCTACATGTCAAGCAAAAATTGAACTTTAAAGATAGTTGTGCCTTCTTGTAAATATGATGGAAGAGAATGTTTCAAAGTAGTAGATGCCCACATAGTGATACACTGATTACCCTGAATATGTGATGACTAATTACCACAACAGTGCTTGTGATACTTCAACTGCATCCCCCAATAGAATGGTGTCACTCTGAGAAAAATGGAATAAAATAGTGACTATATAGATGTAAATAACGTTGTTAGAAACTGGCTGAGCAGACTCATTTTTCATTGTTGT
The DNA here is from genome assembly GCA_026930925.1 of Chelictinia riocourii. Classification (NCBI taxonomy): domain Eukaryota; kingdom Metazoa; phylum Chordata; class Aves; order Accipitriformes; family Accipitridae; genus Chelictinia; species Chelictinia riocourii. Next base: position 23,345,934 of record JANZLP010000080.1, read on the forward strand.
TACCCTACGTCTTTTTCTGCCAATACTTTGCTACACAATATATTCAAAGCCAAACACAAGAACCTACAAGTTTCCACAGATCTGTGCACTTTTGTCACAGGCTGGCAGTGCATATACTTTGCGTTAAGAGAATTAATCTAATTACATTTATTAATCAAGATTTTAGGTGTCATTCTGAGATAGTACACTGACATTTATTACATAGTAATAGACAGTCCTTTTTTCGATGGCATTAGCTTAAAAGTTATTTCAGTTGGCTTTGGTGTAATTATTCTTTAGCTTGCCAGCTTGCTGCTGATGGTGTACCTGGAGAAAGATACATCTCTGCATTCTTTTTTCAGTAAAGATAACTATTTAACAATGTATAAAATTTTAATGTAAAACATAAACAAACAGTAGCAGATTAAACATCTCAAGTGAATAATTTTGAGTGCACCACACTTAATTGTTTTGAAACAAGGTATGTTATGTTCATTTCTATACAACTGACTGAATTTCAGAAACCCCAGCAAATGGTAAATAATAAGCTGCAAGATTAGCTCTATCAGCGGCACGGTTCAAAACTCACCTCAGCATTGTCATACCAGATGAGCTTTGGTTAAACAACAGAATACTCTTCCCTCTCCATGTCAGTCTTGCAGACTCTTGCACACCCTGAGAGTGGTGCCTGGTTTTGGCTCTTTTTTTGGACTAGTGCAAACAAGCACTTTGCAAACAAAATTTCTGCCTTAGCTCAACCTGGGCAACTGCACTGCTATGAATTCACTCTCCAGATGTTTTCTTTAATATCTGGAAGATAGTGTTGAATTCTGAGATTATTTTTTTTTTCCCAGAGGCTCTAAGTCTGAGACTAATGAAAATAAATCACTGGAGGGGAGGGGGACAATCTGCCATAAACACACATTTGTAAGGCTTTATATACAGGGAAGTATGTATCTAGGGTCAGTTAAGAATTTCATATAGCCCTTTGAATATTTACCCTTTTCCTCTTAGTACTTCAGGAGGTTAGGTCAAAAGTTATGAAGGTTGGTTTCTAAATTCAATGGGTGTATTAATACCATTATGAAGAATTATGCAAACACAGCAAGCTGGAAGAGAAATCCGGTTTAATTACATTCTGCACCAGCATTACACCAATGGACTCTCAGCAGAACTATGTCTGCACTTGGCCCACGGGACTACTCCCATGACACCAGGTGTTACGAGTAAGCTTCTGGGAGAAGCAAACCAGAACACAAATGGATCTCCATAAGAATAATTAAACGCTATTTATTATTTTAGACAGTTCTCTCTGTTGGGTATTCAATTTAAAACATAACATGAGAGAATTAAAGCTTATCTGCCTTCTAAAAAAGGTCCTTCATAGGGATTTAAATAAAAAAACCCCAGTGTTTTCCTAACTCTAAAGAATAATGAACTCAATTGGTTTCTGAATCCATCCATTCATTTAATGTAGCATACAAAGTTTGTTTCTTAAAACCTTAGCATTTGAAATAATGGGATTTGCACTAAAAATCTGACTATCCATTTAAAAACACCCACCCATACATAAATCCCCCAAGTTCACATATCACAGCTTCAGAGAAAAAAAACATTGGAAACATGGCTATTGGAAGTCTAAAGCCACATGGCAAACAACTCCAAAGTGACATGAGTTCACGGACTTTTTTAAAGTGACATGCAATATTTGACTACTTTGAGTTAACATACTCTTGAGTCTTGCATCCCCAAAATAAAGCAAATTTTTTTCTCAAATATTAAATATTTGATTATTTAATCAAACATTGGAATTTAGCCAATATGTTAATTCTTATGTTTATGAGGCTAAAAAGAGCAGTTTAAAAATTAAAGGCGTTCTGCTGAACAGCTTTATATTTCATTTAAAATGAACAGCATTTTGTAGCATTCTCCTGCATGCCTGAACAATCATGTTGCCACCGTGAAAGGAGGAGATGCAGGAGAGGCCTTACCACAGCAAGAACTGTGCATAGCAAAATCATCTTTCATTCATGCGCACTTATTAGGTGAAACTCGAAATAATGTGTGTGGCGTCGGCTCACAGACACATCACTTCATTATGTGCTTATGCTAGGGGCCAAGCTGAATCATTTTGGTTAAGTATTTAGCTACTGGCTGGCCAGTTAATTTTACAGTCAAATTTTGTACAGTCTATTTAGTTTCTCCCATTTTTAAATAACTGCAACCTCCTGGGGAAATTCTCTAGTAGACCATCTGCTCGTTTCCTATAAATCCTCCTTTCAGACCTTACGCAAATTTCCGAGCTGCCAATCAGAACTTCTTTGATGTCTGGGTGAAAAAAACCCCAACTATTCTGAACTAAAACCCGCTGTACAAAAAGATTAGTTATCCCCTGATCAGTTAAATAACAATAGCAAAGCAGGTCATTTCTCTGCCATGCATCTCAAGCAGCAGATACACCCTCAGTGGGATGCACACTTATGGTCTTCCCTGGCCACAGGTTAGGAAAGGACATCACGATCCAGGGACAATTTATCTCACGTTTTTAGCTCATTATATTCTCTCTCTCATTATATTCTTGGTGCATGTCCAAGCACCTTCTCTGTGGCCATCTCAGTCGGTACTGCCTGGGAACAGCTGATGAACATTCCCCAGGTCTAACCCCAAAGGAGGGCGGATGGAAGGAAGAATCAATTTGGATGGCAAAGGCCTAATGGGAGAAAGACAGGATAAGGAGATGTTAAATACCAAGCAGCGTTTCCTGTCTGTGAAACACTGCAGGCTGCACAGATCCAGTGTTACATCAGACTTTTTCCAAACAAACAAGGCTGCAGGGAGTTTCAGCAATCAGGAACACACTGAGGGAGCTAACAGACTTTGATCCAGCAGATGTTTCTCTGAACCTATGTGAATTTCACAGTGGAAAAAAGCAAGGATTTTATATCTATTTTTAAGGAAATTAGCACCAGTATCCAAACTCTGAACCAAGAATTAGCAAATACCACATAACATCCCCTGCTTCCATGGAATATGCAGAGAGATAGCAGTACCTGCAGGTAGGAGCTGACTTTTGGCTGCTGCCTGTGCCCAATTCAAACACTTGTCACTGCAACAGTAAATTCACAATGCTGCAAAGCAATATAATGGTGCTTACTCAAGCACTGTGAGTGTCACTAATGCACCTACAAGAGTGGGGTGTAACAATATGGTGTGAAGAATTTTTCCAAAAAAGCATTAAAAGATTGATTGCAGATAAAACAAAATAAAACAAATCCACAAAAAGCACTTCAGACTAGAGAAAATTGGGTGATTGAACAGGAAATGAAAATGCCAGGCAACTAAGGGTCATATTGAGCTTTCTAAATGGTTTTATTTCCCCTCACAGCTACAGTTTGGCTCTTTGTTCTGCTTTTGGCCTCAGAAAATATAGCTGAGTTCAGAGCACTGGATTGTACAGAAGTTCTCCCCAACACAACTGCACATACAGGAACTAGTTAAAACACTTTCACAAACATTTGAAAAATCTACAAAAAAAGTAAAAACCAGAACTTTGTTATAAAGAGGAACTGTAAAGAGCTTCCTCAGAATTTCCTAAAAAAAAAAAGAAGAAAAGAAAAGAAAAAAAAAGGAAAAAACCCAGTGAGATTCAAAACTTGCAACAGCTAAACCCCACCTAAATATTGCACTAGAAGAATTCACCAGAAAGGGTGCAACAGACATGGCGGTTAGGGCTCTGTGTGAAACAGCCCCAAAAGTTCTGGTTATAAACCAGAACCTCAGATTTACAGTTATTTCTGTCTTAATGACTGAATTGAAAAACAGCAGGGCCATAAAAATGGGTTGACCTCATCTGCCTTCCTTCACTCTGCAATCCACTGAGAAATGTGTGTGCCTCAGCTAGATTTACTACAGGTAGCCAGACAGAAGTCAGTCTCAAAAATGGACTTCAATGATCCAGATAGTTACCCCCACACCATCCCTGGGGACAGACGGCGCAGGGACACCAGAGCATGCTGTCAAACTACCAGTGGTGGACATGTGAGCAGAGGGACCATGGCGGATATTTTCTGGAAAAGGATAAATTGTGAGAGTGCTTTTCAGAGCTGGCCAGAGGAAAGATACCTGGGTTTTGCTGCATGAAGTACTGGGGCATGGCACTTTTAATGTAGTTCCTTTAAATGAGTAGCTGTAGCACCAGTGGTTAAGGAGAGGTCAAAGAGAAGTCTTTAATGAACTGCAGGGATCTCATAATGATTACCTACCTGCTAGGTGCTTTACAGGTGGGCTTGTATCCTGAAGGTCAGCCTGAAACCAACCAAAATACTAAAACATTTAGACCCAGATATCAGAACTCCTGAAAGCAAATATTTGGATCTGGAGATGATGTCTACCTGCTCTCTTCTGGGGAGAGCAGGAGGATTCCTGGCAGTTTGGAGGCAGAGCAGTGGGGCTGGACAGAGGCTAAAACTGGGAAAGCTTTCAAGAGATAAGCAGCTGCCACCAGTCCTACTCAGTGTGAGACTGGGGGGAGTTCAAAATCCTCATAAACCTAGGAGGAACAGCAGTGCTCTCTGCTTTATCTACATTCAAAAGAAAAGAGAGGTTTATAGATGATAAGGAGGAAAAAATAGAACAAAACAGCGTGGCATGGACATGATACAGCCGGAACTGAAACTTTGAGGGGGACAACGCAGCCCAGCTACCCAGATTGTAGCTTTCTCCCTAGCTGCATTCACAGGGAAGGCCCAGTTTCCCATGGAAACTGCAAGCTTCTCTACTTCAGTCAGTTAATTCCAGTAACCATTAGCAAGAATCTTTCAAAACGGCATTATTTTTCAGGCTCCAAAACATAGAGAACAAACGGTGTAAAAGAAAGCCCTAATACCTGTGCGTTACGCAGTCCCAAAATTCTCCCAGCTAGCTCTTGCAGAAGAAACATCCCTCACACCAGCTAAGCTCAGGATGCAACTGGGAGAAAGTGCTGTCTTGCAGCAGACATGCTTGCCTCATCTGTGGTTTGTTTTTTGGGTTTTTTTGCCAGCCTATTGTCTCCTATTAACATTTCACTAGTAGTCTGGTTTAGCTCATCAAAACTCCCACCTTTACTATATCTGATACGGTGGACTGTTCCCTTTTATTTCTTTTCCCAAATGTTTCCATCTAAAAATGGAATAAACAATATCAACAGAAAACATGTTAAATGGTGAAGACTTAACTCCTGACAGATCTGAAGTTGGCCTTGTTGACAGAGAATCAAATGAAGATGTTCCTGCTGGTTCCACAAGATCAGTGCTGAGCCAGGCATTAGTCAATATTTTCAATAATCATCTGGAAATGAATTTAAAAAAAAACAACATAGGAAAGTCACTGCCAGTTACATTTACAGGTGACACAAAGCTTAGCAGGGTGGTAAAAATGATGAGGCTTACAGACACTTCACAGACACTGAGCATCTGAAATTGATCTGGGGGAAAAAAACCTAAACAACAAAAGAACATCTGTACTCAAACTGCATTTTATTTTCACCAAATCAAAGTGACACAGGCTGTAACTGCAAGTTATACAGGCTTCAGCCTATAAACCAGGAGTACAGTAAAGGATTTAGGAAGTTGCAGTGAAGTGACAACTGGAGATGAGAACCTGAATAGGGTTTGAGGACAGGATCAATGCCATTCACACTTGCATTATAGCAATTAGAGAACAGTTTTCCCTTTGAAGCCCAGCACTGCCATGGTAGGTCCTGGAGAAGTGAGGGAGGACAACAGCTGGAGAAGTGAGGGAGGACAACAGCTGGAACACCACCAAAACCCTAAAAGCAAAAGCAGCACAGCTTGCCTTGTAATTAAGACACTTGCACCTCCAGTGTCCCAATCTTTCCTTTCAAACAGAAGGAGAGGGGGCTGAACAGGATCTCTTTCCATCCCTCACTCCTCCCAAACGTTTTGAAGGCTGTAGGAAATACCCTACTGGGAGAGATTCAAGAATTTTATCTGTAAATTTATCTAAAAAGTGGATGACCTAACTTGTAACACACCGATAGGTCCAAAATCACAATTTAAGAGCCTGTTTCAATTAATGAAGAAAGATTCACCAATAACTAGCAGCTGGGAGCTGAAGCCAGAAAACCTCAGAATTAAAAAATAAAAAATAGAAGTTGGGTGTGGTTTCTGTAAATCTGGTGGTTGGCATGGAAACAAACTACCGAGTAAGAAGATTTCCCCTTCATCTTCAAGTCAAGGCTGGAGGCTAAAGTGCATCTTCCAAATACCATGAGTTATAGGTTCAATGTATGTTGCATCTAGTTACCCCTGTAACACAGGTCAGATGTGGCCATCTCTGCTGGCCTTCAACATCACAAACTTCAAAGGACTCATTAAAATAAACCAAGCCATTCTCAACCAGACTGATGGGACAGGGTTTGGGGGTGGGAGGTACTGCTTTTATGCTGCTGACTTCAGTTAGGAACCAAGACAATCAGCCCTTTATTACCAGTGCCTAGAAATATATGACTATATATTTATTTTAGGTAGCTGTGTTCTGCTTTGCATATTAAAAAATTATATGCAAAATAGCTGCCTCCCCCCTCCTTTTTTAAAATTTAATCTGTACTCCAGCATGCCTTCCCCTCTTCTACATGGCCTTTGTCATTGTATGATGATACAGATTTTTTACTTTGTGACTTGAAGCAATATAAGCCCAATAGTCAAGGTTTTCGTGTTAATCACAGAAGAGAAACAGTGCAGTTATATTCCCAGCTGTAAGGGGAGAGAGTTTCTTGTATTAGTTTAAGCACAAATTAACAGTGGCAGTACCCAGTGGCCCTAATTTGCAAATGTTTCCGTTAAGTACCCTAGTGCTTCCCTTTTAAGTGCTTAACTTAAAATAGCTATGCTTTAAAGTTTACAGGTCAGGTATCCAGTAGCCGTGCTTCCCTTTTCCCCAAATGTCCCAACCTTGGTGTCTGAAAACAGAAACATCCCACTTAGGGGTCACTTCCACGTTTCTGCCTGTGGATGTTTCAGTAACTCCAGTGTCTCTGGAGTACCTGATGCTTGTCAGCAGCCAAAGGGGAAGTCGCACTGCAGCATTTCATGCAGAATGAAGCTGTTTAACTGCTGTTACATTAACCAGCTCAGGGAAATTAAGATGCAAAAATTAGTGAATGTTTCACTTGGTTGCATACAAGCCTGCCTTGCAGTCTTTACCCAAATAATGTGCTTTCAGCCATCTTCATTACAGTAAACATAACTAAAGAGGACTGCAGGGGAAAAAAAACCCCGACAATCAACTCTTTCCTATTCATTTGCTGGGATCAATCAAATGATTTCACTGTTGTTACGCATAAAAACTGAAGCCAAAAAATATCACGTAAGCCACTCGCTGAGGGAAATGTATGGTGATGTTTCAAACTTAACAATCCAGAAACCACCTCCTCTGGCATCTACTGCTTGGGAATAGTTACTAGAAATAGGCAGGCAGATGATTGCCAGAAAAAAACTTTACAACTGACATGGGGTTCGTGCATCCAGTCAGAGCTGACTAAAACATTTCCTGTTCTGAAACTTTCCATTCAGGAAAAGCTACTGCAATGTGTTACAAGACTGTTCCCTGACTGCTTTAAAGGAAAAATGAAAATCAATTGATTAGTTGGTATTCAAAAGAGCCAGAAGCAGCCCCTACACTTTTAAACCATTTTTTTTAGGCTCCCCTCTCTAAATCCTAGGAAAAGGATAATCTCATACTTCTTTTAAGAATTTGATGCCAATCTATAATTCTGAATGATTCCCAATTCTCTTCTTAAGAATGAGTTTTTAGACAGCAAAAGCAAAATATAC
>JANZLP010000080.1:23419630-23430269 GCA_026930925.1 Chelictinia riocourii
CCCTCCCCAGCTTTCCTGTAGGCCCCCTTTAGGTACTGGAAGGCTGCTGGAAGGTCTCCGTGGAGCCTTCTCTTCTCTAGGCTGAACAACCCCAACTCTCTCAGCCTGTCTTCATAGGAGAGGTGTTGTTGACTTCTTAAGAAATTAATCCAGTGTAACATCCCATCTGTCAGGAAGAGGCCAAGGATGTGGGTGAAAGCCGAAGGGGTTTTCATTCACTGAACTCTCTTTATGACATGGACAGAGTTGGAAGAATTTGAGTAAAAAGTATATACCATCTCTGCTTTGCTTTAATATTTCACTTCCAGTGCTGGAAAGAGTTAAAAGATTGGGACATTCATTTTTTCAGAATGAAGTATCAACTTTGCTTGTCCACCAAGATACAATTTGAACATTCTTGCTTTCTCTCTGAGCTTAGGCAAATACTTCTTGGTACTAGAAATGAACCAAAGTCTCCCCATTCATTCAGTTAGAATTGCCAACAAACTCGTTTATGATCTCCAGTGGCTGGGCAAATTAGCTTTCTGAAGCATTTAAAAATGTAAAAAGTGTGTTGCAAATTCTCTGAAGGTTCAGATACTCATCTTACTACTTTCCTATTGCTGGGCTACTTGCCTAGCACTAGTGCTGTCCTTGAGCAGGCGCCCAGTTGCCTGCCTCCAAGTAGAGCTCGTGAATCTCCAGGACGTGGCAGGAATTTTTCACTTCCTTCATTTAAGGATGGCCATGCCTCTACAAAGTGCCCACAGATTAGAGAGGTACTTAAAAAAAAATCATTATGGTAATGTGGAAACAAAATTAATTATAAATCCAAAATACACTATTTAGATTTCAGGAAATAGATATTCATAAAGACATGAGTGACTAAAGGGAAGAAAATCAAACCATATAATTAGAGTTTATCTAATGAGAAACTCTTCACTTTTATTGGCTAGTTTTCTGCACACATAGTGACGGGAACTGGCCAACTAAACAGCAGAGTGGAATTTAGAGACAGCAGCAGCCAGCACAACAAATGTGACTGCCTCTTGGAAGTGGCAATGCCCATTTAGTACAGCAGGTGTAACTTCTGTGCTTGACCAAACTACTAGCAAGCCATTAACCCACTGAGAGGAAAAAATGCTTTTATCACGGGTAAGGCAATACACGTGTTTTCAGGTGAAGTTTCTCATGTGCTGGAGCTAATAATTCACATAAAAATTTAAGTCAACAACTCTTCATGTAAACAAATATTAATGAAGTCAATGCATGTGGCTCATTTCTGGCTTATGAGTGAGATAAGAGTGGTGCCTTTATCTTTATTTAAGCCCCCTTAAAGTTGGTCTGTTGATTTGCTGAGCAAAGGTTTGATGTAGATTCCTCTGTTGCCCAAGGCTTAATGATTCCTAAAAGATACTGACTGGCATTTAGTGAGTCTTGAAAACAATTTCCTACTTGATCTCCTCTGAATCAGGGTCTCCAAGCACCTTAAGTTAGTATGGTATGTCTGCATAAAATAATCATGGCACTGCAAAAAGAGGCATGTTGTATTTGCTGGCTTTTAGAAACAAGTAAATAGCTCTATCTGACTGTGCGCATGCTCCAGATGGACAGTGTGAAAGTGCTTGGATTACAATGCCATTGAAAGTCAAGCACTGAAAATGAGTAGCGAAATTGTGTGGTTTACAAGACATAGCTGCATTTATTATTTACATGATTAATCAGGAGTAGTCAGGATTTCAGTGTAAGTTTCTTTTTCGTGCTATCTCACAAAATATTGCTTGAGAAGATGCTTGTTTACTGCAGCTGTCTTGGCCTTGATTAAAAAATTGATGTCTGAACTAAGAATAGAACATACATTGTGCTATGTGCCACATACAAAAATAATAATAAAAAAATTGTGTTCTTTCCTTATAGTTAAAATAATCTCATCTTTCCTGGCTTCTAGCTCTATGAAATAGTTTTATAGTTAAAAGAGAATTTGCATAGTGCTTTTAAACGTCTTAAGAGCTATAATAATTTTAATCTACTATGGAGTGTTTATAATATATAGTAAACTGAAGCATTTAATTGTGTAAAAAGGAATATTAAGGCACATCTTCTAATCAAAAGAGTAATGAAAATATTAAGTATGATGGGTTTTTTTTATTTTTTCCTAATTGCATCTGGACATCCAATTTTATTATTGTTTTCAAGGCCCGAATTACCATGAAAAATGAGGCTAAATCTTCACTATCAGAGATATGCTCAAATAAGCTTTATGCAGGTGTTTTATTTAGAGACCTTTCTGGGATTGCACCAGTTGGCTGTGCTGAGATCTGTTCCTGCCCCTAGTCAATCCATTAATGTTTTGCCATTCACGTTATTGCAGCTAGGTTCAGGGCTTCAGTTATGATTGGTGGGCTTTATTTATTTACTGGAATATGAAAGACAAAAATACGAGTCATTATCTTCAATGTGCTATTTAGTCAAGGATCAATCTCATCAAGAGGAGCAGCAGAGCTGACATAAAGAACCTGCAGCTGTTCCAGAACAAAACACACATTGCACATAATAACAGCCCTACACAGCTTTCCTCCCTCAAGTGTCCAGACAAGATACCATAGCATACAGTCAATGAAAATCTCCCAGCAAAATGTAATATAGCCATTTTTCAAGGATTTGATGCAATTCATCAAACAGGCTTTTTTATTTTTTTTTCCTGATGATGATTTGAATTGGGAAAGTCTTTTCTTTGGTAATTGTATAGACTTTTATGACGACTTTGTCAGGAAAGCATAATTTTGGTTCAATCTCGCCATCTTTGCAAGATTAGGTAAAACCTTGTAACTATACAAGAAAGCCAGGGAGATGGCAAGGATGAACAAGATTTGCGCCCTGAAGTCGGCGACTCTGAGGTCCCTTTAGGTACTTAAACGTGGACAGGCTGCCTTCACGGTTCTGTGTTTTATTTGTTCAAGTCACTACCTTATAATTCATAAATATCTGAACCAAAAAACCCAGCAGTGACCGAGGTCACGCAAGTCGGCTGACCGAGAATTCCTTCCCAGCCCTGGCAGACTGGGACAAACCTTTCAAGACATTAACGCGTTTATTTCACGCAGGCGTAGCCCCTTCCTAAAAGGAGGGGGATTAAATTCAACCGTGAAACCTGTTTTGTCGAAGCAACCCCTAAACGCGGATTATTTATTGCTCAAAGTTAGCACATTTTCAACGTGCTCTGAGCTATCTTTGAAATCAGTGATTTTCTCCAGCGAGCTGAACCAGGCGCCTAACTTCTCCCCAAAAGCCACCCGTAGAGGCACACGCACACGCGTGTCTGTGCCTGCGGGTGTGTAACACGAACGCAGCGCTTTTTACTGCAGCAGCCTGAGCTTAATATTTTGGTACGAGGGAAACCCTTTCAGATTTTTTTTCTGCTCCTGCTGATAGCACAGCGAATACCAACACTTCACACAGTCAATACAAACAGCCTCTTAACCAGGACAATATATATTTACACACTGACACACGGAACAACTAAACGTAAAATATACGGAGATAATACTCGCTAGAAGTAAACACTGCCAGCCAGCTGATTATTTAGAGGCCTTAAACGGGTTGTGTCAAAATGAAGAAAAACAGAAGTGCACTCTCCTGCTAAGAATCAGCTACATTACTGAAAATCTGTAAAGGCAATAAGCTATCAAACCTTGCTCGACAGGTCTCTAACAGAAAATACACACATAAAAAAGAGAAGCATCTCTCGGGTAGGTTTGCGTACTTTGCACCCATCTCCTCTCGGAAAACTCTCTCATCAGGAATAAAGCAGCCGTCATTCTACGTCTTCACCCATTATCAGTCAGAGCCACTTTTACTATCGAGCCTATTACTCTTTCGCTTAAGAATGGCCACATATGTTTTAAAGGAGGGACGCTGCTTCTTTCAGAGAAGGCACACGGAGCTCAAATATCTCTGCCCAGTTCGCTGCAGCAAGGAGAGACCTGGATACTGGCAACGTAAAGCCAAAGGACCCCAATCCCTTAAATCGCCTCCCTGGAACTAGGTGAAGGACACGATCTGTCTACTTAAAAAAAACCCAAACAAACAAACAAAACCCCAAAACCCAACTTAAGCAAAAACACAAATGACTGACTTGAGAGATGGCTACAGGGCCCGACAAGGTGACAATATCCTACATTTTTATTTCTTATTGCATCAGCTGACTGGAAGGTTCTTATCTCAAGCGTTTAAGCTGGCATAAAAGGTCAAAGACAGACAAATGTCAGAAATAAAATGTGCTGAAGCGGTGCCAGCAATATATCAGTGAGGAACTCAATGGAAGCTCCTGGATTAAAAGAATTATTTTTAAAATGGTATTAATATTATTTCTTAAGAAACAATATTCTGATACACTTATTTGATATTTTTTAGATACCTATATTTAGCGAGAAAGTAAAGAAAGGAAAGAATACCAGTTACACTATTGTGGCTGCAACCTCTGCATAAATTATACCTGTTCTGATGAATTCAATCTTGTGATTCTGCTGGGAAAGCAATTAAAGAAATTCCAGCTCCAAGCAAACTCTTTTAATTAAGTTTCCAACACATAGTGTAGCAAGACAATGACTGCTCTTCAGGAATATGTGTGAACTATATCTTATGGCACTTTTTCTTTTGATTTTTGTGCCACTCTAACCAACATAATTGTATCCCTAAAGAAACCTAAGAAAGAAAAAATAGACAAGAAACAATAAAAAGATGATATGATGATGCTGATAAAGACAAGACTGTCATTGCAGCTATGGTATTTGACAGCAGATTGCTGTTGTTCCATACTGAAAGTTGTTTTTTTTTTTCCATTCTGATAGTCTAATTTTTTGGAGCTATATTCATAAACTAAAGCTGTATCTTTACAAGATGCAGAAGGGAGATTAAACTTTCACTGCCAGCAGTGACGAAGGTAAATTGTGAAACACAATTCCTGTACCTGCTTATCTTCTGGGGGTTGTAGATGAGCGATGACATGACTGAATCATTAGAGTTGAGCTTAGCTAAAAAACACTTTGCAAAAATATTAACCACTTCTGATATCACGATAGGCTATGACGAATCTCATGAAAAAATGTTATATGAAGGAAGGAAACCTGTCCTGCGCTACCTCTTCCAGAAGAAAGGCGTGCTTCGTTTTCAATTACTGTAGCTGAATTCATTAATGGAATGCCAAACTCCACTATTCCATAATTGTCTAAGCTGTTTTCTTCTTTTACAAGTGCTTTTAATAGGCGAGTCCTTCTTTTTCCTTAATAACTTTTGTTTACTCTGAGTAAACAAAATTCTCAGGTTTTATCTGCGAATCCAAAAAAATATCGCTCCTTGTCCCTCATACACTGATAAGTCCATGGAGAGTTTTTTAAAAAACTTTATAAATCCGCAGAGAATCAATTCCATGACCAGGTCAAAACCACTGGGGAAAAAAAAGATGAATAACTTAAAATGTTTGCCATCTTCTTCCTTCTGTTTCAGCTTCCAGTGTTGTTAGTGAGAGAAAACAGAACGGGAAATCATGTATTTTAGTCCTGAAGACAGATGCATTAGATAGACCGATATTGAGAAATTCGACTTGCCAGTGCATCTATTTTGGGAATTATTTCTGTGCTTGGATTTTTTATGTCATAATTCTTCTTCAGGAATTATTTATTTTGCAGTCATTGAAGTTGAAACTCCTGATGTCTGCTAAACTTCTGATGGTTTAGATTCACTTTTCGTTAATACAAGTGGAAAATTTTCACACTTATTGTGAAAAATAATTTTTAGAATGTTTGCTTTTAAAAGTTACAAAAAGCAGTGATAAACAAACCACTAGTTTTTCAATGAATGATCATTTTGTTCTTAATAACTACTTAATGTTCAGACCAATAAAGTTTGTTTTCTATAAAAGATTTGATTAAAATTGCAGAAGCGTCATTCTTACCACTGTGATGCAGCTTATGAGCCTCTATAATGAAGGTGAAAGCAGACTTCGATATCTCCAGAGGTTGGATGAAACATCTTTATTTAGGGTATAAGTTATGGAAAAGGCTCAGCCCTAGATTCTGCACTCTTGAAGGGATTTTAATGTTCTGTACAGTACCAGACAGTATTACGACTCAATAATATGTCAATACCCTGAAGCAATCTGCAGTAAAATCATGGGGGAAATACAAATATATAAATAAAACCAAATTCAACATCTGGAGAATCATCAAAGATAGGCTAATTAAAAATGAAGCATTTAAGCTTTGCTCTTAAAAAAAGTAAGAGGGAACGTCTTTGAGAGCCGGAGTGATGTGGGAATTCAACCTTGGTATTTCATTCAGCCTCTAGTTTTTAAGTACAGATCTCTTACAAGCTTTTGTAAGAGTAATATCACTCTGAATATAAGCACACTGAATCAGAGTGAATATAAACCCAGTACAAAGCTCTCGCTTTCAACTTTGCAAACAGGAACAAGAATAGTTACTTAAAATAGTGTAAGACTTAGCCTTGGAGAAAATGCAGGTAATCTCCAGAATAAGGATTCCTTTTCCTTACAGTTGTACAAATATTTAAGTCCTTCAGAGGATAAAAAAACCTACCCAAAAGCTGCAGTACAAAGACAGAATCTAATAATTTTTAATAGATACCAATTTTGACAGCTTTAGGAAAAAGCCTACTAATCTGCTCACTATAATGTAGTAGCTTAAGTGACATACCTGTTCTTCTGATAACAGTACTCTGATTCTGTGACAGTGATTGACTGAGACCAGTTTGGTACCTCGACAGTAGCTAATCTGAGGCCTAATTATGTCCAAAGGCTAGCTCTATTGGTAAATATTTCAATCTATTTAAAAAACAAAAAAACCAACACATGACCCCATCCCCAAAAACAAAACAAAAAAAGACCCAAACAAAACCAACCACACCCCTCACGCCCCAAAAACCAATCCTCCCCCCAAATAAAACAACTCCTTCCTTCCCCAATCCCCCCAGTTTTTCTGAAACTTCAGACAAAACCTCTCAGGATTTTGCACTGCCAATCTGTGATCTTCCTGACTAATCATTTGGTTCAAGTCATATCCATATGAAAAAGAAAGTTTATACTGTGAACAGAGAAATATTTATAAAACTAGAAAAATGCCTTAAGATGGAAGAGAAAGCACATAACCAAAGTTTTTAATATCTTGATTGCCAAATTGACTCTCCTGTGAAATGTTCCCTTTTAGAAAGGGCTGGAATGTTGAGAATTGCCTTAAGCAGGAGGTCAGCTTCATCTCACTCAATAGACCCACACAGTAATAGACAACCATCAGCATAACCACTGATCACAGAGTACTACTCTGTTGTTAGGCCACCCAGATACAGCATTTTAGCAGACCTTAGAGTACAGTTCTTGCAATATTCCAGATATTAGTTTGATAATGTCAACAAAAAGCCAAAAATTACACAACATTGCCCTGTTAAAGAATAATATAAAGATTAAAACCAACTTTACCTCAAAGATTCAGATAATGGTGTTAAAGTGCCATCTCCCCGGTCTACTACACGGAAGAAATTCAACTGATCTCCTTCTCGATACACTAAGAAGGTAACTTGTTTGTTGGATGGCCCTTTCTCCCAGATCTCATCTCTAGTGGGATCCATGTATTCAGCCATTTCCCTGATGGGGTCTTCCACAGGAACTACAAAGAAAAAAAAACAGAATAAAACCAAATTATTATTATTATTGTTTTGATCACCTTTGAGAGCTCACCTCAATTTACAATGGGAATTCCTAATCTAGAAGATATGCTGAGTTTTTTCCAAGTTAAAATTATCAAGGGTATTTCTCCATTTTCATTCTTCTACAGATGATTCAAATAACCAAGTTTATAATCAGATTAAAC
The DNA here is from genome assembly GCA_026930925.1 of Chelictinia riocourii. Taxonomy (NCBI): domain Eukaryota; kingdom Metazoa; phylum Chordata; class Aves; order Accipitriformes; family Accipitridae; genus Chelictinia; species Chelictinia riocourii. The sequence continues at coordinate 23,427,493 of JANZLP010000080.1, forward strand.
CAATATCTGATTCTTACTAACAAGATTTTAAAAACTATTTGTATAATGACATTATAGAACCGTTTTTTCTGCAGGTGAAGAACTGCTGATTTTAAGACTTGTTTCTACATGTACAAAGATACTTGTTAAACTGAGGGTAAACAAAATGAAAAGGATGGTGCACTTGGTATGCTAAGAAAGAAAAGGAAAAAAATCCCTCTGTTTGTAAAGTACTTTTTCAACTAATTTGGAACTGAAGTCTGCTTGTCTAAAATGCTTAGCTAAGAGAATTTGTTTACAGTTATAAGATGTTGCATGAAAACCACTGTTTTTAACTAAGTTAACACCTACCTCTTCTAGTGTTAATAGGTCCACCTCGCATAGCCAGAACTAACTTCAGAGTGCAGCCTTCTGAAATGCTGTAAATAACAATAAATAAGTTTTTGTAGCATTTTCTATTGCTTATGCTAACAATCATTTAGAAACATTAATTGCAATTTTATTCTATACTTACTTATAATCATTCAAACAATAGTCATCCTTCAGTTCTGTATTATTCCAAATTAAGTGCTGCTGAGACACAGGAATACCTAAACAAAACAAACAAAAGACTATTAAAATTGGAGCTTGGTGAGTGGCCTTTTGAGGAATTTTGCTTTTTGAAAAATGTGGGGGTAATGGAGAAGAGGCAAGAAAGTGGGTCACAGGGGAAAGAAGAGAGGAAGCAGGACAAGGACAGGCACTTGATCAGCCTTCAGTCATGACATCCAACCTCTCAAATAGTTATCAAGAACAAAGTTAAGGTTTTCAGCAGGCTGGTGCTCACACAGAGTTCAATCTTTTGGGTCAACAAGGGGTCTGCAGAAGTATTAAACTGCTTCAGGCTAATTGAATACTTGCTCTTTTCCAGTCATCAGATGAAGGAGGTTTTTTCCTGTTACCTGTACGTCAGAGCTGTATGTCTACTGACAGAAAAAACAGGATAAAACTTCTAACTATAGAACTGTCAAATAATTTGAAAATCAGAACTTCTGAACATTTACCCAGACCAGGCTTGAGACATTTTAGATGTCTGGCTTGGAAAGGGCTCTTAACTCTGGAACTCAAAGCAAGGCCTGATGTTTTCTTTTCTGCACATATAGGAGGGTAGATTTTTCTCTGTTTCTGACCTGCTTCTGGCTGTAGATCTTTTGGTTTTTTTGCAAAAACTCTGATCTGTGAATTCTGGGCTAAATTTTCACTGCCATCCAGAATCTGGGTTTATCTCTTTGCATTAAATTTACACTATCAAATAACTCTAAGCCCTAAAAACATGCATATTCAAATCTAAGCTGTACTTTACACTAACAGTTTAGTTACCTGGGGATACATTCTCCATAGTAGAAGAGAATTGGTTTTTATTTGCTATTTTCAATGGTATGCAGCTGAAAGGATTTGAATTGTGTTTTAGTCTGTGCAATATGATAGCAGATATTTCTCTGGCAGTATGTTTTGGACATACACACAGGCTACCAACTGCATAGCAGTTCAGCAGTGTTTTCAAGCTGCTAAGCAGAACTGGGATAAGGAATGGCTGGGCATCAGATATCCATCTTGACAAGGTGGCAGCTGTACTAAATTTAAATCTTACCACGTGGCTGTCAAAGTAAAAGGTACAGAACGGGTTTGCAGGAGAATGGCCGTAAGATTCTGCTTTCTACACTTCTATGAATGGAGAGATATATTCAAATTATTGTTGCTCAGTTGGCTGTCCAGTTTAATATGCTGCTGTAAAATTCCATTATCAATGAAGAAGTCACAGCTTATTGTATCCCTCCCCCCTCTTTCTGGCAACAAATCAGGTAACAAAGGCAATTAAGAGCTCCAGGATCCTGCCTCTTCCCAGCTAGAGACATACCTTCTTCAGCTTAAGGTAGAACAATTGCAGGAAATGGTGGAATTATAACTCTTTTTTTTCCTAGAAGGGGACTTTGAAACTTAGAGAAGAAACGCCTATAAGTCCTCTACTTACACAACCATGAATTGGAGGAAACTGGCCACATCAAGTGGATTTAAGCTGACTGACATGACATAGAACTAGATTGTCACTTCCTAAAAGGGATGGGCAAATACACTCCCCGGATACACCTTCCTCTAACATTTCCTGTGCCTTCCCTATTAACCCACTCCCGGTATTCCACAGAAAAGTTTGGTATGTGAACACTAAAAAAAGCACCTAAAAGTCCTTTTCCTCCAAATGTGTTCAGTATAACAGCTAACAGCTCTTGCATTGAAATGTTATAAATACGGGAAGAACAGACTTTGAAGAGAGATAGAGAAGACATCCATCATGAAAATCAGCTGAACTCCAAACAAGCTCACTGCATGATGGTGTAAAAATACTACTGAAAACCCCAGTGTGGGGCCAAAATCTTAACACAGCCCCTCAACTTCACAAACTATATATAACTGGAACATCATTACGTGCTAAAGACACAGCGGGGAAATACTATATTTTATTGAAGCCATTAGTTCCTATGGAAAATTAATTATTAACAAGATCTTAAGACACAGCTGAAATCTTAGCAAGAGAACCTTCAGATAAGGAACAGAGATAGAAGCGCAAGGCATTTGGTAAACAAACATATTTCAAGATACCAAAGTGTTCATGGGAAGCATTTCGCCTCACCAGAATTCATCAGCCACACAGGCAGACCCCCCAGATCAACACAGGACCACAGCACTAGCTCTGCCACCATCGGAAGTCCGGTCCCCTGTCTTCCAGGATTGTGTAGCTCTTACCCATTTCCATTCTTCAA
>JANZLP010000080.1:23534024-23547577 GCA_026930925.1 Chelictinia riocourii
GCTTATGAGAAACACTACAGAATAACAGTCAGGAAGGGAGGTATTGTGACACATTATCAAACTGATATTTTCGCCATTTTCCAAGTGAGCAACTTATATAACAATAATTTAATTATAATGGCTATCTACACACAAATTCTATGGCAGAAGCGAAAACTGAGGCAAATTTCTCATACATTCAGTACAGTACTTAAGCGCTAACTCATCTACTTTTTTGTGTGGACATCTTGCCACTTTTTGAACAACAAATACATTTTGTCAGACACTGGCTGTTCTGACTGTACTTTGTATTACTCCTAAATAAAGATATAATGATGATATAATATATTCATAAAGGTATCCACAGTTCTGGTAGATTCTGCTGAGCTCTTCCTCACATAGTTTTCACAGCTGAAGTGATTATTGCCTTTCTGTTTGAAATAGCTCAAGGAACATATGAACAGTCGCAATTAGTTTCAGGGCTATTGTGAGTCCCCAGTCCTTACTGCAACTTTAGCATTCTATAAAGGTGGTTAATATTTATTCAGCTTTTATACTGTACTTCTGCAGTTAAGGTTAACTCTAAATTCTGGGATAAAGGTCAGCATGTCTTAAAATATCATGTTGTTTCAATAATGTATTTTCAGAAAACCTACATGTTCTCATGTCTCCAGAAAATGTGCACCTATACATCTGTCTTTTCCTTTGCTTTTAGCATTTTATTAATACTCAGTCAAAATGGAATTTAGATTAAAATTTATTATAACACCTTCATTTAGACCCCAGTCCTGCACAGAAGCTTATGTAGTCATTGTGCTTCACAAACCTTCATTTCAGAGAATACAGTGGTAATTATTCACATTTCAAGTAATCTGTAAATTTTGCAGGATCATACCCTTGCACACCTTTTCTTGAGTGACAATGGAGATTCCAGCAGAATATAAGAGGGGAAAAAAAAAATCAGTATGAGGAGAATGAAGCATTGGAGATGGTTGCCAAGAGAGGTTATGCAGTACCCATCTTTGAACGTTTTTGAGACACAAGTGCATACAGCCCTAATCAACCTGGTCTGACCACAGAGTAGAACCTGCTCTGAGCAGGAAGTTGGATGAGAGACTTCCTGCAGCTCCTTCTAGCCAGAATTATCCCATGACTCAATATGATGTTAGCTTGCAGTGATTTTGGTTTGCTTTTTTCTAGATTTATTTTTAATCTTTCTTTCAAAAAAATCAGATTTTTACATGTTTTTGGCTCATAGTTCTTCTTGTCCTTTTTTGGTGGTTTAGCCTTGGCTAACAGCCAAATGCCCACCCAGGTGCTCCCTACCTCCATTCTCAGTGGGATGGAGAGAAAATAAGATGAGAAAGCTTGTTGGAGATTGCTTACCAATTACCACTGTGGGCAAAACAAACTTGATTTGGGGAAAATTAACTTAGTTTAGTGATTAGTGAGAAACAAGAAGACAAACATCAAAACACCTTTCCTCCCCCTCCTTCTTATCCCACCACAGTGCTCAGAGGGCTGTTTCTCATACTTTTCTCTGTTTTTTTATTCAATCCTCTCTCCACCCAGTGATCACTATTTGCAACACCCATCAAATCAGAAGTTAAGTTTTGGAAGACAGAAATTTTATTCTTTGGCTCTTAGCATATTTTGTGGAATTTTGTCAGCTGACACAGTGATGGCTATCAGCCTTAACCAGTGGAAATGATAAGGAAGTTTTAGATGTTGTTTTTCTCTCTCTATGTAATCTTGCATTTGCAGTTCCACTCACTTAGTATTTATTTTGATATAGCCATTCCAAGTCCATCTTTAAAACTGTAAATTATTCTTTGCAGTAAATTTAACATTTAATTTATATTGTCTTTGGATTCTTGTTAAAAGATACGATAAAAATTCTAAAAGGATACAAAATTTATCTTTTACATACCTGTGAAAGACTAACTCACTTCTCATCCCAAAGCTACTTTCTGCTCATGACAGTATGTCCACATTTACCAGTAATGTTATGGTTAAAATTGCTGTAAAGGAGCTACCAGTTCTAAATCCCATGGCTGGCACAGGAAGGTTGCCCCCTCCCTCATTTTATCATTTAGTAAATAATAAAACTGGGCAAGTCTGAGGCAGGGGTGGAAAACAAGTCTCGTGTTGCACCCAAAGGGCTGCTGTAGGGTTGCTGGTGGCCACGAGGGAAGCAAGATGTGGACCTGTGGATGTTTGCAGCCAGCTTGTGTACCAGCATCCCTTTCAGCAAGGTGCTGAGCCAAGCCTACAAGACCCACCTGGATGAGGAAACAGGCATCTGTATCTTTGTCTTGCTGCTGCTATTCTCACTCCAAGCTAGCTCCAGTATTTCTCCTCTATGCTACAGGCCGGACAGCTACTGCACCGCAGCTCCAGCCCCACCACACCTCTTGGCTTACACCCAGTAGCTGCTGTGTGCATGTAAATCCCAGCTACACAAACTAGTGCAGGGTTTGAATGTCTCAAGTGCTGCTCCCACATTAGCTTGTTAATAGTGAGCATTTTCACCCTGCAGTTTGGACACAACATCGAAAGAATATGCGTGTAATAGGACTCAAATGCAGCCCCATTCACCTCATCAAAAAATGGCCAGAACCTTGCTCATCCTAAAAATCTGTCAAGAAGAAAGTCCCAGTTGCCATAGCAAAATATTGGTGGTTAGGTTGTTTCCTGATCCCTGGGTGGCAGAGCCCTGAGCAGTCTTTCAGGAATAGTGCTGCAGCTGTTCTCTGTTGACTTTAAGAAGAGAGCAGATATTAATTTACTAGTTTGCAGGCTCTGCCCAGATGTCTGAATCGAGAGAATAAAAGTGACACAGCATTTCTTTAAACGTTTGGAAGGTGTGGAGAGAAGGCTGGCTGAAGAATCCTGCAAGGTGAGGGGGACGAGAACAGCTTCACAAATCAAAATACCCCTTGGTAAAAGGACTGTCTGTTTCCTAGGGTTTTTCCTCCCCTTTCTTTAATGCTTTGAACAGCAGAACAAATAAACATATGATAAATAAATTAAGGAAGAAAGAGAAGTAAACAGACCAGCTAAATAAATAATTTCAGCTTTTCTGGCTCCAGTAAGATAGGAAGCTTCTACTTTCTAAGGAGCTGGCAAGAAGCTCAAGATCTGTGTGGGCTCATGCCTTCTCAGCTGGAGCACAGATTTCATGTCCTCTTCCCTATACAGATTAGAAAGATAGCCTCTTCTGAGGCACCTGGGTAAAAGGGAAATGCTGGGCTATGGGCTACTGTTCAAACTAGCTGGTAAATAAAGCTCCTGAAAGGAGCCTGGGAAAAATAAGTAATATAAAATAAGAAGCAGCTCAAGTGTGCCCTGAAGAAATAATCAGTAACTAAGGACTGCTCTCCAGCTTATACCAGTCATTACACAGATTCCAGTTTTATGCTTCTCAGCATTGTAAGACAGGAGAAATGCCAAAATACCCTAGAAAGACCTTAAATATTCCTGCTTCTGCTTTGATTATTTCTCTAATGAGGGAAGATGTCAACTAAGCTCTTGAAGTAGATGAGCACATCTGTAATAGCTTAAAAAACACTTTAAGTAAAGACTGAAATTAGGTTATTTTGATATAGCCCTTGGAAATATTCTCTTTGTTTATTTTCCCAATGCAAGAGAAAAATTTGCAAAAATTTGATTTCAGCCTTGTTTTTTCATGAGAAAGACCTGGAAAAAACAAAAAAACGGCACTTAACAAAAATCCTTCTTTTCCTCTATTTCCAGCTTTCTGAATGTTCTTACATTTCTGAGTTCTTTGCCTGAGTAACAGTGTATTTCCTCACCTTTCACAATTTAAGGACTTGTACCATGGATCCTTCTAAAATAAAATTTCAATATCACTCTGATGGAATGAAAAAATTGAGAAAATTGATACTGGCAACATTTTCATACATATGAGGCAAAATTCTCTTTGAGCCCTACAGAAATCTTGCCTCAGCAAGGAGAATAGGATTAGGCTCTGCTTTTGTATTTCGTCCCTTTGCTTTAGTGTGCAGCATGGGTGTGTGCCGTGCCTCAGATAACTTCATAGCTCTTTGCTGAAGTTGCTATTCCTCTCACGTATCTGTAAAATTTCTATATAAATATAACAGCAGAGGGAGCCAGAACTTCAAAGTCAGACCATAATCATAAAGCAGAATTCATTGGCTAAACTGAAGGGAGGGGAGGAAGGAGATGGGGAGAGAGAGGGAGAAAGGGAGAGAGATGCCATCCAAATTACCTACAGAAACAGCGAGGAGGGCTCCTCTTCTTGATTGCCAGGACACGGAAGACCTTACTTTGCTGCTACAACATTCCTTCTTTCTTCCAAGATAGAAATGTGCAGCAACAGCAGTGATTTTCTCAATCAGTAACAGGTAAGATTTTTCTAAATTATCTATTTCAGAGTGATCAGAGCTCAGATCTCTTTGTTCAAGTTATCACTTTTGATTGTAAAAATTTATTCAACTTTCATTTGAGTGACTGACACCTGATGCCATCATTGCTAATTCTCTTTCTGCTCAAATCTTCCTCTTCCCTCTGCTGTGGATAATGACTGATTTCTGATCAGAAAATGTTAACTAAGGGTTCACCTGGAACTTAACCTAAGATCCAAGTCAAGAGTTATATATCAGAAACTTTTAAGGGAGAGTTACTGAGTAGTTGCTACATTAATAAAATTTAAAGAAACAAGTTTTAGAAGAAGATAAGAATATCGATCACAAACAGTTTGGTCATGATCCTTCAATTTAACTATTAGGGTAAACAGGAAATAATGAAAAGCATTCAATTAGCATTTAAATTCTAAAATTGATCCATTGGTATTGACAGGGGCATAAAATTTAAATTCGAGAGAAGCCATGTATTGAAAGGTTTTGTGCATATTCAATTCCTAAAAGCAAATAATTCTTGCACCATCCTTCAGTTCCACAAAAATGTTGTAGATTTCTTTATGGTTTTGGAACAATACGGAAATGAGGGCAGAGATATTAAGTGAACTTGATCCAAAGTCCACTGTAATCAATGTGCTCTGAATCCAGTCACAAGGCAAGGAAAATAGTAATAAACACTTTGTTTTCTTTATACGCCTTTTAAGTTCTTGTCCACCTCTGTTGACAGAGACTTGTCTGCTCCTCTAGACCTGTACAGCACCAAGCACAAAAGGACCTATTCTCAATTAGTTTTTTAATACCACCATAATAAACATTAACGTAATTATTAATGATAATAATTTAGCAAGAAGGGTTATAAAAACAAGGGAAGCCTTTGCTGTTTACCATTCAGCTTTGATTAAGGCTGTGCAAACAATTGCTTTTGTCAGTCATTGCCTGAACCAAAACATTAAATATATAGTTTTGAAAGACTGGATGCTTTTGAGGGAAAGAAGGCATTTGCAGATGAAAAAAAAGTGATCTTGGCATGAATGCACTATTTTGTTTCATTGGAAACAAAATAATCATAATCAATTTCTCAGCTATTTTTTAGTAAATTTTAGTAAACCAAAGGGCTTGAACCACTGTGCAGGAGACGATGATGCCAAACCTAGTGTTTAACCCAATGGAATCCAATGGAACCCTGGGTTCTCCCTCCTCCATTGGCTTCAGAAAAAGCATTTGAAAGGACCTCTTTCAGCTTCATGAAAAGTTCAGAGAGTATGGGTACACTGAACCAGCATTTTCCACCAAAGCAGGTGACTATGTTTGACAAATGGATCCAGTCTGACTTGTCATGAAAGGCCCAACCCTTGTATCTACTGAGCAGAGCTTTACAACCTTTCAGAATGCAAGAGGGAGATGGCATATTCTTGGGGATCTCTGGGGTTCAGGTGTGCTCCATGCCACCTTGCAGTGTGACAGAAAGTCTTCCTGGTTACCACTGGTCACTCGAAAACCCTTATCTCCTAGTCCCTGAGACTTCTTGTTCCTCACCCAAGCCATGCAGTTTCTGGCAGTACCTATCATGTCACTCTCCAGGTATGCTAACTGGCTGTCTGCTAAGGTGCCCATTACAGTGATTTATGGATTACCCACCTCTTTTGGCAAAGATCACCTTTGTAAAAATATATCTTTTTCTCTTGGGTACAGGATAAGTCACAAGGGCCTTTACTCTTAAAGAATCAGGGACTAACTACCATTCTCCAGTCTGCTGACTTGCTAGTCACATTTTACCTTTGTGAGCAGACTCCATGTCTTTGGTAAGGTTCTTATAAATTTAACCAGAAAAGAAAAATTTGGAGCAGGTGCTTTTGTAAAACTTCCCTGATTTCTGCAGGATCAGAGAAGGTTAACTTGTAACATAAGTTCATAACCCCTAAAAGGGTTCCTTCTCAAAACATGCAGATGTGAGAGGGGGAAAAAATATTAATTTTCCTGGGTATTCATGTTATCTCCCAATGTTATAGACTTGCAACATATTAATACACACCACTCCTTCTATACCCTAATTATGCAGGGTTTAGAAATTTTTAACATATATAGCTTTTTCAATGACCTAAGATAGTTGCCCCCAATATTTTTTCAACACAGAGTTAAACAAAGATGAAGAGTCCACCATTAAATTTCATTGTACCAAATCCCTTATGGATTTAACATTGCTGTTGGATGTTTGCGTATAGCCAGTGGCAGGTTTCCTCTTCTAGTTAAGTGTTGCCTTCCTGGGAACGTGTAATGATAGCCAAATGATTTTTAACCTTTCTGTAGGATGTAAAGCTAAACAAGGCAAATCTATTTTACTGAGGTAACGTCACTGCCAGCAAAAAGGGGATACCACTGCTAGTTACCACCACCTCATTTAATATCTACAATATGAATTTCAGAGTTCTGTTAAACCTTTCCACTGCTCCTTTGTTTCTAGTTTATGAGGCAGATGGTAGCTGGTCTGCTCCAGATAATTGCCATAACTCTTTAAATAAGTAATACAGTCACTTCATGTCTTGAGGAATCTCTTCTCTCAGGAATTCTTATGGACTGAAAGCAGCAAACATGACTTGAGCAACTAGTTAAGTTCTGAGCTAGACAAGAAATTGCTTCTAAGTACCAGATAATGAAGCCAAACACTGCAAACATTTTCTTTGACTTATGTCTCATGTGGAAATCAATCCACACTGTCCATCACAACTATGGAGCCTGGTTTTTGATTGCAGGGAGATGATCATGATTAGCTTTGCAAGAATTACCCACCCTTTGCATGTTCGCACATAGAGCAGAATATCCGTACTAGTTCCTTGCTTTATCCTGCTTCCAGGAATATAGTTTTTATAGAGGTTTTCATGGGATGTCTTCAAGTCCAGAGGTCTCTCAAAAAGGCAGTCATGCATTAACTGCTTGGGGCCAGTTATTGTCTAGCAGTCTCTTTGAAACCCAGTGAGGGTTTCAGTTTCTTCCTTGATCCAGCTCTGCAGAAATCCCTTTCCTTTGAAGAATTTTTCTGGGAAATACAGAATAGCCCTCTGGGGCAAGGCTTTCAAGCTGACTAGTGATAGTTGCTTTCCTTGTTTTGAGACAACCTGAGTGACATTTTTTAGTTTAGAAAACTGTTTTTCAGCAGGACAAACCCTTCAAAACCTACCTGCTCTTTTTCCTTGCTTCCAACACAGACAGCACAGTGATGAACGTCTATAAAAGATGCATGTGGAGAGTTTATCTTACACTAAGATTAAATCTGAAACATCCTTTTCTTTTTCCTTCTGCATCCTGTTAACTTGCTGCAGACTTTTGAGACGCCTTTTTTTTAGAGAAACTATCTCACGCTGTGTCAATTAGAGAAGAAAATCCTCGCTTTTTGAGCATGTTAGCTTTTGTTACTAACCTCTTCCCTGAAGTTCATTAAGGTTCTGAAGAGGATTGCTCTTTCCTCTTTAAAAAGAAACAAACAAACAGAAACAGTCCAACTTTTCCCCCACTCCCTCTGCAAACTGATTGAGGAGGCATGCTTCTTAGTCCTACAAGCCAAGTAAGTGTTGGTTCACTTTCTGGAAACAAAAGTTCTTTCTTTAGCCCATAAAGTTTTTGCTATATTTTACTGGGCAATCAACAAACCTTTCAGTACAGTGAGGGGTCTAACACCCTTTTTCCCCACTGCACTGGTGATTCAGTATTTTAGCTAACATTTGATTCAAGTGTCTGAACAGAGTAAGTACACATTGCTTATTACTGGCTCTTAATTTAGACCAAACTGAATGACAGTCAAACACTGAGATAACACAGCATTTGGCAGTGACTAACCTTGAGAATCTGCCATCCAAGGAAATCATAATAGGCTACATAAGTAGAAGGTCATGGCAACATTTATTTTTCTAGAACTGCTTTTTACATTACGGTTGCCAATATAAGAGATAAGGAGAACTATGGACCTAGGTGATCTAGAGTCTGCCTTTTCCCAAGACATCAGGTTGGCAAGCAGTTTGAAGCCCTGCACAGTGCACCACAGGTACCCTTGAGACACTGGACAACTCATGTCTCACCTCCCTCTCTCAGTCCCCTTACCTGTGACATGCAGGGGGTAATTCCTTATTCACCGCTGGGCAGTACTAGGAGAATGAATGCCCAGGAAGCACTTGACAGTCATCTTGTGGGAGACATCACGGAATGCAAGGTGTTAAAAGAGAGGGAGCTGCTAACCCAACAAAATGCATTGCAGAGCTTTCAGAGATGCTATTTATCCCCACCAAGTTTGCCACCTGTGACAAACACACAGCCACGCTCAGCCTTTGACATTCCCTTGGGAATGTGCCCTTTAAAGCTGTGGGATCTGGCTTCTGCTTTTCAGGTGGCTCCACTACCTTCTTTTTTTGCTTCATCATTATTAGTTCTCCTCACTGATGCCTCAGCATTTCCAGGAGTGTCTGGGACCCTTGAGAGGGCTTACTCTGTAGGCACAGATGTTTGCAATAATTCAGCACATATTTTTCAAGCAACAAAAGAGAACCATGTGTTTGTTGTCAAGGACACTGTAGCTAAGGACACTAGGCTGGGACTGTAGTAAAAAGCTCATGTGTTTATTTACAGCAGAGTCTGTTTGTCCTGTCCAAATGCCAAGACTGAGCTTCTTTGACTGGTACCAAATAATATTGCAGGCTGCTGATCCCTTTGCTCTGTTTCATTTGCAGCATCTCCACTGGCCAGGAGTCATTAAAAGCTAAGGGGCTGATTGATGGTTTTTCACTCTATAGCCATTTTCACACTGAAACAGACCACCATACACTCCCCATGTGACTGTGCAATCCATATATCATCATTGTCTCTTCTTTTAGTTCTAGAAAATAAATTGATCTGTTCACATGGGTTGAGTAACAACATAAAAGTGATTGGATAGAGTCATATCTATGTCCACAATTGGGAAAATTTCCTTTGCCCTTTTTAATTATGATTTAAACTACTGAGGAAATGAAAGAAAAAGAGGAAGAAAAGTTTATTATATTTTACTTGTGTAACTGTCTTGACTGTCTAGGACAGCTGGATGCAGATAGATATAGATAGGTACAGATAGGTAAATCAACAGGTCTAGCAAAGCAACAAAAGAATTGACTGTACTAATTTTTGCTGATCAAACATAACAATCATCCCAAAACATCTTTTTATTTACTGTATGCTATTGCTTTCGTTAGTTCCTGAGAGGCAACATCTCTAGAAGCGTACAATACAATTCATAAAGAGAAAGACAAGGCAAAGAAAAAATTGTAGGATGGTGGGCACTTTTTTGTACAGTACTGCTTAACTCTATGCATGCAGTTGCTCAGCAGTAAATGATACTTAAACAAAGCAATAAGCTCTCTAGACTGTTTTATGTATGTGTTCATATGTTGACCACTTATTTTTTTGAAGCTCAGAAGTTTCTCACAACCCTGCAAACTTGTTTGAGTGGCATTTTATTGCTGAGGAAAGGGTCATGCAATGGGTAAAAACTGTCGTACCCTGAGTATTTATTTACTCTTGACGTTGCAAGCCTTTGTACAGCATAAAACTGCCTCTGGCCTGAGGAGAACTCCCAGCAGAGTCAGATTTTTTTTCTTTGATTTCTGGACATAGAGGATTTGGACTCCAGGATTATCAAGCAGGCTCTGCTATGACAGATCACGACCGCCTCCCAGGAGCCATCTGGTAGAGTCCAGGCAGTCCTATGGCTGAGACTTCCAAAAGTCTGCAGCCCCAATTAACTCTGTGGGTTCAGCTCCCTGAGACCCCACTGAAAATCCCGGCTCAGGGTTTGCAGCAGTGGTTAAGAAGCAGACCCATCTGCCTGTGCAGGAGCAGTATAAAGAAGATAGCACATGCTATTACAACACTTGAATTCTCTTTGTTAAAAAAGCAAAATTTTGCTTAGGGAGAATCAATAAGAAGCTTCTCACAAGGAATTAAGAGACATTGTCAGAATCATCCCCTTTTAAAGCCAAAATCAGGAGATGAGGCTATATTTCTGATAAACCCTGTGATGGCTGCATTAGCTATCCAGAGGGAGATATCAGTGCTTCATGGGCACGGGAGTTCATCCAGAATGGGGAAGCAGGAAATTTGGACTGCAGTTCCCATGACCTATCACAGCTGTGTAGAAGCTGAAAAATGTTGAAATGATTTTGAATTATTTTAGACTTTTTCAAAATTGTCCCATGTTGTCCTTCCTGAGGATGTGAGCCTGAATTTTTGCATGGTGATTGTCTCAAGAAAATGTGGATTCCAGCTGCAGTCACAAATGCATTTCACAGATTAACTCACATAAGATATTTTAGTGTTGGCTTTATGCACCTAATATGCCTTACTTTTCATGTTGATGTTTAACTCAACTAAAGGTAAACACAGCCCCACAATGTGTCTTCTGCTCATTTTTGGATCAGGACTTTGCAAAACCAGAATTACACACAATTTTTACCCCCAGGTGTGTTTTGATCCAGCTTTCTTGAACCATCACTCTACTGCATTAGTGATGTTCAGATACTGAACAGATAGTTAAATGATGAAGTTAGGATGTTCTTAAATCCATGGGACAACCTCACAACAAATAAACAGTCATAATTCAATAGAGTTGCACAGATTTCCATACCACAGTTTAGCAAAGTGTTCCATTTTATGATCTAATAAACTATATAAAAAAGAGCTGCAGAATATACACAGAATCCCTGGTGTTTGCTTCCCTTGTCTCCCCCACTACCCTTTTGACTAATTTATTGCAGCATAACTAAGCAATCTTTTTTCCTTTCCTTTGCAGAAATACCCAGATCTTCCATAGCCAAACAGAACAGATAAAACCTCTTTCAGGCTGGCTCCAGAAGACCCAGATTCTGTTTGACTAATACCTTTTTGGATAAATATTTGGGGGTTCAGAATGAGTAAGACAAGGGCTGTTAATGATGGTTTTCCTTTCCTGAACAGTAAGAACTGGAGCTCAAACCGAAGCTTACCCATGCACATTTCTAATCAGTGCAGGAACATCACTGACCTTACTGTCTTTCTAGCCACCTCTTACAGCTTGGAGACTGTCCTAGGCATTGTGGGAAACATCTGTCTGATTGTTGTCATTGCCAGGCAGAAGGAAAAGGCCAACGTCACCAACATCCTAATTTCCAACTTAATAATTTCAGACTTGTTTATGTGTGCTGTCTGTCTGCCTTTCACCGTTGTTTACACCATGATGGACTACTGGATGTTTGGGGAAGTCATGTGCAAAATGACCTCTTTCACTCAGTGCACATCTGTGACAGTGTCAATTCTTTCCCTTGTCCTTATTGCTCTGGAAAGACACCAGCTCATCATAAACCCGACTGGCTGGAGGCCAAGTATCTCCCAGGCCTATCTAGGAATTGGAGTAATTTGGACTTTAGCATGTCTCATGTCCCTGTCCTTTTTGACCACATCCATCTTGTCTAATGATTTGTATGAGCAGCTCTCACACATCATGAATTTTTCCACTGACAAGGCCATATGCATCGACTCGTGGCCTTCTGAGCAACACAGACTTATCTACACTACCACTTTACTGCTCTTGCAATATTGCATCCCGCTGTTCTTCATCATACTTTGCTACCTGCGTATCTACTTACGTCTACAGAAGAGAAAAGACATGTTTGAGAAGAGTGAATATAGCAACCGAGCAGTTCAGCTGAGAAGGATAAATATTTTGTTAGCATCCATGGTTGCTGCTTTTGCTGTTTGCTGGCTACCACTGCATGTTTTCAACACCATCGTGGACTGGAATTACAAAATCATTTCACCTTGCCACCACAATCTGATCTTCTCATTGTGCCACTTGGTAGCTATGGCTTCCACCTGTGTCAACCCTGTTATCTATGGTTTCCTAAATAGCAACTTCAAAAAAGAAGTGAAGTCACTGATTCTGAGTTGCCAGCATAATTCAGTAACTGCATCAATGGAAGAATATGATCATTTGCCTTTATCCACCATGCAGACTGAAATTTCCAAGGGCTCACTGATGTTGAACTGCAGACATAATTCTATCTAGCTAGTAGAAAACATTTCAGAGGGGTGCACTGACACCACACACCTGTAGGTATAAAAAGCAACTAGTGATGCTATAGCTGGGATGTGAACAGGAACCCATTGCTGCCTGATTTTTGGAAGAACAGGCAAAGGAAGGTCATAAATGTATATAATAGCTCATATGGTACACAAGTTGTTCATGTCATTGAGATGACGCAGTCATTGAGGAGACTGGGCTGATGTGTAAGTGGCTGCTCTACCAGATCAGTAACTAAGCTGTGGCTGCACGTAGACTGACACAGGGTTCATCAGCTAAGTTCACATCTCTACCATGGCTGCGGTAGAAACCCAGACGTCCAGTTTCAGCACTGCAGGCTGCCAAAAGTTGCATCAGAGAAGACTCTCTCAGTTTCTCAGTATTAGTAAGATTTTTATGCACAGCTGACACACGAGTGGAACAGAGAAATGTAAATATATAAATTTTTTGTGCTTTCACAGCCCATTAGGTAACAGCAATCTTTCAGCAGATCTAGTTCACATCAGACAACTGGATGTTTGTATGAAACTTCTCTCTCTCTCACATAAGCTTGGACTAGCCATTGCCTCTGCAAGTAAGGACACAGAACAATGACCCTGGTATGTAAAGAAGTTACATATTGAGTGGTAGTGGCAAATGAAAATGTTATTCAGTGGTTTACACTCAAAATATTGAGATGATGCTGAGCACTATTTTTAAGCAAATGAAAAATAGTTGAAGATCTACATGGAAATGAGTCTGGTTGACTTTGCAATTCCTGCTGCTGTCAGTCGCAAAGCTCTGTGATGCTAAAACTGCATGTGATGATGGTACAAGGTGGCTGGATTACTGGAGTTGTTCCAGGTCGTGGTAGCAAGATGTCACTTCTGCTTCAGCAGCTCCTTGGTACTTTAATTGCAAAGTATCTTATTCAGAAGGTCCAATCAAGCATGAAAACATGTTTGTAGAAACTGTGTCTTTTCAGAGCGGGTACGCTCCCAAAGAAACAAGCATATGCATGGAGGCTTTCAGGAATTTTATTCATTCTTGTCCTACTTCCTTGTACAGCATGCTGGAAATTTTCATTCTCTTTGATTAGTCACACATTCTTCAAGCCT
>JANZLP010000080.1:23873757-23884710 GCA_026930925.1 Chelictinia riocourii
CCAAATTGTCAAAGCTTCTCCTGGCCACCAAACCCAGCGTGTTTCCCAATTTCACCCCCAATCTCTGTCCCTGTCTCTTCTCCTGGATCACAGTCTCAGCCTCTGACAAGTGAGTTCAAAGTTCCCACAGGGTGTGCACCTTCCTTTTTTCTTTTCTTTTTCTTTAATATTGAAGCCAAGGCAATTTCAATCCCTTTCAGTCCAGGTTTTCAAGGATAAGAGCAAAAAAAATATTGCAGGGTCTAATAAAGGAAGCAGTTGTCAGGATACAGGTTTAAAGGAAATACAAGTAGCAGTGGCAGATTTACAATTGCATGGTAACTGTAGAACATGTGATGCATAGTAGAACCTGTAGTTCTGCTCGGAATTGCCCTGTAACAGGTCCCTAGATTTAGCAATAAAATTGCAATAAAAAGAGGGAGGGAAAGACTGAAAGGAAGCTATGATGAATGCACAGAGAATTTACTCCAGGAAGCCAAACATTGTGGTTTCAGCCCAGCTGGCACCAAAGCACCACGCAGCCACTTGCTCACTCCTCCCCACTCCCTGTGGTAGGATGGGGAGGAGAATCAGAAAGGAGAAACAAAAAAAAAAATGAAAAAGAACCTTGTGGTTAAGAACAGTTTACTGGGACAACACAAAAAAAGAAGTTACAACAATAACGACACAAATAAAAGAATATACAAAACGAGTGATATACAGTGCTACTGCTCACCACCTGGAACCCGACCCTCTGCCACTTCCCCCACCGAAAGTCAAGAGACCAGGGGGACAGGGAATGGAGGTTGGGGTCCGCTCATCACAGGTTGTCTCTGCCGCTTCATCCTCCTCAGGGGCAGGACTCATCACACTCTTCCCCCGCTCCAGCGTGGGGTCCCTCCCACGGCAGACAGTCCTCCACAAACTTCTTCAACGTGGGTCCTTCCCACGGGCTACAGTGCTTCACAAACTGCTCCAGCATGGGTCCCTTCCACGGCAGGCAGTCCTTCAGGAGCACACTGCTCCAGCGTGGGTCCCCCACGGGGTCACAGCCTCCTTCGGGGACCCACCTTCTCCGGTGTGGGGTCCTCCATGGCCTGCAGGTGGGTATCTGCTCCACCGTGGACCTCCCTGGACTGCAGGGGGACAACCTGCCTCACCATGGTCTTCCCCACGGGCTGCAGGGGAATCTCTGCTCCGGCGCCTGGAGCATCTCCTCCCCCGAATCCAGCATATTCCCAGGGGAGCAACCTATTCTGGTGTTTCCTTGCAAGTTCGTTAGACAGCTGGTTCAGCCAAAGAGGTTACAAGCAGCAGAGTTAGGGGTGTAGCAGAGAGTCCGCAATGACAAGGATGGTGAGGATGACCTCTCTAAGGCACACAGAGGTTCAACAAGCAAAAGGGATCTTTATTTGAGTGCATTTTTCCATTCCTTACTAGGAAAATATAGTGTTGACAAATCCCATATCAGAAATCAAACCCCCCAAAATCAGGAAATTGGCGTTTCATGACAACCAAAAGAACTATAGGGCTTTTGAGCGCAAGAAGTTTGGAGCTTTTCTTTGCCTCTTGGACTTCTGAAGTAATTTTTTTTCCTCCTGCAAGAATTAGAAACAAACACTCAGACTTGTAAGTCCTGTGATACATGTGCTTTTTCTGTTCTTGTTTTACAGCCCAATATGAGATGCAGCCATCAATGACATTCACCTGAAATTGCAGTGTACTTTTAAAGGCACCTCATGCTATTACCATTGCTACTTTGAGTTAAAAAAGGCTTTTGGAGTCTAAATTGCTCCTGATGTTAGGCAGGTACACCACAGAGGAAGCCATCTCCCAGTTTTCTGTTGTCATGAGTTAGAGAGGTGAGGTGTGCATTAGCATGGTGTAAGAGCCTAGCTCCACTGTGGGTTTGGTGTCCTTTTATAAAGGAAGAAGAGATGAGGACTGGATTTTAGACCCAAACTTTTATATGCAGAAAGGCAGTATGAATGCAAACACTAAAAAGATGCTGTTTGCATAAGCCTTTGCCCCTCAGTGTCTGGTGCTAAGGGAATGGTAAAATGTAGCTTTTCCTATCTCAGAGTAACCAGCTTCTTAAGTCATAATTTTCCCTGTATATCTGAATCAAAAGCATTTCAATATGTGGGAAATAACTTCAATATCAGCAACAGCTGTTTACTATTGAATAGTTCTTTGAACTTCAGGAATACATTAAGTTGTAGGGGGTGAGATATTCTAATTACTTGTCCGGTTTTGAAATTTACCCATCAAATGAAGAGTCAATGAGCTGGTACTTCATTGAGCTGCATTAATCTTAACTATAAGCCTAACAAAAGCCCTTTTAATAAAGAACGTGTGAGAACAGAAGCAGGGTGCCTCAATCTCCAGACTACTGTGTACAAAGCCTCTGCACAGCACTTGGTATAGTGAGCTGCTTGGCACTTCAGGCAGGTTTACCCTGGCCATCACACTCTCTGGCCTCTGTTCTGCACCTTCTGCCCATAAGCCATTTCATAAGCCACGTGAAAAGGGCTCAAATTTTCCTGTCAGCCTAAGGGTGAGTGAGCCAGTGTGGGAAAGATAAGATTCCTCTCCACTCTTTCTGGGGGATATGTGGATACAGTGATTTAGTGCAGAATGGCATAGACAGAAACAGTGCATTTGGTTTTTAGAAAGAAACATAAAAAGGACATTTTTCTTAAGAAAACCTTCACATTTGAAAGGATTGTTTTAAACTTTCTGTTTTAAATCTCTGCTTGCTGCCAGAATATAGTCACAGGAATGGCAAGTAAGGTAAGGGAAGTTCATTACTTCTGTTTATAAACCTAATGAAACCTTCACTGAAATATCTGGGGCTGATCAACTAATAAGAATTCTGGGTTTTAAAAATAGATGAGGTCTTTCAAATTCTGTTTTATTGCCATGCAAATGAAACATTCCAAAATAGCCTATCAAAAAAACCTTACCAAGGACTTGTGAGACTCAAGTTCATATCCTTGATGTGTTTGTCATAGAGGAGAAACTTCAGTGTCATTTTTCTTTATGCTTTTAAGTGCCCCATTACAGACTGTTGCCTGTGCTAAAGGCTGGTTTCACAGTTTGATCAGAAATTCCATCCTGGACCTGAACTTCCTGCTTGAAGTTTCACCTCCAACACTGCACTGTGTGAAGGTGAATCAGTAACTCTCAGCAAAACATTTCTAGCTGAAAAAAATATGAATGTATTGACCAGCTCAAAGTGTGACTAGTGCTTGTGCTGATTCATTCAAGGATATTGTGTCTCTTTTTCCAGTCCTTTACAGTTTGAAAAGAATGATTGAAGGTCTTGAACACCTGCCTTAGATCAAAAAGCTTAAGAAGCTCAAAATATTAATCTTATCTAAGTTAAAACAAAACACCCACAAGAGGGAGAGATTTCTGGTTTAATCTGTTAATAAAAAATATTTTAACAGTTCATATACTAACACTAATGCAATAACTTGCCACAAGTGTGATGGATTCTCTCTCTATGACTGGCAGGTATTTGGAAACACACCCATCATAACTTTAAAAGGTACACTATGGATTAACCATGTGCTATAACATTGTTGCCTAAATCATTGTGTGGATTTGTATAGATGATCATAGTGGTCCTACATGGTTTTAAGGTTTGCCTATCTATGAA
The DNA here is from genome assembly GCA_026930925.1 of Chelictinia riocourii. NCBI lineage: Eukaryota > Metazoa > Chordata > Aves > Accipitriformes > Accipitridae > Chelictinia > Chelictinia riocourii. Next base: position 23,877,401 of record JANZLP010000080.1, read on the forward strand.
CCAAAATATGCCTCGGATAATGCAAGATTACATATCCTGCAGGACTCTGTCTCCATGTTTATCCCATATCCCAGAATTTCCCTTAGAATTGCTGTCCATGAGATTAATTGTTTGAGATTATTCCTACCTGGCATTTTTGTTTTGCCAGCTATACACTTGGGGGTGTCATGCCAGAGTGTGTAACGTACCTTGCTACAGCTCTGGGTGGAGAGGATTCCAGATATGCTGCTGTTTTCTGTCACTGGCCACACAAACTATGTGCCTTCAACCACTTATGGAACAGAAAGCTTACAGATGGACTTTCTTCCACTATTAATATAACAGGTCACTTGATAAGTATGGAACCTTAGGCAGGCTTTGGTTTTAATGGCCCCAAAATTCAGGTATGCTGGGAGCAGGGTTTTGGTGGATATTTCCTCAGGGGTTTTGCCTCTTTTTTCGTTGTTTTATGTGCTCATTGGAGACTCTGATGTCTGAGTAAGGTGGGTTGACCAAGCATCTAGAAACTCTCTTTTCTGATTTCTGGTGCCTACTACCACTGTTAGTTGACACTCTGCCTTCTTCTGCCTTTCTGGTGCCACATAGTTCTGCCAAGCCACATTAACTCAGCCTTACATCTCCTGGCCTGTGCCTCCCCTGGGGCACAGAGTCATGTGTTCAGCTCCCAACACTGACAGATGAAGGTAAACGCTTCAGGATAAGCAAGTCTAATACTCCCTATTTGCACACCTAGGAAAAAATCAAAGTCAGCCATTCATCTCTCCTGTTCAGTAAACACAGAAGCTAACTACTCTGCACTGCATGTGGTTCCCCAGGGGATTGTTTTCATAAGACTTCATGTGAGGATTTTTGTTGCCGATTTTGAAAACATTTTGAGGTCGGATTGCAAATGTGATGTCCTCATTTACAGCCTTTCCTGAACCATAAATCAAGGGATATGTAATTAAATGAAACAGATAGTCAAAACCTTGACTAAGCTGTTTATTGAGCCTGGAAGGGAAAGGGATTCTGTGGTTTCACAAAGATCTAATATAAAGATCCACTTCTAAAATTCAGTTGTCAGGGCTCAGGTATGGTGGCATTAATGCATGATAGTAGCTAGCACTGTATGCTGCTACTAAAGAAACCCATTTGACAAGTCAAAAAATGGGCTGTAGGACATTGCAATAAGAAATGAGAGCTGTTCAACTCAAATAACTTGCTTAGGGCTGTGAATTATTTGTTTGAGTTTCTTCCTTGAACCAAAACCAAAGTCTGTTTTGCCTGCCCTCTCCCCCAGCATTTTTCTAACGTTAATTGTAAAAGGGGAGAATATTTTTTTAGAATCAAATGATGTGTTGCATCTTCTAAGATGCTTTTAAATTTAATTTTATGAAATAAAATTACCTTTCAAGCAAAGAGCTGTTTCTAGTTGTCAGTCTTCTTGCTAGAAAAATTTTCCAAATAGATGTTTGTGAGAGGTTTCAGTTGGAACAATGCTGCATTTTGAGATTTTGACAAAAAGTTTCTGTGAAAAAAAACCCCAACATTCCAAAGAAGCAAAAAGTAGATGAGATTCTTGATTTTCATTTCTTATTTCTGAGTTAGTTTATATGAACTGGGTAAGATTCCCTTCTTTCCCTCCATCTACTCCTCCCTCCTGTAACATAATTTGGGCAACCCCAAACACCATGGTAATGATTGTCACTATTACAATGGTTTGAGTTGGTTTTTTAAGGGCTTATTCTATGAAGGTGGAGTTTAGAACATAAGGTGAGAGGTCAGGAAGTCGCCATCCTCCATGATTTAACTGATGGGGCACTTTGTTGGGTCTCTGCATTGTAGCACATGGCTCTATGGAGAAGTGAGTGCCAGTGTACATCCTGGGAGTGCTGGGGCTGGCTTTCTGAGTTTTCCTAGCTGCTGGAAACATCCCATTGCAGACAGACTGACAGACCCAGAAAGTACACAGGGAGTCAGTAGAGCCATGTTAGAAGTCAAGTCTGGATGCTCTTTAACATATTTTCCTATGTTATCTGCTAGTGCTTGATCAACTGCGTAATGCACTTGAATGCCACTTCATTGTTTTCACCATACATTTATACACATATGTAGATATATGTCTACATATAATTTGTTAAATTTATTAAACAATTATTCATGTAACTAGTTTCAGGAACTAGGTTTCCTGTGCTTATTCTTAGTTCTGCCTCGGACTACTTTTTAACTGTAACCAATCCAGCTTTGTCAAGTCCAAATTGTGTTCTTCACCTACTTTAGAGATATATTGTGAGCAAAATTCCTTAAAATCATGGCAGTGCACCATCCCATGATAGGTATCTTTCCCTTTCTTTGGTCCCCTTATATTCTTGGACCACATGCACCTCGTTGTTTCTTGGAATCTGCATGTAAGCAGTAAGTCACTGCTGTTTTCTTCACCACTGCCTTCTATTTGCTGCTTCTTGCCTGGCAAATGAAAAAATCCTTAAAGGACCACACATAGCAGCTGATGCACTCTGGATTGCCCCTGGTGGGGACATTTCCCCATGTCCTGGCCATCTGACAGTATTGTCAGCTGTGAACAGTTGAAAAATAAAAGTAACCCTGGTGTCAGGGGGTGTTCTCTCTTTTGTATCTCAGGAAATCCACACTTTCATAGCTGCTGGTGCCACTGAGCTCCTCTTTTCTGTAGCTGCTCAAGCTTCTCCATAGGTATGGACCTACAGATCTCTCTAATATTGTGGAGAAGTTTTGAACAGCTGCAACTTTTACTAAGGTGAGCAATCCAAAGTCCTGTATGGATTTGGGATTATTTATTTATTTACTTATTTATTTCAGTTGCAAGAATTTCCAAATGCAAGATTGAACCTGAAATGGTACCACCTCTCAAGGTCAGGTAGCTGATCTCTCAAGATCAGCTTTTCCAGAGATCACAGCAGGGATGTAGTTGGTGCGGGGGGTAGGAAGATTGGATGTGTGCATACAGTGATTCCTCTTCTAGAGAAATGGCAGCAATGAAGGCAAACCCTTGCTCAGTGTCTCCAGGAGGGTTGAGATTCAACAGCTGCTACTATCAGTGAACTCAAGGTATGTTTGGAGAGGTTATATTTTATCATTTATCCACTAACAGTGATATGTGGCTGCAGGGTGAATGGAAGTTTTCAGGATTGAGGTTGTATGGGAGGGTGTGGGAGAACTGGAGGCTAAGCATGGAAGTGGCAGCAGTGAGTTGCAAGGACAAACTGTTCATGAAATTTTCCACTGATTTTTAAATTTGCAATGGATTGTAGAACACATATTTAAAAAGAGAGAGTGCTTAAACTATCTTCCTACTGATCAACAGGATCTTTTAAACTTTATCTGATTACTAACAAAAGTTACCTGTCCCATCTCTTCAGAACTCCAGCCTGAGAAGCATGTAAGAATCATAAAATTAAAATTCCACACAAAATGGGTCTAGTTGGTAGGAACCACAATTATGCATGATTTAAGACTTGGGGCAGAGGTGTTTTCTAAGTACTAATTAAAGATGAGATATTGTCAGCAAGTTTTTTCTAAAATTGAGTGCAGGAAAAAAGCTCCTTCCAAGATGGAGATTTTGCAGTGATTATCCTGCTTATCTGTTGGTCTGTGATTAATTAGGATCTTCTAGGTTACATGCTGCCTGAGAGAATACACTGTTTATCTGTGCATACAAACAGAATTATAGACCAGATAATAACTGATGTTTAAAATACAGATAATATTATTGGGTCTGATAAAAGGATTTTGTTGTAAGTTTAATTTATTAGAGATAGTTAGATTACTAGTAACCATGGATCTTCATGGGATTTATATATGCAAATTATTTCTTAGAAATGATGGAACTTTATTTTTCATTTCCCCAGCAGTGCAATTTTATAAAAGAATGAAACTGCATATACACTATCTTTTCACATTCAAGTGACAAAGGCTAATATAAAATCCAAGCGCTATACAAAAGGCTGTCTTGAGGCTCTTCCCATTCCAGAAAATCATATTGAAATATATTTTGAGTTCACTTTTCTAAAGAGAACAGTACGCTTGCAAATTGATAGGACTGCTTGCTCAAAGAAATCAAGCAAGGCTTTGCTAGGGGAAAAGATCATTTCAAACTGTGCATCGTGTAAGGTTGAGACACCATTAAGCCCTCAAGCCCTGTACTTCATCAGGTACCAGATATCAGACCATGCACTTCGCAGAACTCTATGTATATCTGGCTGCGAGTGACTTGTTTCACTTCATCCATTTGCAATGTGTGTGGGGCACTGCAAAGTGTCAGAGGCTTAACACTTGCTGTGATGCCGACAGACAGGTGGGCAAAATGGCAGCATTCACTGGCTGTGCCTCAGTTGGAGCTGAAAATCCAGCTAAGACTAAAAGAACTGGTACACAAAGCTCTGCAAGGGCATGTTCTGACTTGCTGCTTCTTTTTAAATGTTGCCTTAAATCTAGATGGCACAGCTGATGTATATGTCTTGTGGAGGGCTGGAATATTAACAGTAAAGCTCTGATGTGAAATGAATCACCCCGAATAACGAGGAACTGCTTTAGAAAAGTCCGTATCACAGAGACTGTACAAAAGTACTGGAGGCAGACCCCATTCCAGCAGTCCTTTTGTGCTCTGCAGAGGCTTTGAGTGAATACTTACAATTAAGCATATGTTGACTTTTTTTGCTGAACAGAGATTGACTGAAGTAATACACATAAATGTTCTGTGAAACTTGAGGTTAGAAACAAAAATAAAAGGGACATAAAAAACACATCAGTATTTGACCATAATTGGAAATCCAGCTATGCTGTGTGGAAAGGGGAGCGATTAGGGGGAAAGGAATGTGGTCTGTCATGAAAGAAGCTTTCTGGCAATTTACGGTGGGATCACAAGCAGTTCCTATAAACAGCAGGCAACTGATGGATCAGCTACTGACTCCTGGGTGCAATGTGCTCAGTGCCCAAAGCCAGCGGGTAAGTGTGCCGGGTCAGAGTCAGAACCACACCAGGCGCCGATGCTCAAATCTGTAAAGCTGAGCTAACACACTGAAAATGGAGTGAAATACAAGTGTGTGAAGATGCGATGCAAACTGCTCATGGACCTGCAGCATATGTTGCAGCCCACTGTAAGGGAAGACAGGGCTCCCTTGGAATCATAGGGTTTGGGCACAGTCTGCTGCTGCCAGCATTGCAGGGACTGCCACTATACGTGGGGAGAACCTTTATATCTTATTTTAACAGTATTATTTAATTATCTGCAATCTCCAGTTCAAAAGGATATTGTAAAAAAAAAAAAAAAATTACAATAATAGTGATGCTTTCAGTCTGTGCTTTAAAACATTGTTCTATTTCCTGCTGCTGCACCCCTTGTCCCTACACCACATATCACTTGTCCCATATAAGCGCTTGGATTCGTTTCTCATGTTTTATGTTTTTCTATGTTTTTTCATTATTTTTTTTTTTAAATGAGAACATCAGAAGCAGCTCAAGAATCCAGGAACCACCAAGTCTCTTTAGATCTGAGCTTCTTGACAGCTGAGGTGTCTTTGAATATGTCTCCCATGGCTCACAGTAACCCAGACACTCAGCGAATCTCATTCAAAGCATAAAACTGAGCCCCATAAAAAAGCTGTTCTTCCTGCTAAAGGGTATCTAGGATTATCGGCACACATTACTTCATGAGAGAGAAATGCTTCCCAGCTCCACTGATTGTCACACTTTGAGCCATCTCTCATATCAGTGGCTGTAGCCTGTTTTTGCTCCTTTAATTACTTTGCACAGAGTTGTAGGGAGCATGAAGGAAAAAGAAAACAACCTGCAAAGCAGTTTTATTTTGTTTTGTTTCAAACCCAGGTGACAGTACTGCCCTAATACCACTTTTATGTATCTAATGTGGCTGTTAAGCTCCTTGGAGAATCTGTATTTGTGCAAAATTTGGAAGGTTCTCAAGTACATGTGCTTGACTTATGCATCCAAAACAAGCAGGTACAAGTATGTACACCATTACCTGACACACACACACACTTTACAAGAGCAACATATACATATAGTTCTAGAAAATGATCCAAAGGAACCTTTTGGTCTTATAAAAAGTGAGACTGATTTTGACATAACTGGAGCTAAATTCTTCCTTCAGGTGAATGCGCACAGCGGGATGAACAGAAAAACTTGATTTTATTTTGGGGAAGAAAACCAGCTTCTGGATTTTCAAGTTGTTTTCTTGCTTTCATGGAACAGTTGGTTTGGAGAAAGAACTCGTGCATAAAGCTGCACCTTTTTGCACCATGAGACAATTCGTCTTAGCAAGAGAGAGAGAAAGAGAGACCAGTCCACAGCTACCTAGCCCAGGGGAATTTAACATTTTGGATTGGAGCAGAAATCTTGCAATGGAGTAAATTGCCATAATTCAGCTGATTACAGTAGGTGAAGAATTGTTATCACAGGTTTGCAGGACATCAGCAGACTGGATAATCTCTAAACTGCAGAGTAATGCTGCACACTCACAACACTGATCCTTGGTCCTCAGTTTTGTACATTTAATTTTCATGCACAGCAGAGAGTAGCAATGGTTAATATATGTTAAGAACAACTAAGGCGTGTAGCTTCTTGCATTTTTTCCCTGATATTTCCAATTGCAAAGACTTTTTATTGGAAGTGATTTGTAATGTACAATAATGCGCAGCAATTCTTGCTGGGATTATCATGGGAACAAAGCAGTGTTATAATGATGTTTATTATCACAAAATAAACTGTAGTAAAAATGGAGCCATTATTACTTGATAATCTCTTCCGCTACAGTGGATTCCAGGAACCAGCTCTTTAGCAGTTTATGCATCAGGTAAGGACTAACACTGGGCACACTTGAATCATTACAGATCTACTGCAAAAGCCCAAAACATTTGCTTACTTTTATCACTGCTTTTACCATAGCAGGAAATGGTATTTTGTCATTGGTTTTATAATGTCAACTAATCAAACTCTTTTTTGTTGTTGTTTTTATGATCCTCTCCTAATAGGTTGAAAAAGATGTTGCAGCAATCGAGAACACAAAATACCTTCACTGGCCTGGCATAGCTGTTCTTGTCCTTTGGCAGTTTAACACCGAAGTAAATACGATGATATTACTGTGAGCTGTGATTTGAGTCATTTGAGATCTGGCACATGAGACATCATGGAGGTTGCAGAGGCATATCTGCAGAGGCAGACTGGCAATGGTAAAGGTCTGAGATGTGAGTGAAGATGGGTCATGGAATGAGTATTTAAGAAATCCAGCTGCTTTTCTTCCACCCTATTTGATACACTTAAATTTTTCACCTCATTAA
>JANZLP010000080.1:24016910-24030035 GCA_026930925.1 Chelictinia riocourii
CGCCCAGTCCCGCCCCGCCGATTGGCCGCGTCGGCGCGGCCGTTGGGATTTGAAGGGGAAGGCGGGAAGGGCCGTTGGGCGGGAATGGGGTTTGTCGCCTCAGGTCGCCACCACAGCCCCGGGCGAGGAGGGCCGCGTTTTGTGGTGTGGGGAAAAAGCGCGTTTCATGTGCTGAAAGTAAAGGTGAAAGGCCTGGCAGTGGGGCGGGGATGAGTAATAAGCTAAAAACAAGGCAGGTGTGGCTCTGCGTTTCCTACAGGCTTTGCTTTCCTCTCCAGAAACCTCCAGGGAGGCGGTTGCCCAGAGGATTCGTGCTGTTGAAGTGAGTGGCTGCAAGTGGCCACGCACCAGGCTCTCTGGTAGAAGCAAACCCATAACAAAAAACACCAGAGAAGGGCATTTATGTGATTTGGATGAACAAAGAATTTAAGATCTCACTCATCAGGCAGCTCCTGAAGAATTTAATTTCAGGCACATGAAAAAACCCAGCATGTTTGTGCCTGTCTGAGGCACCAGGCTTAAATGATTACTTAAGTCATTTAGTATACTTACCTTTAACTCCATGACTTTAGAACATAAAAAAAAAACCCAACACAACCTAGAGGAAAATATTTTATACCAAATACCCAGTTAATCTAAGGTGATAAACTGCAATGCTTTTAGTGCAAGCTTTTGCTTTGGCTAGAAATTATCTTTCTCATTTTAGCTTGCTTAGAGAAATTTAAATGCTAGCTGAAGTAATAGTCTTTAAAGTTATCTAAGTGGTGACACTTGTGCTTGTGTTTCCTGCAAATGTCTCTTGCCAGATAGCCACAGGAAGCGTATGCGGGTATTTGTCAGTTGCAAAGAACACGGCTGGACTGTTATTTCAGATTTAGCTTATGACAAATGCCAGCTGGTGAACTCCAGTGGGGCAATGTCTTTGAAAGGTACATGACATCTCAGTGCTAAAAAGACTTGGCATGTCTGGGGCAGAAATTTTATTTCCTCTCAACTTATATTCAGGTCTCTGTGCATGCTTTAATTTTAGGGGACATAGTGTACCCTCTGTTCTCCTAACTTACGAAACTGTACAGACATCAAAGCAGTCAGCAGGTTTAATTAGACACTTAATTATATATAAGGGTGGCAAGGTATGCATTTGGGAAATAAAAACATGATTTTCAAAACTAGTTGAATGCCAGTAAACAGAGTAACATTTGCATAACTGTGGCACACCATACCTTTCACAACATCATTCATAGAGAAAATGTTTTGGGTTTGAGTTTTGGTGGGGTTTTTTTACTAAAATAGGTTCTAGATACTTCTAGCTTTCTGGTCTGGTGCATGTAGCACCTTTCATAGCTGACATAGGGTCTATGTACATGTGCTCAGAGGATGCTTTGTACGCCTGTTTCTTGGCTTGCCTGCATACGCAGGGAAATAGGCTTTACAGCATACACAGGACTAGCAAGTGATACATAAATGTAACTGATATTTTACTGAAAGCTTTACCTATAACTGCCAGACCTTTCCCTTTGCCCAAACTTTGCTACTCCAGTTTTTGTCTTGCCTTTCTTGAAAAAACAAAAGCTACATACACATCTATAGCCAAGCAAGTCCAAGAAGTAAAACTGTGTTCATAACTGTTCAGTAAATATGGTAAAACTGGCAAATTTTTTACTCTTTATAGCTAAACTATAAAGATTATCAAATACCCAGTTTGCAATTCCCCTCTTCTGACTCATTCTGTCATTCAGTAGGAAAGGAAGAACTGAAAGTGTTTAGAACTCTTCTCTCTGGTATGTGTTAACTTCCTTTCATAAAGTAAATTTCATTATGTCTTTTCTATATTGCTGTTTGTAACTTCCCTGCCTGTTTTTATTTCTTGCTACAAATTACTTTCATATGCAAGCGTCATTAACATGGTTTACACCCTCTACTAGAATAATTATTATTAAATAAAACAGGCCTTTGTTTTTTAAGGTCCCATGTCAGTTTTCAAAATAATGGCTGGGAATCATCCAACTGCAATTATGCTCTACCTACCTAAATACTCTTTGTAGTTTTAATTAAAATACATTATCCAGCGTGATTTCACCTCCTATTTTAAGTTCTTGTATAGCATTGGTTAAGGAAAAAATTGTCTGTAAAACAATTACTCCTTTTTGTGGACTTAAATAGGTAGAATAAATACCTTTGTTTTATCCTAGCATGCAATCATAGACTTCTGTAATCTCTAAAATGTTCTTTAAAAATAAGATACATTGTCTCAAAGGTATACTTTGGGAAACTTGGAATAGTATATCACTGGGAGTTGTTCTTTACTACAGTTAAATGTTAAAGGAATGCAAGTCAGATAGATGAATGCCCCTGAACAATGACAAAAGAATTAGAAGCATGTGCAAACACGTAAGATTTGCCACAATAGCTAAGCAGCTGACTGATGAATGCCGTAAGAAATAAGAATCTGAGAAGTACAGAACATCTCCAGGATGATGAGGCATATTTATTAATAAATGAGACTGACATACTAGCTAAGGAAGAAAAAATGAAAAAGCATTAGTAACACAGTATATTTCTGGCAGACATTTAACACTGGGAAATTTTCTCTTCAATAAAATTTGGATTTTTTTAAAAAAGTTTCTTTTCAACCTCTGAAGTTTTTCAACCAGTCTAGGTAATTGTATTAGAGCATCAGAATCAGAGAGACTGTTTAACCTGCCTTATTAGAGTTATCAGTACTGATTTGCTATCGCTTCTGTTTAGGTATTCAGTGAAATCAGCATCTCGTCCTTTCAAGAATTCTGAGAAAATAGACCTGATGCTTCCAGTTGTTCAGGTAATTCCAAGAGTAAGCTTAATCAGGAGAGAACATCTAACCACAGAGAACCTGTACAGGCAAAACCAGAAACTATCCTCGGATTTAGAAGAGCCTGTAAAAGAACTGATGTCAAACTTTGAGTATATATCCATTGCAAATTTCAGATCAGTGATAGCTGAACAATAGTCACATTACAAACCTGTGCTCAGGTCATCACCTTATTGCAGAACTCAGTGCAGGTATTTCATGCAGCTCCAAGTAATAGTCCAAAAGTTAAAGCCTTGTATTGATAAATTTCTTCCACAAGTTCCAGTACACAATAATTGTTCTGCTGGATATGGATACTGTGTTACTAAGGCATCTCAGTAATTCTGAGGAATCAAAACTGAGTTACAGCAGATATTTTCAAACAAAAACATTATACTTCTTTCCTTCCTACTCTGAGAATAGGTAAGTTGTTCTGGTTCACAGAAAAATACAGAAATACCCCCAGGATTTTTTGACTAAAATATCAAAAACATCAAGAGAGAATTACCCCAATACAACTCACTTCGGTCTGAGCAGATGTTTCAGTTTTACTCAATATGGCAGAGACAGCAATTGCAGGTGTCATTAGTTTCAAAAATTGATTCTCCATAGTGCAGCTGGCAGAATTCTCAAAAGCACAACGTGGTGTGTAACTGTGATTTGTGGATCTCTGAAATTCTGTTAATGTACTTTGAAAATAATTTATTTTAATTATGCCCCAAGATATTTTCACCAATCAGAAAGCTGAATCCCATTTAAGCATTTTTAACGTAATTGTTTTACTCATGTAACTACGCAAACCACTGCAGAGTTTTTACATGTGCACTGCTTAGTTTATAATCATCAGAAAGTGAAGCCAGTTACATAAATTTGCACAAAACTGCAGTTCAAATATTGATGGAAGACATCTGAAATGAACATTTGAATGTTTTTCATGTGCTAATACAAGTATTTAAATAAAGTAGACAATCACCTTTATTTCTAGGATCAATAATTTATTTAGTTTTATTACATTTTGCAACTTGTTACAGAAGAAACACTTGCTAATGAAAGTGACATGTTTTTTAACTATTTTCCAAGGTAATGGAAAAAGTTAAGCATATTCCCTAGTATGCACACTTATGACTAAGCTGCCAATATTAAATAATTTTAAGCAAGTGTACTCCCTATTTAATCCTTGTATAAATTAATTTTAGTACTCTCCTTCTCCTACAGGAAGACTAAATTGTAGCATCTAATTTTCTTTATCCTGAAGTCTCAATCTTTGCTCTCGCTACTTATCTATCTGCAAACAAGTCAAACAGACTAGTTACTGAAGCCAAAGCCACAGAAGTGGATTCGGTGCCAAGGTTCCTTTTCCTCCTGGCAACCTACTCCATTTCCTACTGTCCCAAAAGGAAACAAAAGACTCCCAGTTTTCTGAAAACCAGATTCTCTGCATGACAGTGCATTGCATTGCCACTAAATGGGCCACAGTGGATGTTCTTATAGGAAAAAAATCAGGTAACTAACAAGATACAAAGAATTATAAATGAACTTGGTAAAAATGTTTCTAACATTTTCCCAATGGTATATTAACTAGAATCCTACTTTCCTTCCACAAAAAATATATATTTTTTATAAATACATTTTAATACAGACAATTCTGATTCTATGCAAAAAAGTCAATGTCACATTCAAACAGGTTTTCTCAGTGTAGCATTAAGATACAAGCGGACATCACAGTAGGCATTAACACAGTGATCCTAGGGAGGCAGTTAACTACAGCTTGTGACAGGTACACAAACACACAATTTCACCCGCTTAGTCAGACTGTCCTGTGATTTAGAAAGCAACTGAGCTGCAAATTGAGGCCTAGAGTATCACTGTCTAAATATATTTCCATGTTCAGAAAATTATATGAACTGTCAATGAGATTTAAGATCTAATTAATATTGAAACATTTGTATAAACTTAGGTAGTGTTTATGCTGGGGGTATAGAAAAGAACTGCTAACAGAAGCTACCAGCTATCTCAAGCTCAGGAGAAAAAGCATTTACACTTACCATGGCCTTAAAGCTCTTGGTTCCTATTAGCTGAAAAAGGAAGAGATGCAGCTAGCATCAGTCTCAATGTCTCTGACTTCCCTGAGTCGTGGTGGCAGGTACAGCGATTGGCATTAACCTAAACCAGGGCCAGAATCACCTCTTTGCATTCTGCAGGAGGTATCTCCAGGAAGATACTTAACTGATCTCCTTTATCCACTTAAATGTTATATAGTTATAAATGTGAATGTAGAGACATTTTGAAATTGAAAATTATCTTAGTATGGATACAGATTAAATATTTGATGTACAGAATCATTTCTTGACTGAAATGGGAAGATAGAGCTTGCTTTTTATAGAGGCACAAGATTATTGCTTAGTACATGCAAATTAAACTGATTCTGGGTCTCTACAGACAGGTTGGGATCAGTGAAATAATTCTGCCTCAGTGAAGAATGTCTACACTTAAATATTCTTAAATGAACAATTTTCACATGAGGATCACAATCTTTTGTTGCTCAAGACTGTATGTTGTTTGCTTCTTTAAAAAAAATTATAGGACTAGGTAGTTAGACGATACTGAAGAAGCACTGAAAGCTGGGATCAAACTGTCAGTGAGAAACCTAAACCTGTTTTGTTTTGAATCTGATTTATAACAATCCACAAAACTGTAACATTAAATTGACTACAGAGGAAAGAAGATGATCAGTCAGTAATTGTGAGCTTTGGATAGGGTCTGACTTCATCTGTTGTGTTGATGACAGTTCTGGTTTAATACTTCAGTATTATTTTATTTTTGAAGAACAATACTCTTCCAGAAGACAAATTAAGCTTATAAAAATATAGTATAGAAATTATTTACTAAGAAAGGACCACTAAATATATTGGCTTTATAGGCACTATTCTTCTGTAACATTTAAAATTGAAACCCCAAGTAAATTCTCAAACAGTAAATTCTCAAAATATATTAAAATGTAGTTAAAATTGAATTAAGGGAATGTTGTTGCTGTCACCAAGCTTATGACTGTTACTGATAGTCTTAGGGGAAATACAGAACAAACTGTATTGAAGATAATATAATATCTTAATCATAACTGTGTGAATATTTAGAGAAACAAAAAAAGAAAGTATCTGGGGAAATTAGGTGCCCACACCATGTACTTTAGACTTTTTTTAAATGTCTAAATTAAACTCTGAGCTTCTTGTGTATATAATGCATCTTAGGGCCAGTACTGTAACCCTTTAAAGTCAGTTCTTGATACATGCTATCATTCATGACAACATGTTTTTTACCTGGAAATATAAGCATAATAACTGGATAAAAAGCTGGATAATTACTAATTACTTTGCCCAAGTACAACCTGCTATATTTCAGTGTTGCTTGTCCATAAAATACCAATAAATTTCAGCTACATGAAAAGTTGGAGGAGAATGAAAAGAGCACATTTTTTAAAGATCTAGTTTAAAATTAATTTACATCATAACTTGATTTATTCACATATACTCCATATACAAATTTCATACTCTGACTCATTGTACACTTATAATTTTGGAGAGAATACACTGTATTCCTCATACCAGAGAGATGAATATCATTAAGTATGAAATTCAACCCTCTGAAGTATGAGGTGGAAATTTATGGGTTTATAATTTGAATAAACACTTAAAATTATGTTAAAAAAATCTGTTCAAATAAAGTAGACAGGCAGAGCCAAATCTGTAAACACTGACAAGTCAATAAAGGAGTTGCCTTGTTGCTAATGCATGACTTTTCCTTAGAAAGATTATGCCAGATAAATTATAGCTGTAATGATACAGCCTTCATTATACAGTATTTTTCCACACTCTAATGTAAATTATTTTATTTCCTTTCTAGAAACATACACTTTAATCAATAGGAGAATTAACCAGACTATCGCAAAGTACTCAGAACTCAAGGGGAATAAAATTTCCTTGCTGAAGAGAGGCATATTTCATTGCTAGGAAATAATAAACTTCTCATGGGTTGGGCCAGTCTTTAAAAAGTCTGATCTTTGAAGGAGAGAGCTGAAATCTGATTCCTGAGCAGTGTGGTTATGTGCCTCTCTGTAGTGAATTTAATCAACTGAGTGGTAAGGCTATTAAAAGGTGTGGCTTTATTACAAGATTTATGGACATTGTTCCTCAAAGACACAAAATGTTATTGATGCCAAAAGAAAATGTAGAAGAACACAGCATCCTACAGAATCAGAATTACAGGGCCAAATTCCCATTTCCTCATTACTTCAAGGGGAATCTACCTGTGAATTTCAGAGGAGAATATTACGCTGTCTGCAGTCAGTTTGCAAATATGTATTCTTTTAGTAGAAATTTATAAAAATATCTCACTGGACAACTGCATTCAAAAGAAAGCAGTGCTATGTTTGTTCTTGCTAAGCTTATATGCCCTATCACCTCTACCCTGGCTGATGTCAAAAGCCAACGACCTCGTAGAATATCTATGATAGACAGCTACTGCCATTCTTTTATTTTTTTCATGTACCTGTCATTGAAGGCTCATTCTACAAAAAAGCATAATGGACTGGTGGCCTAGAACTGAATCTAATACATAATATCTACATGTCAGTGCTTCAAAGATTGAAGCTTCAAAGACACGCTGTCTGCTGCTGCAGTGCCAGAAATAGTAGGACAGTAGAACTCAAGTACTATAGTAGTATTTCTCTTTTATTTTTATTGGCTTATGTCCTTTTTTAGGCATTATGTAATTCTCTGCAATGAAGCAGCCTCGTTCCAGACATAGGAACTGGGAATGAAGAGTCAAATGATGTGCTGATGCTGGTGTTAAAAGGTAGAACCACAACACCTGTAAAAGCACCGGAGCAGGCTTTACTCTAGGTTCTTCAGGTGCCAGAGAAAAATAAAGTTTTAGCCTATACTGTCCAGGCTTCCCACAGTCTCTCCATAGCTTCCCAAGCAGCTAATCCTAGTGTAGTCAAAGCTGCCATGGTTTGCCTATTGTTAATATGTTAAACAGGTACTAAATCTAGAGTTTTTGAGTCCTGAAAGTGTCACAGTTATACCTTTGTGTGCAGTGGTGAGATATCCAAAGCTTCTGATCCTGATTCTGATGCTGACTGGCTCTATCACCTGAGAGATTCTCAGGGCCTTCTTTCACCACATCAGGGAGGATGATGTGGTTTGCTATCATCAGTGATCCACTTTAGATGTAAATAGTAAATTATCATGATTTGTATTCCTCTGGAATTTCCATCTAAAAATTTATAAATTACTAATATTGAAAAAGCATATGCCAAAACTTCCATAAAATAAGGCTGCTTTTATTTTAGAAACTGCAAACTGTAATGCAGGGACTTGCCTAAAAACACAGTAGAGAGCAGTAGAGAAGAAATTAGGAAACCAGTTTCTTAATTGAAAGTCTTTAGTCCCAGGTTGTAATCACTAGAGACATGTCTTTCTGGTGTTTGGAGTTCAGTGTTGTTTCCTAAATAATAGTACTCAGTATAAATCCATGAATAAATAACGTACTTAAACATGTTTTCCAGAATCATGTGAATGGCGTTATACAAATGAACACTTATCCCTGCCATAAGAACAGTAGCAGTTTAGTGCCTTCTATTCCTTTGCCTTAAATAGAAAATAGAAATAGGCTGAGGTACTCTGAATTTTTATGTGTGAAATTCTGTCATAGGTTAATGTTTCTAACTCCAGAAGAAGGCAGCCTTCTAATCAGGATTAGCTAATGACTTGAGAGAAATGAAATGAGCTTTAATGTAAAAAAAACCAGGGTGAATATTAGATACTGCTGTACAAAGCCAAGAAGATGAATGCTTTAATACTTATTTAATTGATAATGAGATTAAGAGAAATACGTAAGAACCTACCTGTACACGTTGGACAGATGCTGCATCCAGAATAGTCTGAAATCTTCTATATTTTTGTCCAATACTGATTGTTTAGATCATCATAGTTGTAAGGGTCACATTAAACATATTCAGAACTTGCTTGGACTTCTTTTCCTTGGTTTTTCTCTCTTTCTTTCCTTCTGTCTTCTCTCTTTCTCTCTCTTTCTCTTTCTTCCTTTCTCTCTTTCTACTGCTTTGTTTATGTCTTGTAACTAAGCACCGTGTGGTCTGGCAAGTGGCTAAGCAAGTAAACAGTAAGGTTCCTTCTCTTGCTTGCAAGCCAAGCCTAGCAGCTCCTGGTTTGAAGTTGAGGGCAACGTCATGTCTGCTGAGGCTGTTTACACTCCTTCCTTTTTTTTCCTTTTTTTTTTTTTTTTTTTCTCGTTAGTTCACCTGCCAGGTAATAAGAGTCAGCTTTTAGGAAGTGGCTCAGTATAAATCTCTGGGTCTGTCGACATATAAGACCTCAATTGGATTACCTGACGCACACGGGAGCATTAGATCTAAAGCCCTGTGGACTGATGTCACTTTCAGCCCCCTGCCAACCCAGAGAGAAGCAGTACACCAAGGCAGAGATTGATGGTCTAAGGGGGTAAGTGTGTCTTTAATGAGCAGCAAAGGTCTTCAGACTCAATAAACATTGTGGATAGGATTTGGATGGGTCTGTATGGAAGAAAAAACAACTGAAAGAAGGGAATTTGATTTTTTTTTTTTTTAATATTACTCAATCTCAAAAATTCTGGTTAATTATTGCAGGATGCAGCTGTCCTCAGAGCAGGACAACGGGGGCTCATGGGATGCTGCAGGGCAACTGTGAGCTGGGCATAAGAAAGTGCAGAAAAAAAAAAACATCTTAGCAAAATAAAAGAAAGTTCTATTGGACTTATTCAATAAGCTTTTCACATTAATTGCTCCTCCATTATTCCCTGCTCTGTTTCTGTTGGCATTCTGTTTTATTCCTATCATCTTCAAAACATCTTTCTTCTCGTTTGAGCTAAATAGAAGCCCCTCTGCCTCCAAAAAGTCTGAATTCATTCACTTCCAGGTGTTTAAAAAAAAATAATCAACAAAACAAGCGGAAGAAATTATCAAAATGTATGTTATGTAGTGCAATGGCAAATATCCACTTTTATGATAATGTTAGTATTCAGATAGAGCAGACAACATTTTATTTTTAAAGAAGACCCTAAAAAATTGGATGACACAACAGAAAATATGTTATCATACACAAGGCCAAAAGCTAGAAGTAAATTCTCATATTAGGCAAGCATGTCTTTTGCTGTCCATGTCTATGGTAGACAAAAGTCAAGATTATTTTACCATCAGAAGCAGAAATCATCATTACTCTAGATCCTCATACTGTTTGATTTATCACCTGACACTCTGCCATGTTCTTCTTTATGTCTTGTCCTTCCTTGGACTGTAAGACTGTCTCCACTCCTGATTCTTGTCCTCCATAAGTGCTCTTCTGGAAGGCAGTTGGAGGATTCTTCACTTTCTCCCTCCAGCTTTGTATAAGCATTCCACAAAGCTGCATTTGTTTACTCTTTCTCCCTGTAATTTGGCCCTGAGCAATGTGATTTGCAAACACAGTTTCAGCTACAATCTTTATGCCAATGCCTCACAGATGTCTCTATTGTAGATTTCTTTCTTGATGTCCAAATGAAAACCTTGGATTGTCCCTCTATGCCTAACTTCATGCAACTAGTCATTTAAGTTCAACATGGCCCCCCCAAAAGCCCTCTTATTTCTATATTTCTCACTCCTTTTTCCTTTCTTAGTCACTGTGAATGATGCCACTGTTATCCCTAGCCCATACTCTGGGTTTCACCTTCAGTTTGGTCTTCTTCCTAGGTCAACCCTTCCACTGTATCTGGATCTTGACGTGTGCTTTGGAATAAAATTTACAAGCTGTGGTCTTCTTTATCTATTTTTCAACAAAATGTATTCAGAGCTTTCATCATCTCAACTGCTGCAAATCCCCCTTTTCGGACATTGACAAATGCAATATTGCCTTATCCAAAATGTCACTGAAAACATTCATTTTGCTGAATTCTCACACTGGGCACATCACCCATCTTTTTGCATCCCTTCTCTGGTCCCTTTTCTTTATAGCAGCAAAATAAATCTAATTTTTTCTAAATTTGGCCTTGGTCCAAGAAGTCATAAATCAGATCTGAAGAGCAGTCTGCCAGAAATACAGGCAGGAATAAAACTATGTAGAAAAGTCTCACATCTGAGATGTCTCAAACAGAACATTTTGGAATCAGCAAACCATTTACTGATAAATCTTACCAACTGGGCAATAAAGACTATTTGTTGACCCTTTTCCTGTGATGACTGGGACTGATACTGCTCTTCATTATTTGGATTCACAGATCCAAATACCAACAGATCAGCAAAAGGCTGTTGATGATAAAAAGAAACTCTGAGCATTGATGCACCTCGGGATGTATTCAGCCTGATTGTCCAATACAGTCATACTAGCAGGAGAAGCACAGAAGTTTGTGGCTGTTCATTCCGCAGGTAATGAGTGGGGAGGAGATAGGAAGTTATTTATAGTGGTGCATTTGTAGCTACCAGATTTGATTTAAGTAGATGTGTGTATAAAGCTGTTTGTGGAGTTCATAGGGTGTGTGGCTTGTTGAATTATTTTGCTAGAAATAATGTGTTGTGTGAATATGCTCCCATTAAATCAGGTAGAAATGTTGATTTGATTAACTAATCAAAGTTCCTAAATACTTTATGCTCCATTGCTTTAAGAAAAGATTAATTCATTCTTCTCATGAAAACATGTGCCAAATGCTAACTTGTGGTAGTTCTGTTGGTGCAAGCAATGGTTCCAGATTTGTGAAATCAAATTCTCACTCATGGTTCTTTCTCTATTCTAAGTAGTTATTGAAAACAGCCATTTTACAAAATTATTCACATCATATTGGTTTGAACCAAAGTAGTATTTTAGACTCATAAACTCAAAACAGGTAGTATGAGAGCTTCAGTTGCATTTGTTCTATTCACCTATTGAATCCTTACTATGTACAGATGATATGTATGTAGTTGTGGCAAAGTTTATGTAACTAGATCACTATGAAGGTTAACAAGATGAAAGAGTATTTATCCCCGTGAAGGAACTGCTGGATGGAGGCTTAGGATCTCCCTTATGTTCTGTCCAGCTTTCTGAGAACTGGCAACAGTTAGAATCCAATTATTCTCTGACATTAATGCCTTTTCATCCCACAGAAGCTGAAGTGTGGGAAGCTCTTAAAGTTTACATAAAAGTGAGGATTATTATTTACTTCTCAGCTGATAGTGGTACAAGCAGGCTGTCAAAACTACAACCACATATCAAGCATGGGGTTTCTGTTAAACAGACTCACAGTGCTTCATTAACTTTTAAATGTTTTTAGTTCAGAGTCCTGTGGAGTTGGATCATAAACTGCTTGAGCTGTCAGAGCTAAATGGAGATCGCTTGAGCTTTCAGAAAAAACAGGGAAACTCCCTTTTTGAAGTCTGCTCAAGTCATGTAACAGGACCTAAACACTTCTGATAGTCAACTTCCAAGAGTCATCCCTATGCCCAGTATACATACAAATTAAAGTTTTATTTCCATAATGGTTTCTAAGCAGATTGGAATTGGTCCAGTCATCTATATTTAGCTTAGCAAAGTAAAATAAGGATGTGAGTCTATGCTCTTGTTCTGGTCTTTGCTGTCAGGGCTATTTCACAGCACCATCTTCATGGGAATCACATCTGTTTTGTATAGCCCTGATCTCAATTTTGAAGAAAAAGAGAAGAGGCCAATATGTAAGCAAGATGTAAAGAAAGTATCTGTGTAATGAAATTAATTTCAAATTAATAGCTGAACAAACATATCCCAACAGCCTGTTTCCCATTAAGTAGTAATTCCTAAGTTAATTAAAAAAACCTATCAATCAAACAAAAAAACCCACTTAACTGAGAGTGGAGGTGTTCTGAGGTTTGTTTTTGTGTTTGAAGGGGGCAGGAAGGCAGCATAACTTACTGGTTTTCCTTAAGAACAATAGTTGGCAAAGGCTGGATCAAACCCCTGGGAGTTTCTAAATCTTTAAAAGTTCTATCAGTGGATGAGACCCAATTAAAATACCACTTTTAATACAATCTGTTTAATTTGCTTTTGCTTCTTATGCTGCTTTTGAGATGTGATGTGAGGCAATAAAACATGAGTGGACAAGTAGCTCATGTTTGTGATACCTGATTGCAGCTCTGCTGATCCCATAAGTAATTCAATGAGAGGCAGTATTCCTATGATACATCCTCCAATGCATCTTTCTAGGACACAGGAAGAGAAGGTGTGAAGCAAGTAATTCATGATATAAGGTACAAACTGACA
>JANZLP010000080.1:24527173-24538949 GCA_026930925.1 Chelictinia riocourii
GGCCTGTGCCGACGTCCGAGCACCACGAGCTCTGCCTTCTCAGCCAAGCCCAGCATCCCCAGGTCACAGCACTCTGCTTTTTCTGCTGTCCTGACTCTGCTAAAGCAGTGATTTGAGGAGATTGTCAGTTCACATATCCTGCCTTTTCCTGTGCAATCACTTCTTCCCCCTTCCCAGCATCAGAGAGTTCTCTATTTACTTCTCCTTTATATCATCAGTTTGCTTATCTGAAAAAGCATCTTCCCCAGCATCTCCAGCCAAGTCCCTGTGAACCTGCCACTGTCCCCAGTCCCATACCAAATGCATCCAGTCAGCTTCTCATACCAGGACCCCCCGAGGTACCTCAGAGCCTCTCCAGCTCTACTTTGGGTGCTGCACCCCTTTGGCAGGAAGGAGCAGAAGCCTCCAGCAAGGACAGTCCCAAAGGAAACGGCCAGGTACCTGTAGCCCTTGAGACCTGAGGTCAGGGGCCCTCACTCAGGACAAAAACATGCCAACAGCCTCCCAAAGAGAGACCTGGGTTGGAACAGCAAGGTCTCAGAACTGTCAGAGGTACCCAGCGTGTGAGGGGCAGATTCACCAAGCAGCCTGCCCAGCCTTCAGGGTTGCTTTGCCAGTTGCTGTTAGAACTGCTCATCCTGGAAATATGCAGCAGCCTTTTCTTCTAAGTAGCTCTTTTATGTTTTGTATGCATTTCAAGGTGGCAGCTCTTTTGAAGGGGTCCTTGCAGAAGCCCTTGTGCACTCACCATAGGTTTCCGTTGCTTCCTGGTGTCACTCTAATGACTTTAAATATCACCCAGCTTAAAACATACAGGGGTTGTACCCAAAACGGGATAATAGCCAGTGTTTTATATTCATTGAAGCATTTCAGCCAGTTTTAATCACCACAGAATATGTTTGGATCTGGTCCCAGCCCTGTGAGTCCTCCCTTAGTACTGTGGAGTAATTGAAGAATATGATTAAAGGTAGTTATTTTAATTGCCAATTGACTCAGAAAGATTTCTGATAGCACTGAGTAGAATCTGATCTGTAAAGGCCTTGTGGATTGTCTGCATCAGGACAGACTGCTATCAGCAGTGCTGTGAGGGATGCAAATGAAACATTGATAGCCTCCTGTGAGCACTGCATGGGTTACGGGGGTGAACACATTTTTTAATTGAATGCAGAAGAAAGAATCTGTGCACTGGACCAGTTTGCCTGTGAAGCATTTGGGCTTGTTATTAGTCCACACAGTGTTCAGCCCCAGTGTAATTTCACTGATTTTGCTGAGGCTCCTGTTCTATGCAGTTGTGAGTGAAAGTGTGGGGTTCTTCTAGAGTTTAAAGCCTGAAATATGGGACTTAATACCATATATATTCAAAAAGGTGAAATATTTAAGACCTAACCATTCCAAAACCAGCATTTTTGTTGGAGGAAGCAGTGAAGAATGATGGTCTAATAATTAGGTCACCCACATTGAACTTGGAAAATATTGTGTGTATTCTCTGCTCTGCTGATCCTGAATTGGCCTTTGGTGCAGCACTTGGGCTGCTCCATGTCTCATTTCCTGTCTCTGTAAAGAGTGGATGTGCCTTCTTAGGAGTACGTGAATTGCTTTCATGCTGTGTTAGTAGTGACCATGCAAATTCACTGATGTAGTGACAGCGAGGGCAAAGGCCTTTGTGATTTTTTTATGTATAAATATATAGTATTTATGGAATCATCTCCTTCTGACTGTAGAAGGAAGGTACATCAAGAGGACAACTTTTGGCTTAGTGACACTAAGCAGAAGTTTGCTGTAAGGTGGTAGAGTCTTCTAGAAAGGCATTGGCACATACTCGTAATGTTCTTAGACTTTGCCTAGATGTTTGCTATTAGCCACTGTGGCAAAGAGGCTATTGGAGAAGATAGACTTTAGTCAGACCCAGGCTGGCTATTCTAATGTTACCCATGAGTAACTAGTGTGATTTTCAGAAATCTGAAGCTTCCGTAGGTCCTATTTGTTTCTTCTGCAAGTACAGGCACTCTGTATTTCAGGCCTGGTCTATACCATCATATGGTGTCATACTTCTCTGTCGTTTCTTTAATTCACACTCCATTTACATTTCTCTTTGTAGGTGAGCAGAAATGTCCTTTCTTTATCAGGTTTGCTAGGTAGGTGCTTTCCTTTGCTTGTGTTTTTCCCGTTTTTGGTTGCTGAGTCAAAGCATTTTTAACAGTCTGTGTTTTGTATTTGATTAAGTGTAGTTACAAGAAATAGAAAAAAAATACTCTTGACTAAAATGATCTGATTTTTCACTTACAAGCATGAGAGAGGCCAAGGAAGATTCAGGTTGCAACTGTTTTGACTATTATGAAATCTGCCATCCTTTCTGCTTGGGAGGAACTGAATCAGATGATCTGCACACTGTTCAGAGCAGATTTGTATTAGTGAGGTCTGATTTACAGGACTCCTCCCACAGGCACTGCTTTTCTTTCCATGCAGTTCTACTGAGTCCAGGAGATTTTTGCCTGACTTTTTACCGTGTAAGTAAGTGCTGCACCAAGCTATGTGGCTGCTCCAGTTAGTCCCAATTTGCACTGGTGCAGCTGACAGCAGGATTTGACCTGAATGATCCCAGTGTTGCTGTGGCACATTCATTGTAACTAAAGTCAATACTGCATTATCTCTTTAGAAATGCATGCTGTGTACACACCTCTTAGCTCACTTTTGTCTACAACTGCCTCCTCTTCTGAATAACTCTATTCACAAGCATCGTTATGTTGCTGTGCATCTGCTGTGAGGAGGCTGCAGGTCCGGCATGACATAACTGGGGCATGTGTCCAAACCCTGACTCTGAAGTCCTTCCCACTGTTATCCATTCAGGAGAATGCCAGTCATCTCACTGAGAGTTTGGAGTGCTCAACATGGACAGGTGTAACCTGTGCTGGACAGGCAAATAGGTGAGCACAGATGCCTATTGTACTGGTTGTGGGCTGCCTGGGCTGCTTCCTCAATCAAGAATTAGTGGAGTTAACAATGTCTTTTGTCTTTTGACTGAATGCCTCTAAAATGTTCCCCTTTCATCTAGTTTTCCTTCACTGATTATTTCCAAACAGTGTGGTGTGCCTGGCCCAAATTCAGGAACTGCTGATGCTGCAAGTAGTGCTGGTAAAGCTGGTTGTAGGAATGGGCAAAACCAGCAGTTCCTTGTGTTATCAATTAATATGGAGAATATGATTGAAGTAACCAGGGAACTGCTAAAGTCCTGTGTACAACCTTCATTAGTTAATACTTAAAATAGGGAAACAATAACTAGACATGATTTAGGGTTTAAGAAATAACTACTAGACAATGGGGCTTTATGTTTATGTCAGAAAAGGTAATGGATTGTCAATAAAACTTGAAGAACCTCTTGGAACTGCCAAGATTAGGGAAGAAGTAGGTCAAAGGTAATTCCTATAGGGGGAGATTGCAACTACCAACTCATTGACCATCTACTCAAATGATACCACCTACTCAAAAGAAGACAATGAAGAAAGAAGACAGAGTCTGTGCACTAATTTACTTGAGGGGCAAAGAAGAAAGAACCAATCATTAAGGAAAATAATTAATAGGTATTAGTTAAGCGTATAAATGTGAGAAGTTCTAAGACAAGGGTGTGCTGTCTTGAGACAGGCACCCATTTATGCACATCAGTGAAACTAATTTGAAAATGCCTCAACTCTGTGTGTTATTGGCTTGCACACTGAGTAAATGAACCCTGTTTATGGGACAACACTCGGGGTGGCAAACCGGTTGTAGCAGCCTGATTTGTCTGTGGAGAGCCACGCTGGCTGCTACAGTTGTGGGGTGGGAGGGTTAGGCTTGATGGGGCACTGGTTGCTGCTGCCACAGCAGCCCCATGCAGTGATGGCAGTTACTAAGTGTGCCCAAACCTCCCAGCGGCAGCAGAAGCAGCAGCCCTGGGAGCCCCTGGTCCCCAGTTGGCTGTCCCAGTGCTGCCCATCTTTTTCCCATACCCAGGGAGCCAAGGCACACACCAAAAGGTTTTGGAAATTCAGGATCTATTCTGCAGCCCAGTGCATTTGCTGATCAATATTACTAACTTTAAGTCTCCAGGCCTTTCTCCTCTACTGCTTGTAACTTACCATTTTTTGTTTATTTTCATCTTTATTTCCCATAGTGTACTGAAATGATGCGAAGGAAACATTTGTTCACACAAATAAGGGAAGGTAATAGCTTCCATCCCTGACCACATGCTCTCTTCTGTTCCAAGTCTTAATTAAAACGGTACTAAAGGAAGCAAATCAATTAACAGATACCTTACAAGATGGTTTATTCACTTACACATGTACATACACATAATTACTTACAAGTATCACATTACTGCTTTAGTTTATCTTTTAGCAAATGCAGCTAATGAACTGCAGTGTTACTGAACTGGGTAACAGACACCTAGGAATCCAGGGAAATTACTCCAATATATCAATTTTCTCTGAAAATAAACCTTACATTTTGCTGTTCAAAATGTGTGAAAAAATTACCATTCAGTTTCCTTTGCACATTGGGAAAATGACCCACTTTGCTAAGATAATATTCACATATTCAAATCCTTTTAGTTACAGTTCCAAGGAGTACAGTAGCTTATTCTTCATAGAAACAAAATTCTGATATATCTGCTCTTATGCTCTGACAGTGTGTTGACTCTAAGTTCCTGACTCAGCATGTCAGCTTTGCCTTTAATGTGTGGGGTTAATTGCTGCTCTTCACAGTCTAAAAATTGATTATTGGATGGGAGGACCTGGCTTCTGTGATATTTTTTTTGAGTGAGATTTCTTAATACTACACAATTTATAGGTTAGACTCAGTCTAACATTTGCTTTTTTTTTTAAGTTGAATAATTCCTGCTATATTACAGTAGTGAAGAACTGGAAAGAACTTCATTTATTATGATCTGCCACATGGCATAACTAAGAGCAGACACTGGCTTAAAAGTTAACTTTAAGAATGCATGTTAGATGAGAGATTAAAAAATCCATATGTCTATAGACATTGGCCTGAGCTAAGAGTTTAGGCAGATCCAGTCTATTTAGTTTGTGGTCTTTGGATCTGGCTGGTGGTTATTTGGCAATAAAATAGTGTAACAGCCTGCTTGGAGTCATCCTGTAATGCTATGATATAACAGCTATGCCAGTGAAATATTGTGGTATTACTTAATGTTGTGCATGCCATCTACCTGAGGCTCTCAAGCCTCTGAGACCTGCTGGGTTTCCTGAGAGGAGCTGTAGGAACAGCAGAGGGTGCCCAGCATGGCATTGCTGCTAGACCAGTGCGCCCAGAGCTCCCACAGCTGGCATTTGCTGTCCTGTCTTCACAAGCTGAAAGGAAAGCCTGGCTTGAAATACAAAAATCTTTCTGCTTTTTTTGCATGTTGGGATGACAATATCTGTTATAATGAAACATTCTTGACAGAAGTGGATTTAAACAAACAGAATAGAATCTATAGCATTATTTTCTCAACTAAGACCAAAGCCATGGGCTCACAGCTTTGGTAAAAGCTGGGATGTGTTTACAAAATAACTTTGGTTTAAAACATTTAAAATTATTTAAACTATTCTAAATGTTCTGAGACAAAGCTCTATTTTTTCTTGTTGTCACTCCCACTGTAAGAAGTTTGTAATTGGAGCCAGGCAAAGCAATTTTGATGAAATCAAATTCAACAGAATATATATGGCTAGATCAAGAATGGAGTAGCTTGGAGGCTGAAATTATTCACAAATTCTGATTGAACTTAGTGCATTGTTTTATAATTTAAAAAAAGGGAAGGGATGGGTGAATTTTGGAAATGTCAGATTAGCTTGTTTGTAGAATGCTGACATGAAATGTTTTGTTTCAGATGTCCAGAAATGTTGGGGTTTTTTAGTATACAAACCTGTTTTCATTTCAACATTCTAAAAACAAAACATGAAAAACTTTATTTCAAAAAGGAATTTTTCATTTTAAATCACCATAATTCATTTTAAATGGCTGAAATTAGCATTGCCATGAACAGTTAAACAAGACATCAGTCCTAAAGCTAAAGAAAAATATAACTTCAGTGTGAATGAAATGTTTTCATATTAACACAAAACATGTATTTCCAAAGAACCTGAGAAGCCTTGTTTTATTTCAAACTAAAATTAATGACTTTTAAAGTTACTTCAGTCATTATTTACCTAACTTGAAATATGGGCATGACCATGAATTTGGCTGCTGAAACATGTTGCTACCTTTTCAATTACCCTGTATTTAATTGATTTTAGAGATCAATCCTATGCTTATCACAGACTAAACAGGATCTATTAATGAGCAGAGCTCATCTATTTTATTTTCCTGATACATTTCCTTCATATACATGCTGTTGGGGATTGCAGGCTTTTTGTGTGCAGGTGACTGAAGGTAGCATGCACTATAAGCTCTTCCTGTAATCAATCAATCAGTCTTTCAATTAAAGAACAAAGAAAGGAATTGGTATTGGTGAGATTCCTGCCTGTGCACAAGACACTTCTATTGATCCTCAGACCAGGTAACTGTTGATTCCAAAAGGATTATTGATCATTTGTACTTTGTTTTCCTAGTGCATTGATGTCATCTCTGAAAAGGAAGAAAGATCACAGGTTAACAATAACTTTCTGGCTTTGCTTTCACTAGCAATGATCCACAGCATCATTGTAAAAGCTGAGCTGCAAGATACCCAGATAAAAATTACAGGAATTCTAGAAAATTCTTAATGGAGCTGCTGGGATTACATTCACAAAGTTCCTCCCACTTAACTTTTCCTAGATATTTCTTTGTATTTTTTGGAAGTATCTGTTTTTCCTAAGTGAATTAACAGAACAAAGGTATGATTCTGGCTGTTGTGGTGACTCCCAGACGCCCTCTTAACTGCCAGGTAGGAATCCACTAGCAGCACACAATGCATTTTAGGGCAGCATCCTACTATAAGAATTGCTCCCTGTGCTGCAGACTCTGGATTATTGTCATTTGGGCCGCTTCCCAGTATTGCCTTGCCACATGAGTGGGGAGCAGCTGAGCAGCTCCTGGATCCATATTGTGGCTGCATCTTTCCAAGAGCTTACTACTTGAAGTACCTGCTAATGTGGGGGCAGCTGCATAGGGCAGACAGCCTTGCAGTATGTCTGGGCTTTATGTTAGGGTATTCCAGGTATTAAACTGGGAAGCTGGAGGACAAGGCAGTTAAATTACTTACCTTAGGTGATGCAAAATGTCTGGCAGATCTGGGCTGTTAATAGGAACTCAGGGTAATCCCACAGCCTTTATTGCTGTGCGACCTCTCCCTTTAACTAGGTGGATGTGCCTTTACAACTTCTATGCGTCTGCCTAGCACCATCACTCCACCTCCCTGCTCCACCAGGCTCCCCCTTCCCCCAGAACGTACCTGTTTTGGCTTGATCCCATGTTCGACCTGCAAAATATAGCAAGTGATATTAATTGTGACTTTCCGAGCAGCAATCAAAGATGAGAATTCAAAGAAGCAACACATTAGGAGTTGGGGAAATGCAGGAACTTTTCTGCCTTTCTCTTTTCTTCACTGCTCTTAATCTTTTATTCAGTTTTACTCCATCTAGCGTCAGTGCTTGGAAATAAGATGTTTCCTTGCCTTGCAGCGCTCAGCTTGTTTATATTAGATCTCATGACTCCACTGGGAAATGGAATTCATCGTAGTCCCTTTCCTTCAATACTACTTAAGCATTTTTCGATGACTTTGCTAAAGAAAGAACTCGCAGAAGATTTGGCAGGCAGGGACGTGCTTCTTGTAATTTCCCTCAGTCTTTTTTTCCTTCTCTGAGAGAAACTTTGTCACATGTGTCTTTTAGAAAGCTGTGCTGAAATTTTCTATTAATGTGAAATTCACTTCACTAACCATTGGTGTCTGTAAGAAAGAGTTAAGCCCCGATTCTCATCTTTCTAGTTTCAACTGGGCATACAGTCCACGGGAGAGCATATGGTGAGGCATATATAGGCTGGAATCAAAGGGATTTTTTCTGTTCTGCTCCATTTCCTCACTTATTTCTTTCTCCAGTTTGGGACTGGGGTGAGTCAGTATAGCTCTATAAGGTGGCAGTGCCTGCACTCTCCTGCAGTGCTTTCACAGCTAGGTTCCCATACTGCCTGCTTTGCCCAGCCCCCAGGGAGCTTCCAGGGAATCCAGGGAAGGTGTCCGCTGAAGCGCGAGGAGAGAAGCTCGCCAGCACCGGCTGCCAGCCTGATTGCCTGCAGCCTGCTGAGCACACTGGAGGTACCCGGGGGTTGTCTCAGCCCTCTTTTGCCTCCACCGGTCTGACACTTCGCAGACACAAGGAATTTCTTTTAGTGACACAGCTCTGATGTTACCCAGGATGTCACAGTTATGCAGTAATATTTTTCAGCTTCTTCCAAACAGTTTGTGGTAGCTCTTTCCCAGAAAGGAGAGGCATTTCAAAACATAATCAGGAGACCTGATATGGGCTGCGCTTATGAACTTGTCAAAATTTCTTCACACAAAATAATACAGATTTAAGCATGTGAACTATGTTACACAAATTTCTGCCTGTCTGGAACTACAGCCATTAAAAAAATAAAAATTCTATGGATTATGTTCAGGTATGCTCACTTGATGCCTTTCCCTGCCTGTGTCAGAGTAGAACAAGGTGGCAGGGAACTGCTGGGAAGGCCATTGTCTTTCAGCACCATTCCTAAGTGATTGCCTGCCTGTGGCAGGCACTACTGATCCTAAATAACTCAATTCTCTGCATATAAAAAGAGCAAAGAAGAGACTGGTTGCAAGGCCAGTGCTCTTCTCCATGTAGCTCAACATAATCGGTAAGTCACCTAAAGAGAGTGGCTTTCTTGCTGGTGCTCTCAGCAGCCTTCCCACTGTTGAAAACGCCAGTTGCTTCAGGCAAGGATGGTCCAGCCTTCTCCAGCACCTCAGCTGTAATATTTTACTACTTCCTTTGTGCCAGATGTCCTTGAACAGCCTGATCTCTCTGAGAATGATTTTTATGTTATACTGCATAGATTTTTGGCAAGGCCAGTTCCCTGGGGCAGTGGAGATGCGTGACTGCCTGACCAGAACATGTGGCTGTGCTGGCAGGGAGCGGGAAGTGGAGCAGGAGTGTCTCTGGACATGGGACGCTCCATTGGTCCCACACTTTGCTCTCCTCCAGGGAGTCGTGGAAGCTCACTCAGAGGAACCAGTTTACAAACACTTTAAAAAC
Organism: Chelictinia riocourii; assembly: GCA_026930925.1. Classification (NCBI taxonomy): domain Eukaryota; kingdom Metazoa; phylum Chordata; class Aves; order Accipitriformes; family Accipitridae; genus Chelictinia; species Chelictinia riocourii. Next base: position 24,536,398 of record JANZLP010000080.1, read on the forward strand.
AGCATTTCCACCTAAAGGGGTACTTATTCTTCAGCACTTTTTTCCAGCTCCTAGCTCCTCCTCCATCTATCCTGTGCCAACACAAGCATTTCAATGTCTCTGTAGTAAATCAGATTTGGGAGAAGGCCAGGTGTTGTTTTTAAAGCACAAAAAGTAACCTAGTTACTTTTCAACCAGTGATTTTCTGTCTTTTTCTGTTTACAAGTCAATACAAATTTTCCATTGAAGCTGTGGGCCTCTGTGAAGTGTCTTTAAGCCTAATTTAAACCTGTATGGAAAGCCTTTAAACCCATAAACTTCTGTGAACCCATGAGAAATACTTCATGGATCCCCAAGCATTTGCAGCCTACAAGGGAGAAGTCAGCATCACTTTGTGTGATACTTGCTCATTCCTTTCAGTTTGCTATTTGTTCTCTGACACCAGGCTGCAAAGTGCACATGGAATATGGAGGTGGGTGGTTATAAGCCACAACCAGAAGATAAACAAACTTAGCTTTGCTGATACCTAGTACAGGTCCTTCAAGGCAGAGATCTTGGAGAGTAAGAGATCAGGGAACTGAAACAAAATTATCTGACAGACCATATACATGTTCTATAAATAATCTTGTTTTTTGAAAAGTCACTGAAAAAAAGCTCCTAGGAGTCCATCTGAAATCAGTGATTTATTTTTCATATGTTTAGTGTGAACTTGTCCAGAAATTCAGTTGGATACAGGAAATTCTGTGAGTTGGAATATGCAGGAGCTCTGATTTGATTCTGTTCTTTTCTGGCTAAGACCTCTGGCACTCCGAGTCTCTTGCGTCAGGAGGCCTTGTTTTGTTTTTAAGCTGTCCTTTAGCTATGATAGCAGCTTTCATTCCTAGCTAATCTCATGTTGTCACCTCTCTGACAAGCCCTAGTCAACATAAAACTACTCAGTCTGGATGGCAGATGGGTGCTGCCTGGGAGCAGGAAGCTCTCTGCTTGGTAGTATCTAATATTTAAGTTACCCTGGGTGCCTGTTGACAGGAATGAAGAGGGTACTCTTCCAGAAACATTTCTGATATTTTTTTTTTAATCCAGACTCGTAGCAGCTCCAGGGAATGGTAGGGTTACTTATTTATTGCTGGAATCAGTGGCACCAGCAAGTTTGCAGGCAGAGACCACGATGGCTGTGGAAGGAATTGCCTCTGACAGGTGTCTGAATATTACCAGGAAAGAATTCTCCTGACTCAGCAGGTTTGAGACCAACTCTTACAAGCAAATGATTTAGAGCTATTCAAGACTAGCCTCAAACAGTTGTGCAGAGGGGTAGGAAGAAGTAAGGATTCCTCCCTGTTTGGCAGCTGTGAAAAGGTCAGCCACAAATGCAGCCCCAGATCTGAAGGGAGCACAGGCATCCTGGGCCAGATGCTCTCCCAGGGAATGTGGAGAGTGGCCAGGGAGGAGCAAAAAATAGCCAGAAGTGTGGCTCTGCCTGTCAGGCTGGTAGCTGGTATCAGTGAAGTATGCTGTATCCTGGAAACAGGTTTAATGAATTAATCTCACCCTAACAGTCTGGGCTATATGTATGTATATATATAAAACTGTCTTTTGTGCAGATGTGTCTGTACATAAAGTATTCCCTCCATTCAGGAATGGTGCTAAGAGGAACTGAGAACCTGACAGTGCCTACGTAGTATCTTAGTGCTGCTTTTTAAAGCCTGGTGTTCCCAGCACAGTGCAAAGCTTAGTGTCCTTGGTTTTTAAGCGTGTGATATAAAGATTAATTTCATTTTATGGAAAGGGCAACCTGAGCCAAAGTAGCTTGTCCAAGGTTGTTCGGAAGAATAAGTTTGGCTAGACAGGACAGTGACAGAACCAGGTAGAAAAGCCAGTTTATTTCTCTAGTCACTGGTGAGCATGGCCTCAACACAGAATGGGTATTTACAATTTGTTTCTGCAAATGTGTATGTGCAAGGAGTTGAGACAGCCATTCCTGCTGAGATCATTTGCTCCTTTTTTTTTTTTTTAACATTTACACAAACACACACGGAGTTGTTTTGGCCATCTCTGTTCATACTTATGTTTATTTGCAATAGCATGCATTATTATGGCAATTGTGCAGCTTTTAAATATTTTTCATTAAACTCAGTTCCCAGGATGCATACTGAGAAAAACTAAGGCAGTGAATAGAGCCTTCAGTCTAGCAGCCACCCAAATCCCTACAGTGTTGAGCAAGGAATCAGGCCTGCTCTGGTGTATCAGCAAGGCCAGACTCATCTTGTGCAGGTGGAATCTGCTCCTTAGTGAAGTGCAAATGCACTTCTGCCTAAGAGGACTGTAGCCCTCCAAGCTGTCTTTCACTCCCATTCTCCCAATAGTTGATCACTACTGATATTTGGCCATGGTGGCCAATGTGAAGGGAGACACTGCAGTCAAAGCAGACCGCAAAGGAATAATTTTTGATTGATTTTTGCAAGGCTTATTTAGACCATGGAGGAGGCTAAGTGTCTCACTGCACTGTTCCTGGATCACTGTATACCTAGAGATCTAGGTATACAGTTTATCTTAAGTCTTTGCTACGATACTTG
>JANZLP010000080.1:24543490-24555983 GCA_026930925.1 Chelictinia riocourii
TGTTCTTTGCACAGTGACGTTTAGGGAAGGCAGATTGTCAGGGGTTCATAAACAAGAACCAAGTTATTGCCTCCAGCTTCAACAGCTCATGAAACAATACCTTTCACAGGTTTGACAGCAGTTCCCTAGTTTATTTTTTAATTATTGTTCCTTAGTTTTACATACCTCTGAACTTCTCCCTTCCACCCAGCACTGAAAGGCAACATGCTATCAGAGGCAGTCCTCATATCTCTAGCCTCATTCTAGGGACCCAAAATAGCCCCAAAGGCCCTGCCTACATTTCCACTGTGAACTGAGTTTATAACCAGTTCATGAAAAGGTTGACTATAAATATTTTTTGTGCCCACACATAATGTGGTTAATACGGCTAGTAGTTGTGACATCCTTGTCTGGCACATGGAGATCTTCCTACAAACTGGTTTGGCACATTATTTTTTGCTATGAATTCAAGACCACCTAACCATGCCTGTGTAACCAGTTTGTCTGGCTCCTCCAAGCTCCAGACCTGGGTGTGGTAGGATATCCTTGGATGCCTTGTCTCTCGTGCTGCTGGGGAAAGCCAAGGCGTAACTTTTTCCAGTGTTCTGGTATGTGTTCAAGGACTGTGGGATATCTTCCTGACCTGGGTGCAAGCCTTAGGCAATATCCCTGTGGACACACTATGTAAGTACATCAAGCCACTCTCCCTAAGTTGGTGGTGTTTCAACACTTCAGCAAGTGCTGTATAGTAAGAGCCAGGATCCTGCAAGGTCTCAGGCAGCCTCCGAGCTTCCCTGAGCTGTGAAGGGGCATTCCCAGCACCTGGCTAGCTTCATTAGAATTGGTGTGGTTGTACATATACAAGGAGAAAGGGACTTGCCAAACTTCCCTTGTGTTCACGTTTATTGCTGCCATGACCCAGGTAATACAAACAGCAAGTAATTTGAGCATTTCTGTCCTTATTAGTTTATGTTCCATATGATTTCCTTTGGATAGCTGACATCTCGGGTAGCCTGAGGCTTGCTTCATGTGCAGGCTTTATACCTATATAACTACCAGTGTGAGGTGAATGGCTTTTTTATTCTAAAGCAATTCATTCAACAATGCCTCTCAGACAGACCCAGCTACGAGGGTGCCTTGTAGCACTGCAATGTATTTCTCCCACAGAGGACAACCACACCATCATCTTTCACAGGGATGCAGCTGTGAGTGCTGGGGGTGTGTGGCCCCTGCTATCTGGGCACTTTAAAAAGCCACAGCTCTTGCATCAATAAATCCTTTTAAACCGAACGCCCATAATCCCTACACCAAAATACAGTGACATGTTTGCCAGGAGAAATCCTGTTGTGCTTTGAGGGGTGGGAGAAACAGCTTTCAAAAGGCAGCTCCCTCAGAGCTGGCCAGGCCAGCCAGCCAGGCCTAACGTGGGGCCAAGCGTGGCCCCAGGCCCCACTGGTGCCCCAGGCTGGGCAGGGTCCCTGCGGCCCGGGCTCCGCTCCCAGAGGCACGCTTGCCACCGGAACGGGAAGGCCCTCATTGTACTCAATTGTTTTCCTGAATGCCTTTATGAACAACAGCGAAAGGAAATATTACAGCCTGGCTGGCAGCCAGGGGCCTGCTCGGTGCTGCAGCGCAGGACTCAGAGCAGCCAAGGCAAACATGGTCCCAGCGCCTTCGTGATTTTCGCCTGTGTTTCAAATTAACCGCTGCCTTACACAGAGGGCTCTCCACCCCATGCTTCCAGACTGGGGGGGATGCAGCCTTTTTGTTTCTAACGTGGCCAGTTACTTGCAGCACTGCTGCCAGCGCACCTTGGCCACCCAGGCACCCACCGCTGGGCTTCTGTGCTGGGCTGGCCCCTGGCACCACCGCCTTCTAGGGTGGGCCTACTAATTCAGAGACAGGAGTAAATTTGATCTCCTGGTGGTAAGGATGAGCTATTAAGCTAAGGAGCCATATAGCCAAGGCAGTCACGATGTGAATGAGATGTTACCTGAATAAAGCCTTCATTTCTTTAAACAAAAATCCTTACAAAGACAAAGGTTTTAGGCTCTCCTTTGTTAGAAATTTTTCCTTTCAGGAGAACCCAGGGATGCACAAACCTGAGTCCCCAAGCTCAGATCCTGCCTGAGACTCTACAGAGAAGAAATTTCCCCTTTCTGACAGAGCGACGAACCTCTCCTGCGTCCTACCAAGGATGACATCTGGACAACCCCGGGTGCACAAAGGTCAGAACAACACTGGGCTGCTGAAAGAAGTACAGTAATGAAAGAAGAAAAAAAAAAAACCACAACCCAACCTGGCATTTTTTATAGACTCCAGAAGTAAAAAGTGGAACTTCGATTACAGTAGATTTGCTCTCATTAAAATCTTCCTCTTTCTGTTTCAAATGTTTATTAGTTGGCATACAGGGAACTACATGCAGGTTTTTATAAATCAAACTGCACGGCATTTATGAGGGCTTATGATGCAGTGATTCCATTTTAATAATAATAATTATGATTATTGTTTTACTTCTGAAAAAATTTATATCTGAATATGACTTGCAACTCAGTAAATGTCTCTTGTCTAGATTGCAATTTAATTTTTCAAAAGAAATTACCAACTCTTTTAGAATTTCAATCAGTTGCTGTTGAAATATTCACAGTATTTTAAGGATATCATTTTACACAGGAGTATGTATCCTGGGGAAGCAATGCCTGGTTTGTCTCTTTGGACTGCACTGGGAGGTGAGCAGTATGGCTCCCTGCATCCCCACCCGGGTGAAACCAGGTAATCAAATCACTGTTCCAGAAGGGGTCAAGGTACCCAACCAAGTTAATAATGTCATCCCAAACTGATGCCATGAAACACAGCACTGCTAATTCATTTCCCTGAAAGCTACAACATATTTGGGAAAGTGCACTCACACAGTGACTGATGTCTGTACAAGTACATCTCTTTGCCCTGGCTTCATCTCTACCACTCTTACTTCCAGGAGACCCACTTTACCCACCTCTGAATTAGCAAACTGTGATATTCGCTGCATCTGTCTCCCTCCCCACCTCTCTCTCTCTGTGGCTATCAGCTTCTAGTCACTGACAACCCACTTCTTATCCCTGGGATGAGAATTTGTGAGGTTTAAGCATTCTCTTTTATTTCAAGCCTTGGGAACAGTAAACACTCCTAGACTGGACAAAGTCAAGCATATGGGCTTTTTTTTGTTCCTCACTCTCCTATTTTTCCTTAGGGAATTAGATTTTTCCCATTGTTTCATCTTCCATGTAATTTTCCTTTACTGCCCTCTTCTGATTTAACTCTTGGATATTAGGTAGGTTAACAGTGAATAGATAACCTGCAAGTCATCCAATATTGTAAAGATGCTGGCACTTCCCTCACTCTGCCCATTAGAGATATTCATCATTATACCTTCAGTGACAGCATACACATAAACCATCACCAAGGATGCTAGACAAAAGAATCCCCAACTTTAGTGGATAAATCAGAAAAATTTAAACAACAAAAACATTAACTTCCATACTTTCTACAAACTTCCATTACTGCCAGCAATACATTTTGAGATGATGTCATAATGTATACATCACAAATATCCAGATAAGCAAGGCTTGTAGCAATCTTCCTACCAAACAGCCAGAGAGCATACATATGTGAATATCTTTTTGACAGTATTTGGGCTGGAAGAAGAAACATCATTATTCTCAGGGCCCCAGTTTTCCCAAATCTTACTTACGTATTAGCCAGAGAGAAGACATATGGTGAAACATATGTGTTATTTTTTCTTTTAATATATGCTCTGATCAAAAACTGAGATGAAAGTTCTGTGCTGTAATTGGCACTATTCAAAGCGTATTTCCTTTTTGAAGTCAGTGACTAGTAGAAATATCAGTCTTCTCTATGGCCTATAGTCACTCTGAAAAAACAAGCCACATAAGTTATTTTCAAGGGCGGTCGTTACTTTTTGGCTGTTGCAGAAATTTTTCACCCATGGTTTTTCAAATTGAACTGGACACTTTCAAGTGACATCAAAAACTTTAGGCAGCATGTCTTGAATCTCCACCTCCTCCAGCCTTCATGCTGTCTGAAGAATTACCGTGACCAGAAAAGGCCGATTTCCTTTCACAAGCTGCAGGCACAACAAGCCAGCAGTGATTGCAAGGAACAGGAACATACTCCTGCTCGCAGGCTAGTTCCTGATGGACAGCAGAAAAGGACTGTCTGCAAAGGCCTCCTATTACAATAGAGTAAAAAAACAAAGCTGTGCTAATAACACAAATAAATTTGTACTGTACCCACAAGGGAAAGAAAAAGGTTTTCTCCCACGTCTTGACAATGTTTTGGTAAATGCCTTGTGTGCAAACATCACTGCTCTTCTGTCCTCTTATGTTCCCTTTTAGCAGCTCTCTGCAACATGGTGGTGGTACCCCCCTGCTCTGTTTTGGGATGACAACTTGTTTTAGTGGGGTGTGACCAGCCGGTCATCTGGCAAGCACTCGGAAAGACTCTAATCCAAAAAGCCAATCTCTTCCTAGCTCGAAATCTGCAAGGCTTTAATGAGGTCTTGTGGAGAAGCAGCAGTTATCAGAGATTCATTAAAGATGAGGACATCCTTGCATAGCTACTAATTGCTTTAACTCACTAGCTTGTGTTGTTTGTGAAAACTGGAGCCTGCCAAGCGATGCTCTCAATTTAAATTGTTGCAGTGCTTTGTGCCTGCTTTGAAACTTTCCCACTCTGCCCATGAATCAAAGCACATAATGGATTTATTTTCTTTTTTATCATGACAGAAGAGACTTATTCTGCTGGGGTCTGTGCATACCTTTGTCTAGATAAATATTCAACTACTAAAAAAATTAGAAATAATAAAACTAAACCAAGCCAGGCTGTCAGCACAGCTATGGATCATGGGGAAGTGATGCCTCTGGCATTAATTCATGAAGCTGCCGTTAATTCAGCTGGGCTGGCCGATGGAGTTTAAGGATGCTCGGCACCATCGGGCTAGTATAAAGAAGCACAAATCATGGGGACTTGGGGTTATGGGAGAGAAAAAAAGGTGTGTGTGGGGGGGAAATATCACATATCTGCTTTATCTCCTCCAAAATCTTCCTTGAAACTTAAGAATCATTTTACTTCTTTACCAAAGCATGAAAGACCAACCCCTGACTGGAGCCCTTTTCAACAAAACCTGTATTTCACGAAATTTTATAGAGCATTTGGCCACGCTCCTAAGAAAAAAAAATCCAAAATCCCATCAACAACCCTTTTTTTTTTAAAGGAAATTGCCACTTCTTGCCCCAGAATGGCTTTTTCTTTCCAAATCCAACCACATCCGAGTTAAAACCCAGGGTGGCTCCCCTCCTCCCACCTCGATGGCGAAACCCCCCGGGAATATTGCAAATAACTCCGCAACTACCGGCACCGGCTGTATTTCTGCATCACAGCCCTGCCGAGCATCTTACTTGGAGATGTATTTGTCTTTTCCGCAGGGGACCGGGTACTCGCAGCCTCCGTAATCCATCCTCCCGCTCTTCTTTCATGAGAGCTGAATTGCAAAGAAGGAGGCCATTAGGAAAGCTAAAATCTCAGAATTAATATTCAAATTTTTGTCAAAGCCAAGGAACTTTGAGCAAGCCAACACCGAGACAGCCTCAATACAGAGCCCAGACAAGAACGATGGATGAGGTGCAATCCTCCTTCCCACGCCCCCCAAACGTGACTCTCCCACCAGTATGAATCACCTCCCTGTGCTGGCTCAGGCTTCCAAGGAGGCACCAAGGCAAACTGGGCTATGCTACATCCATACCAGCTACCAGCCAACACAGAACCCGAAACAGCTTAAAATATGAGAGAGGGAAGAATTCACATCACCACCTCCTGAATCATCCAGGGCTGGAAATGAAACAGGGAACATTTTTCCCCACATTGTTTCATGCCTGCGCCACTGGTAACTTTCTCTTTATCATCCCATAACAGTTACCTACATAAGCAAAGAAGGTCAGCCCAGTCGTCAGTGGGGATTAGCAATACAGACACCAACTAGTCTTCACTGGCAGTTCTTTATATACAATATACACTTAACACATTTTCCCTTTTCTTTAATAGCAGATGTGTGCTCCCCTCATGGCCCTGGGCAGTAATCTAGAAATTACTTCCGTCTTAGCACAGGACAGCCACTTTAATAGGATGCAAGTGCCTATCTTAGTAATTAGAGGATATTGGTTTTTATGGTGGTGACTGCTGCTTACTGTTTGTTTGCAAAGTTTACAGCCAAATGAATTCAGTTCTGCAACAGGAGCTTTGTAACTCCAACACTATCTTACTCGGTGCAGTTAAGAAGATTTATGTAGCTTTGGAAATTTGGCTGTATTATTTCCATTATTTTGCCATATTATCAGAAATACAATTTACAGTTCCAAGACTGAAGGGTTTCTCTGATCTAAAAGAGCAGAAGAAATAAGTGCACTAAAGGAGAACTTCTGCAAGCTACTAGTACCGTACAGCATCTATACTCTAATTAAATAGGTTGCCCAGTCCAAAGACGTCATTCTCCACACCATTCTTTACAATACGATCAGTAAAGTGATTTCAGAAAATACATCTGTACCTGTGCTGCTGTGCCATATAACCAGGAAGCTGTTCCTTGACAGTTTAGCATGAACACCAACCCTACCTTCCAATTAAGCAATAACAACTTAGAATATGTGCATTTGTAATTAACACATCCATTTTTTGAGTGGATGTTGCCTCACATTTCTTCCATGAGCCAAGATGATCAACAATTTAATTACAGGGAATTGCTACTTATTGTATTTCATCTAAACCTCTTTTAAAAGTGCTTAAAGGAACAAAACATCACGCAATCACATCCAAGATGTTAGCCTAGGATGCAAGTCACAGGATTTTGACACACTAGCTGTGAGGACACCTAATGGATGCAAATTTATTTGCATTTATTTAGCAAAGTTACCCAATGGCAATAGGTACAAGGTTGAAAATATCCCCCCAAAACAAGGCATATAACCCCATTCTTTGGGTCAAGTTTGGTCCTACAACAAAGAGGTGCCAACATGGGTGAGAGTCCTATGGAAGGCTACCACATATTCAGCTCTTACTTGTGCTATAAAGCTCCAGTTCCAACCTTTAAGATATTCCCAGTGAGTATAGGCTGGTTTAACATGTCAACACAAACTCTACCATCTGGAAAGGCCCTACCCTGAAGAAGGTTGGGAGGAAAGATAAAAAATTATGTTGAATCCTGTATGCTGTATTTCCTTTTGATTTCCTCTGAGTAGATTGCTTAGGTTGCAGAATGATGATGCAAAACCAACTGTATGCATCAACTATCTGACATGTGGAAAAGCATAGCTTTGTTTATAAAATAAAGCACTATATATACTTCCTTGCTAGAAACTGATGTTATCTCAAGGCTTTCTGCATTTCACTATTCCTACTAAGGATTAGTTTATAGGGGCATGTTTAAATGTTTGCTATGTATCTGATAGTATTTTTACTGTCAGAGGTTTCCTCAAGACCAGTAGAAGGCTATACTGTTTCCTCAGATTAACACCTGCATTATAGAACCCCTTAATGAGCCATCAGGGAGTAATACAGACTCCCTGAAGTGAATGAGAACAAAGATTTGTTAGTAAATTACTCACTGCCACAGTAGAATTGCAAAGTACAACTGCTAAGAAGCAATGGTGGATTTCTAGTTGTTTTCTATTTAACTGAAAAAAGTCATCTTTAGCATACATAGCTTTGTCCCCAAACATTGTGGAATTGCAGTTTCTCTCCCTGGTCAGTGTCGGTGGTTCTAAGGCAAAGAGTTTGTGTATTGTGTCACATTTCCAACGTTAAGACCAGAATTTTGGCATTAGGTGGGAAACGTCATTCTACTTTTTAGCAAACGCTTGTAGACTGGGATGAGGAATCATCAAAGGGGGCAGTGTAAGGTCATCAATAAAGATGTCATCATTAAAATTTTGCTGCCATGACAAAGTCAGTCACTTCCCTCAGAAAGATCAGAGGATTGGTATCGTAGATGTTCAAACTGTCTCTGAAGGAAAATAGCACACATAATAAACAAGGGGAGGTAGAGAGTCTAATGTGGAGCAGTTCATAGATCATACCATCTGCATTTCATCCAGGCAGTAAATCTACTGCCTTCTGTGTCTCTTCTTGTCTTTGTCCCTCTCCTCCCTTTATTCCCTTTTCTCTTGACTTGGGTCCCTGGCATTTCTGTTTCAGCTTAGCTCTTTCTCATGCCCTTCCCGCTCATTTGCTCTGTCTATACTGTCCTTAATACACCAGTTTACTGGGTATTCTATGTTTGTTCTTCTGACCATATAATTGTCCTCGTCTATTTTAAGTTAATACACAGAAATTGTCAGTGTCTTGTAAGACAATTGTGTGTTACTAGAAAGGAAACATATTGTGACAGTTGTGTTAGGTTGAGGAAGTGTCTCCCTGGGAAAATGACAGGTGCTTCACAGCTGGGGCCCTTCTCTGTCGGACAGGCAAACTGATATTGAAGTACTTGCTGCAAGGGATGCCCTTGCTTTGGTCTTCAATTGAATGTTGACATATGCTTAGCTCTCTTTATGAGGTACGACTGATGGGGACATCCTTCTATCCAGCTCTCTGAGAGAGTCCGAAAGCCATTTATTAGATCATTGAGTACAGCTGTTGCCTTCAGTTCATGAAAATGCTGATTAATTAATGTTTGGGTCTTTTTAGTCACTTATAAAATGTCTGAAAGGGACACGAAAAAGTGTCTATATATGTAGATTATCATAAGACAACAGACAACTTGCAGTCCAGAGCTCCTGCTCCTGTACATTTCTACCCTATTGCCTGTCCTTGGAGGAGGTGAGGAGTGGCCATTGCCTCTGCTGCCTGTGAACCCCTCAGGTGCTCAAAACCTAAAATGATCTTACTGTTTCTGGGTGAGGAGGAGGAAGGTGAAAGGCAAAAATGCATCCCTTCCAGCAGGAATGATCACTGAATGACCTTGACCTGTAAGAGCTTTGAGTGAAGGGACTTCTCAGAACTGAGATCTAGACACAGTAACTGGGAAATCTTTGATGAAGCCATTTACCCTGGTTTACATCTTTTTGGGTTTTCTTTTCTTTTCTTTTCTTTTTCTAAAGGGCTTGTGAATATACAACAATACAGTAAAAACTTTGTTTCATAAAAAATATGGAAAAGTTCTAGCAATGTCAAAAAAAATCCAACTTCAGCACTTCTGAAACAAGGCCTTTGGCTTTCATTCCTTAAAAATGCTTTTTTTTAAATGAGTTTGCTATTATAATACATAGTACAAAATTAAAAAAAAGAAGCTTAATCAAAAGTGTTTGAAGGATTTTCTTTTTAAAAATAATCTCAGGCTGCTGGGATTTCTTTCCTATTTCTGAAATGTCATAACCCTGTTACAAGGAATTTCCTTTTCCCACACAGATCCACTAGATGCACTGTGCATATAATGGTCCTCCAGATGCTTGCATGTGTGTTATGTGTTATCATTCAAATCACGGTTGTGGGGAAGCATCATGCATAAAGAGGGGAGTTAAACATTACAGTTCATATATCACACTGCCTCAGAAAACGCATTGGGCAATAACTCTTACCTTCTATCCATTTTGCCATCTGAGTCTAAAGAGAGAACAGGAAAATGTGGTTAGTTAAGAAACCAGGAAAAGAGTGGTGATAGGCCTACTCAGAAGTTGTGAGGATGCAATCAGGAGAACAGTTACAGCTGGTGAAGATCCAGCCATCCTTTCTGAGGCAAAAGTCTTTGATATTAGTAGTGTCATGCAACCTTCCTAAAGACCTTCTCAATTCTTCCAGCTGAAATATCTCATGTCAATTTTCTCAGAGCTGTATCTTTGCTAATATTTTGGCTATATTGAGTTAGATTGTAGCACATCCCTGGAGTGTCATGAGAAACAACTGTGAGGGCAGATGCTTGATGAGAATGAGGTGGAAGCAGTTTCCTTTTAGGCCTGCTATGTAGTGTCACTGAAAAAAGCATCAGTGATTTGTCTTTCAGGAAGTGGTATTACATTATCATTTGTAGCCTCATGTGGTATCTGGGGAGTCTGTTTGCAAATTTATGCTCTAAAAGACCAGTGTTTAATGTAAATAGGATGGAATCAGGTCGTGCCTGATGGGCTGAGCTCACCATAGCAGTGCTGGGCCCAGAGAGCTCAGTCTATTTCACTCCAAGCCTAATAGTTAAGACCACTCTGCTCTCGTCTTTACTAAGCAACAGCCTGTGACTACTGTTGAAGCAGTGCATCATGGTGCATTGCTGACTTAGTAGGGTTAGACAGTTCTGGATGCTGGAAAGCTACCTCTCATTTGTTGTGGAAGGTTACTGCAAAGATTTAGCCACAGAAGCAAATGATTCTGGATACAGTGGATGGAACAAGCAGCTCCTAGTCCTGTGCTGGAGCACCCTGACTGAGTTCTCTCACAGCATTTTCCTTGTTTAATGTCCGACTTGTTTTCATAGTGAAAACTGGCTACATTTATCAGAATTTCTCTGTTTTTAAAAGTGGACTGCAAGAGCTGGTACTTTGCATGCAACCAGAGCTGCAAAGGTGCTTTTTTGAAATTCACCATGGAGATGCCATACAGACAGCAATGTTTTCAGTGAAATAAAAAGTAATTTTAGCTGGGAAGTGTAAGCAAGCTTCTTGCTCATCCTGCAAATCCAACAGGCTCTATAACTTATGTTGAATAAACAGAATTTTGTTTTAAAATTAATTATTCTAAAAGATACCCAGGCACTATGCTGAAGTAAATTCTATTTCTCTTGTAAGGCTAAAGAGCAAAGCTGGTTATACTGAAATGTGAATCTGCTATTCTAGGGACTCTAGCACTTCAGATACTTAAAATAGTTCTTCACAGGAAAACCAAAGCTGTAGTACATACACAGTTCCTAACACTGAAGCTCAGATCTGCTGTATCAGAATATAAGGAGATCTAGATCTCTGGATAAGAAGTCAGGAGTATTTTTTCTTACCTCCAAAGACATTGTCAATCATTTGGTTTTTGATCATGCAGATTATTACTGCTACAAACCCAATTGCTAGAAATGCTCCCAGAGTAACTCCTATAATAACATATGTGAAATCTGCAAAAATTGAAAACAAGTCAGTCAGTGTAAACAACTAAGTGATAAATACAGTCTTTTTGTTTCAGATGTGACACAAAGTTTCCAAAGTTTAAATTCATCCCTAAAAATGTAAACAAATCATATTTATTCTTCAGAAGGGCCTGATAATGCTGAGCCAGACTAGGTAGTTGAGAAGAGTCTACACTTTCAACCTTCTGCACATCATGAAACCATGTGAACCTATGGCTAAGGGGCTCAATGCTGGTTTATGATAATGAGCAACTTTAGCCTTTGGTGTGTGCAGGTCTCAGTTGAATTTTAGAACTAGGGCTCTACTTTTCCCCCCCAAAATGAAATTCCTCATCCCCACTCCCTTGCCACTCTGCATCCTGCCAAACCCTTATTCCTGCTTCCCATAGCTGCACGTGCACAGCTTCATCCCCACCTCCCAGTCCCCAGCCTCCTGCCCTGGCTGACTATTCTGCCTCTGTAAGTCTTCATTGGGAGGAAGCAGGAGAATTTTAAAATGTAAACTATGAACCATACTGTGATTTTTGCATCACTGTTTGTACATAAGGGTCCACCTTCATCTGTCAGGCAGGAGGGTGCCTGTGTTCAGGATCTGTGTTCCAGGCTCTGTGTTCCAGGCTCTGTCCTCCCTATGGCCATTATATTTACTCAAAAATAATTTAAAAGCTCCAACTACACAGCAGGACTCTGCTATGGTAGGAAAATACAAACATGCAATCAGATTATTATCTTCGCATAAAACTTACGTAAAGTCTTCTAAGCACATTCATTTTTTTTTATATTTGCTTTGCCCCTAACTTCCTGTCTGGAAGCGAAAATCTTACCATGAACTCACCTATTTCCTCCTCTAAGTTTTCAGAAGCATAGACCTTTGCTCTCCAAAAATCTGAAATGGAAATATTTTAGCCTGTTAGAACATCAAGGAGAATGCTCTATAACCAAGGAGAATGCCGTATCTGTCTGTTTCCAAGGGGATGGTTGATCCTGGTAAAGCTTATAAAAGGATCTGAGGCTTCCTGGAGTAGCGAAGAGTTATCGGTCAAGTTAATTAGGACATCCTAGGAATGTGGCCACCACATGCCAGTTTTTGGACAGAATAGAAAACACAATTTTAAAATTTAATGTTGTCTTAGCACTTTTTCCACCCAGAGTTTACTCACTGTGAGCCTGAGAGCCGTATACAAGAGAAGTTGCCATAAATCAAGAAAAAGACTACAGATGCAGTAAAACTAGTAAGACATGCTAACAGGAGAGGATATGGTACACCCAACACCCCTCTCCAGAAAACACATCCCAATCCTGCCTGAAGTTCCAGTCTTCAAATGTGATTTACTGCTGGCAGAGAAGAAAGTCTTTTCCTCTTGCAAG